>OY978528.1:43804007-44019007 GCA_963854835.1 Megamerina dolium | reverse complement strand
AATGAACGACCAATAACAACAATGTCCGATAGCAAATGCCCCAGAAAACGATTTACAGCAATTATTGCTGTAAATGTTTCACAATTATATGAATTATGCCTTTACAAGCATTACAACTGCAACAAAATAATTGATATAATTAATTTAACATCGAAAATATTTCACACTTAATACGGGTAGGTACCATAAAGTTAAGGCACCCTCAAAATAAACAACCAAAATTAGTAACGAATAAAAACCTGTTCTTCATAACTTTAGTGTGTACTTTATTTATACATACACAATATGTATGGTAGGTACGTAGTGCATAATAACTTGCTGTTGTGGAATGAATTTACACGCTCCGTCCTTCAGTTTTTTAAGTTTGTTTGTCCGGAGGAAATGCGGGAAGTGTGGCCCGGTCATACATTCCAGCACTTATGGGTGTTGCCAGCATAGCTATTCCGATAGAAATTGTGAACATTGACCTTGAGATTCACCATACACAATAAATAAGTATATGCGCCCAGACAAAAACTTTTATTTTTCACAAGATTTAAATTTTGTCTATTTCCCCAGGATGTTAATTTAAACTTGCTCCAAACAAAACCTGATATAAAAAAATTAAGTGACATCAAAACTTTAATTTCCGTTTGCATCCTTTGAAAAAATTTCTTGAAATTATGCAAATCTTAGTTTTAATGTTGAGCCAGACTGCTTAAAAATTAAATCACCTTAATGTACTTGTATCCTACGTACAGCAAGTTAGATCTGAAATAAAATTCAAAGTCAAGTTAAAGTGGATGAGCATATGAAACTATGAATATATGTCGTTTGCCTTTTGCAATTGCACCTATTTTACTAACCAATAATATGTTGTTAAAATGCTTAAAATCATATACAAAATAAATATGTCTTTGGACTAAAATCGTTCCCAAAAAAACCTAAGCATACAATTACTGATCATTTGAAAACCATTTAATATGAAAGGTCTAAAATTAAACCCAATTTACGTATACATCCGCAAAAGCTTCATTGTTAAACGTAATACTACAAATAAACAAGGTTACACAGAATAAATAAATAATAATAAAAAATAAAAATAAACTAAAAAATTGACTACTTGAAAACGTACACATTCACACACGCGTACACTTTTTAAAAGATAAACAATAATGCAAAGAAAATGATGAAAATTGAAACATTTGCAAAACAGCAAATGCAGGTGCTTTGCTTTTTTTTCTCAAAAAATCGCTTACAAAAAAGAAGTCAGTGGTGGTTACTTTTTAAATAAAATAGTGTGGGTTCATAAAAAGAGGTGAATGTAGTTATAATAAGAAAGAAAAAGCGATGCCGATGTATGAGATAGTGAAGCATAAAAAATGTGTAAATTTTAAAATTCCAACTTTACTTATTACCATTCTTATCATTGCAAACAAACACTAATAGAGAAATATATGTACAAACGTACACATATATTTCATATCGCCCAGTCTTATCAGTGAATGCTAGTTGGTTATTTTTAGAATAATAGGAGCGTAAATATTTGTATTTCACTTTGTAGAAAAAAGTAGACATAAAAAATGAATGAAAAATAAAAATTCATTTAAGTAGCATTTCTTCTTTTTTTATTTTGATGGTAAATTAAAATTTTAACAAATACCTCACACACAATTTGATCAGTTAAATACATTTCTACATAGTTTCATCAATTTCTTATTTTTAATAATATCTATGACGCATTATCTGTCTCATCTTCATAATCGTAATTGAATCTTATATCAGTGGTTAATATAAAAAATTATATTCATCTACTACAAATGTGTATGTACATTGATATAAATTAAATTCCTAAGATTATAAATTATGGCTTTGGTAAACGATGCTATATTACATAATGATTATATGGTACATATAGATTTATGTACCTACTTACATACACATAGCGCATTTATTTATTAACTAAATAATATACATATCAATCTTGTTATTTTTTGTTTTTTAGAGAATTAGTCTCCATACAATAGCAAGAGTTGCAATTCTTCAAACATCAGTATTATGCAAAATGAGAAAAAGAAATAGTAAACTAGTAAACTACGCACTACATACTAATAATAATAATAATGCTATACGGCTTCACCACGCGTTGTTGGTATCATAAGCTCCTTATCCGGTGCCTGCTTCCGTCTAAATGTAACATATGTATAGAGTAAACTGGCAAAAACACTAATATTAATTCCAATACAATTCAGCCACGAAAATATGTAATCGCCACCAATGAACATGCCCAAATATGTAACACAAATGTTTTTAAGACAGCCTACAATAGTCGTAGTCAGTGCTGAATTGTGTTGTGTGCACAAAATCGTACTGTATGACAGTATGAAACCCATGAAGCAGCTGAGTAGAAACTGCATCACGAAGTATGGATTATGCCATCCGGTGAACGACAACGATTTCTCCAAATCCCCTGTAGCATAGGTAATGGCCATTGCTGGCAGGAACATAAAAAGTGAATTATAAAACATAAGTCCGTATTTGCCAATCTCTGAGGTATCCAGCTTCTTCTTCACATAGACACCATTCGAGGCGGTCAATGCATTTGTGATCATTACATAAGTATAACCCTGCATGTTGAAGGAGAGATCATCCGATGCAGCCAATAGAGCACCACCTATCATGGCGTAAACGCTGAACTGTACTGCGTTCGAAGGACGCACTCCGAGAATTTTCAATTCCAGCAGCATTGTCATTAAAATCGAAAAACGACGAAGTGCTGCAAACATTGGCAAACTTAATGCCTGTGTGCCACCTAAGCCAAACATCATATTACCCAGAAATATAAGCGGCAATGGGAATATTTTCATGAATGTATTACGTGCCAGCTGTGGATATGAGACTAGCTTCAGTCGTTTACCTAAGCCCAATACTACTATGCTTGCCGTCAATTGACCAAGACTAAGAAATAAAAATGACGGAAAATGATGTGAGGTGAGTACGGTTTTGTTAACAACTGTTATCATAAAAGAGGATAATCCATAGAAGAGTGCGCTTGTGATCTTCTTAAAATACAATGCAGCATCTTCTCTCTGACGCAACTCCTTTGAGCTTAGAGTGCTTGTACTACCGCTTAGCAGCGGTTTATTCATTTCAATAGTGGTGCTAGATGATACACCGCCATCATTTCCATTGCTATCAGCATTACGCGTCGTTCCCATTGTGTTTTTCTTACGCTTCGTACAGTGATAGTTTGAAGTGCTGTGCTTTGAATGTTTTGCGTAACTATTCTTAATCGGATATTTCACAGAAATTAGATACAATCAAATTCCTTTGTCATAGCAGAAGCACAGCACAAAATGTAATTCATTATAAGTATTCATATATGTAAATATACGTTTTCTTTTTCTAGTCGATCTGTATTTTTGCACTTTGGTATAAAATAAATACCCATTTGCATTGAATTGCCTAGTTAAACACTTCCTCACAATCTCATATTATTCCATTTAATCCCCAACAAAGAAAAAACTATATATTGCGGCAAAGTACCACAGCTATTGTAGCCATTTTGACAGTCGGTCACAGACTGAATGTGAAAAAAAATATATGACAGCTTCCACTTTGCATAACTGTCAGAACGGAAATATTTGCATGTAAATGTTGTTGCATATATAATCAGTTGGTCTGCTTAATACTAACCACGTATGTATACACTACTTGAGATGCATGCAAATTGTTAACTTACCCTTTAGATTATCTGCTCGCAGAAATTCACACTCTTTATATATTTAATTTACAGCTTTGTTGGCATACAAAAGCAAAACAAAAACAATCAGCTGTTTGTACAATTGGAAAAAACCTTAAAAGTCGTCAGAAAGCAATAACCAATGGCAGCACTTGTCACTTTCTATATTATCTTCATTTTGATTTTTGTAAGCATTCACAATTGACAGAAAATTAACAAATTACAGTTGTATGTTATAAATATTGTAACGAGTATCGATAGTTGGTTACTTATCACTATTGTGACTGACACTATTGGCAGCATCGAAACGAATGTCAACAAAAAGAAATAAGTAATAACCAGAACAAGCCAATGAGAAAGAAAGAGAAGAATCTCGATAAAGGAAGATTCTGGGGTGTTGCCAACAGAGTATAAATAGAGCCAGTGTTGAGAAGTAACAATCAATCGAATTCCGAACGTGACTGCGCAAACATCTATACAGAGGCAAAAGTTGCTGGTACATTAAAGTTTTATTGTAAATAGTTGATTGTAAACAGAGTTGATTGTACATAGAGATTATAAAATAAATTGTTGCTGTATATAGTTGTATAAAATAAGTGTTGCAGTGATTATTAACAGAATCCAGTGATCGAACAAGGTAATTCAAATAGAATTAAACGCTCACAGAATAAAAACGTAACAATTGGTGTCAGAAGTGGGATTCTGTAAAGATGGTGAAAATTGACCAACTAAAAGTGGACCAACTGAAAAAACAGTTGTCAGAGAGGAATCTATCGTCATCAGGTACAAAAGCAGAACTGCTGGTGAGGCTAAGGCAAGCCATGGAGGCTAAGGGTATTAATGTAGAAGAACATGAGTTCTTTGAGGAAGCCGAGATACATGCAGTCGTGCACGCCGAGGAACAGAGCAAGGTAGATTCGAGTGGTCAACTCATGGAATTTATGAAATCCATGATGCATCAGCAGCAGCAGCAACTGCAAGGAATTAATGCGAAGTTAAAAGAACATTCGGCTGAATTGCGTACGGAAATTCAAGGAAATGCGTCTCGAATTGACTCCAAGCTTCAAGAACATTCGGTACGCCAAGAGGGCGTTATTAGTGAATTGCGTATGGAAATTCAAGAACATTCGGCTCGTCAAGAACACGTCATCGAAAATCTACAAAAAGGAATTGAACTTAGATTTCAGGAAATTTCCGGAGCTATTAATGACAAAGTCACAGAGCTGAAAGAACACGTGGATGAGTTGGATGATAAGCTGAAGGAACATGTCGACGACTGGGCAGATAAGTTCGAGAAATTACAGCACGAACTCAATCAACTAAAAATAAATGGACCAGCCACATCAGTGATTTGAGATTCAAGTACAATCAAATTAAAGCCACCAGCATTTGACGGAAGCACGCCATTCAATATCTTCAGCTTCAATTCGAGACAACAGCTTCGAAGAATCAATGGGATGACAGCGACAAGACTGCTGCTTTAATAGTCGCATTAAAAGGTAATGCTTCCGAGGTGTTACAGATGGTTCCAGAAAAAGATCGTGGTAGCTATCAGTCACTGATGAACACACTCCAGCGGAAATATGGAAATGAATACAAGAGTCAGTTACATCGAGTGGAGTTAAGATCGCGAGTGCAACGGAGTAATGAGAGCCTTCAGGAATTCGCTTCTGACATTGAGCGCTTATGTCATCTTGCGTTCTCTGGTAATTCGGAAGAGTTCGTCGAAAAAATAAAAATAGAGGCATTCATAGATGGCATACGTGACGGAGAGACAAAGCGTGCCCTAGTCATGTCACCAAGGAATACATATGCCGAAACAGTCAGTAGTGCCTTGACATATGAAGCCGCCAATGTGTCGACCAGTGCCACGTGTACGCCAACTAGAGGCAGAAACATCAGATCTGGTTGAAGCAGTGTGTCAGGCAGTTAAGTCAGTAGTGAAGCCTGAAGGAAGAACAACAGGTCGACGCGAAATCATATTTACTGGTAAGTGCTTTATTTGCGACAAACCAGGACACATGGCGCGTGACTGCCGTCTACGACGAAAGCGATCAAGATCGAATTCTTCAGGAAGACAAAAGAAGGAGAATAAGGTGGATAGCGATCGCTCCACTAACACAAATCCATCGTTAAACTAAATCGAGTCAGTTCAGCGGGGCGTGAACTGACTCCAACAGTGGGTTGCCCCATCATTCACATTTCACAACTACAGCGTGTGCCAAGCAGCTTGACTATTGATGGAAAATTGGACAATATGGAATTCATGTTAACCCTGGACACTGGTGCATCACATTCTATAATCAAGAGCGATTTGGTAAAGAGGTTTGAGCCTTTAATGGGAATAAAATTGCGTACAGCAGCGGGTGAGGATGCACAAGTTCTGGGTAAGATAAAGAAACGAGTATCTATTGGAAATTACACGTGGGAACATGAATTCATTGTGGCTGACATCATCGATGACGTAATAATTGGTGTTGATTTTATGATCGACAACGGATTTACGTTAGATTTAAATCAACGGATACTGCGCTATGCAAATGTCGAACTACCATTGAACATGGGTTACAAGCGTAGTGGGAACATCAAACGAGTACTGGCATGTCAACGCCAAGAGGTTCCAGCAAAATCAGAAGCGGTGATATGGGCACAGATGAATGTGGATGATGGGACAGGCAAGTTGTGGGTGGTGGAAGCAGATAAAGAAATAACGAATAAAAACATCATACTTGGTAGGACGTTAGTAGAACCTAAAGAAAATGGAATAGTACCGGTGCGAATATTAAATCCAACGAATACATCTACAGTTGTAAAGGCAGGAATGGTGATTGGTCATGGCCAGGAAGTTACTGCCGTAGTAGACTGCGAAAAGGGTTCGTCGATTAAAAGTGGAAGATCGGGAACTGTCAGGGCGGAAATAAAAGCACAGATGGAGGAATGGGCAGGAGTGCTTACCAAACAGCAAAAAGAAAAGGCTTTACAAGTATTGGAGAAGTACAGTTCAATCTTTTCTTCAAATGGAAAAACTGGAGTACGGACAACCATCGTGAAGCATTACATTGACACCGGTGATTCTAGACCAATTCGTCAAACACCACGACGAGTTCCATTGGCCAAAAGAGACGAAGCCATTAAGCTGATATCCGATATGCAGAAACAAGGTGTTATTGAACCATCAGCGAGTCCATGGAGTTCACCAGTTGTGCTGGTAAAGAAGAAGGATGGAAGTACTTGATTCTGTGTGGATTACAGAAAGCTAAATGATATTACGAAAAAAGACAGCTATCCACTGCCAAGAATCGATGACACTCTGGACACACTATCTGGTGCGAAGTGGTTCTCAACTCTTGATTTGCAAAGTGGCTACTGGCAAGTGGAACTTGGTAAGGAAGACAAAGAGAAAACAGCTTTCAGTATTGGCGATGGTCTATGGCAATTTACAGTCATGCCATTTGGTTTATGCAATGCGCCAGCTACTTTCGAACGTTTGATGGAGCGTGTACTCAGAGGACTACACTGGAGAACGTGCTTGGTGTACCTCGATGACATTATTGTGATGGGAAAAGATTTTAACGACCACCTGGAAAAGTTGAAAGAAGTATTTGAGCGTATACAATCAGCAGGGCTTAATCTGAATATGAAAAAGTGTTCACTCTTCAGGCAAGAAGTTAAATATCTTGGTCATCAAGTAACAACAGAAGGGGTACATGCCGACGAGGAGAAAGTAGCAGCAGTACAAGAATGGCCTATTCCGTCGAATCTTCACGAGTTAAGAAGCTTCCTAGGCTTGTGCACCTACTATAGACGATTTGTTCCTGGATTTGCAAACATCGCCAGCAGTCTGCATGAGTTAACAAGAAAGAACAAACCATTTGTGTGCGGCGAGGACCAACAGAAAGCATTCGAACAGCTGAAAGAAAAACTCTGTTCAGCACCAGTATTAGCGTATCCAGTACCTGGTCAAAAGTTTGTGTTGGACACAGATGCGAGTGGCTATGGAATAGGTGGTGTGCTCTCTCAGATCATAGATGGGCAAGAAAAAGTAACAGCACACTACAGTAAAATCCTGTCGAAGCCATAAAGAAATTACTGTGTCACTCGAAGAGAGTTGCTCGCAATACTGGAATGTGTAAAGTATTTCCATAAATACTTGTACGGTCAGTCATTTCATCTACGAACTGACCACGCAGCGCTAAGGTGGTTATTACAATTTAAAAACCCGGAAGGACAATTGGCGCGCTGGATTGAAAGGCTGCAGAGTTATGATTTTACCATCGAACATCGTAAAGGAGGACATCACGGCAACGCGGATGCTCTATCTCGTCGTCTTTGCAAAATGGAATGTAAACATTGTTCTCGAGTGGAAAGCAAGGAGCACATTGTCGACATACGACTTACGAATATATTGCCGGAGGAGTCATGGACCACCGAACGAGTGCAAGAAGATCAGCGGAACGACCCAGATCTCGTAAAGATTATGGAATACAAGGAGCAGGGCATACGTCCAGATTGGCAAGAAATGGCTAATGAGAGTCCAATAGCAAAGGCATACTGGGCGCAGTGGCAAAGCCTGCACTTACGAGACGGATGTTTATACAGAGCATGGAAAAGTGAAGATGGAAAAATCACTAATGATCTTCTAGTGGTACCCAAGGCAAGAATAAATGAAGTGATAGCTGAGCATCACAACGCCTCCAGTGGAGGGCATTTGGGCATCACCAAAACCGTCGAGAAAATAAAGAAACGATTTTATTGGGTTGGATGTCATGACCATGTCGCTGATTGGATTCAGAAGTGTAAGCAATGTGCAATGGCCAAAGGTCCCAATAAGAAAAGTCGAGGTAAAATGCACCAATACACTGTGGGTGCTCCATTTGAGCGAATTGCTATGGACATAGCTGGACCATTTCCAATAAGCAACGCAGGAAACAAGTATGTTCTGGTGGTTATAGATTACTTCAGTAAATGGGCTGAAGTATACTCCATTCCAAATCAAGAAGCTAGTACAGTTGCGGATGTATTCGTCAACCAATTGATTAATCGTTTTGGTGTACCGATGGAGTTACACTCAGACCAAGGTCGAAACTTCGAATCAGTTGTATTCCAAGAGATATGCCGTATGCTGGGTATATACAAAACTCGTACAACACCTTGGAGGAATATTTGAGAAAAGTCGTAGATAAATACCAAAGAGACTGGGATGTACACATACCAATGTTCCTCATGGCATATCGATGTGCACAACATGATTCGACGGCTACTACACCGGCAATGGCAATTTTTGGAAACGAGTTAAGACTGCCAGCTGATTTAAAATTTGGAGTCGTAACACCAACGAGATCAACCGAAGGTAATTATACTAGCGAAAAGCGGGAACAGTTGGATGAAGTACATCAGTTCATCAGAGAGCGGTCGCAGATGATAAGCGATAAGATGAAGGCCAGGTATGACTTGAAAGCAAATTCAAAAGGGTTCTATGAAGGAGAGCTTGTAATGCTTCATAATCCACAACGAAAGAAAGGCCTGTCCCCTAAACTGCAGACTCATTGGGATGGACCATATGAGATTATAGCAAAGATAAATGACGTAGTGTATCGTATTCAACGTGCCTTGAATAAAAGAGCAAAGTTTAAAGTAGTGCACTTGGAGTGACTTGCGCCATATCGAGGGGAAGTATAAAAACTTGTTCGGGACGAACAAGGTTAAGAGGAGGGCAGTGTAACGAGTATCGATAGCTGGTTACTCATCACTATTGTGACTGACACTATTGGCAGCATCGAAACGAATGTCAACAAAAAGAAATAAGCGATAACCAGAACAAGCCAACGAGAAAGAAAGAGAAGAATCTCGATAAAGGAAGATTCTGGGGTGTTGCAAACAGAGTATAAATAGAGGCAGTGTTGAGAAGTAACAATCAATCGAATTCCGAACGTGACTGCGCAAACATCTATACAGAGGCAAAAGTTGCTAGTACATTAAAGTGTTATTGTAAATAGTTGATTGTACATAGAGATTATAAAATAAATTGTTGCTGTATATAGTTGTATAAAATAAGTGTTGCAGTGATTATTAACAGAATCCAGTGATCGAACAAGGTAATTCAAATAGAATTAAACGCTCACAGAATAAAAACGTAACAATATTGTAACAAGTATCGGTTACTCATCACTAATTGTGAATGACACGAATATTGGCAGTATCGAAACGAATGTCAACCATACGAAATACTCAATAACCAGAACAAGCAAACGAGAACGAAAAAGAAGAATCTCGACGTCGAAGCTTCCTAGGATTGTGTACCTACTACAGGCGATTTGTTCCTGGATTTGCAAACATCGCCAACAGCAACAATTCAATAAACTCTATGTACAATCGACTATTTACAAAACCTCGTTATAGCCTAGACAGACGGCAGCCTAATTCCGGATTACCGGCGCCCTTAATCCGAATAAAATAATAACCTGACAGACGGCAGTATTGCGGATTAACTAAACGCCTGATTGCTGTTTTATTAGGTCTGCTCACTTACATTACTATCACTATCAATTTCTGTCATCTGTTACTCTCGTTATGAGAAAATCTACAAGAAGTACGTGAACTGGAAACGATCAAAAACTTGTAAATTGACATTCACCGCTCGTAATTGACAGCTGAATTTATTTGTTCGCCAACACTTTTCATGTTGAAAACTGTTAACAATTGTTGAAAGTTTTTTATAAGCGAACACACCTAATATTTTGTAAAATGGATGGAGAAAAATTCACAATAGACAATTTTCAGCAGTGTTGCCATCGCAAATTGCCCTAATCCTCTTTATTTTGAGAATTAACTCATAGAGTTTATGCGGATTAGCTGCAGTTAATGCCCGAGTTAATTCGAATTAACTAGGTAATCCGGAATTAGGCTGCCGTCTGTCTAGGCTATAATCACCTTTTATTTTGAGAATTAACTCATAGAGTTTATGCGGATTAGTTGCAGTTAATGCCCGAGTTAATTCGAATTAACTTGGTAATCCGGAATTAGGCTGCCGTCTGTCTAGGCTATTAATGTACTTGCAACTTTTACCTCTGATACTGTATTGTTTGCATGATCACTTTCGGAATTCACTTGATTTCATTTGTGGACAACTGGCCCTATTTATACTCTGTGGAAAAACTCCAGAATCTTCTTTTATACCCTAGACAGACGGCAGCCTAATTCCGGATTACAGGCGCACTTAATCCGAATAAATTATTAACCTGACAGACGGCAGTATTGTGGATTAACTAAACGGCTGATTGCTGTTTTATTAGGTCTGCTCACTTACATTACTATCACTATCAATTTCTGTCATCTGTCACTCTCGATATGAGAAAATCTACAAGAAGTACGTGAACTAAAAACTATAAGAAACTTGTAAATTGACATTCACAGTTCCTAATTACAGTTGGATTTATATGTTCGCCAACGCTTTTCATGTTGAAAACTGTTAACAATTGTTTAAAGTTTTTTATAAGCGAACACACCTAATATTTTGTAAAATGGATCGATAAGAATTCACAATAGACAATTTTCAGCCATAATCCTCTTTTATTTTGAGAATTAACTCATAGAGTTAATGCGGATTAGCTGCAGTTAATGTCCGAGCTAATTCGAATTAACTCGGTAATCCGGAATTAGGCTGCCGTCTATCTAGGCTATAACTCAGGTCGATTAAAATATAAGCCAGCTCAATTGAATTCGGTTAAAATAGCCGATGTCGCTTATTTTTGTTATTGCTTTGGATGCAGTTCGGCAAATAAGTCAGTGTTATCAAATAAATATCATACCTGGTCAAAAGTTTGTGTTGGACACAGATGCGAGTGGCTATGGAATAGGTGGTGTGCTCTCTCAGATCATAGATGGGCAAGAAAAAGTAACAGCACACTACAGTAAAATCCTGTCGAAGCCATAAAGAAATTACTGTGTCACTCGAAGAGAGTTGCTCGCAATACTGGAATGTGTAAAGTATTTCCGTAAATACTTGTACGGTCAGTCATTTCATCTACGAACTGACCACGCAGCGCTAAGGTGGTTATTACAATTTAAAAACCCGGAAGGACAATTGGCGCGCTGGATTGAAAGGCTGCAGAGTTATGATTTTACCATCGAACATCGTAAAGGAGGACATCACGGCAACGCGGATGCTCTATCTCGTCGTCTTTGCAAAATGGAATGTAAACATTGTTCTCGAGTGGAAAGCAAGGAGCACATTGTCGACATACGACTTACGAATATATTGCCGGAGGAGTCATGGACCACCGAACGAGTGCAAGAAGATCAGCGGAACGACCCAGATCTCGTAAAGATTATGGAATACAAGGAGCAGGGCATACGTCCAGATTGGCAAGAAATGGCTAATGAGAGTCCAATAGCAAAGGCATACTGGGCGCAGTGGCAAAGCCTGCACTTACGAGACGGATGTTTATACAGAGCATGGAAAAGTGAAGATGGAAAAATCACTAATGATCTTCTAGTGGTACCCAAGGCAAGAATAAATGAAGTGATAGCTGAGCATCACAACGCCTCCAGTGGAGGGCATTTGGGCATCACCAAAACCGTCGAGAAAATAAAGAAACGATTTTATTGGGTTGGATGTCATGACCATGTCGCTGATTGGATTCAGAAGTGTAAGCAATGTGCAATGGCCAAAGGTCCCAATAAGAAAAGTCGAGGTAAAATGCACCAATACACTGTGGGTGCTCCATTTGAGCGAATTGCTATGGACATAGCTGGACCATTTCCAATAAGCAACGCAGGAAACAAGTATGTTCTGGTGGTTATAGATTACTTCAGTAAATGGGCTGAAGTATACTCCATTCCAAATCAAGAAGCTAGTACAGTTGCGGATGTATTCGTCAACCAATTGATTAATCGTTTTGGTGTACCGATGGAGTTACACTCAGACCAAGGTCGAAACTTCGAATCAGTTGTATTCCAAGAGATATGCCGTATGCTGGGTATATACAAAACTCGTACAACACCTTGGAGGAATATTTGAGAAAAGTCGTAGATAAATACCAAAGAGACTGGGATGTACACATACCAATGTTCCTCATGGCATATCGATGTGCACAACATGATTCGACGGCTACTACACCGGCAATGGCAATTTTTGGAAACGAGTTAAGACTGCCAGCTGATTTAAAATTTGGAGTCGTAACACCAACGAGATCAACCGAAGGTAATTATACTAGCGAAAAGCGGGAACAGTTGGATGAAGTACATCAGTTCATCAGAGAGCGGTCGCAGATGATAAGCGATAAGATGAAGGCCAGGTATGACTTGAAAGCAAATTCAAAAGGGTTCTATGAAGGAGAGCTTGTAATGCTTCATAATCCACAACGAAAGAAAGGCCTGTCCCCTAAACTGCAGACTCATTGGGATGGACCATATGAGATTATAGCAAAGATAAATGACGTAGTGTATCGTATTCAACGTGCCTTGAATAAAAAAGCAAAGTTTAAAGTAGTGCACTTGGAGTGACTTGCGCCATATCGAGGGGAAGTATAAAAACTTGTTCGGGACGAACAAGGTTAAGAGGAGGGCAGTGTAACGAGTATCGATAGTTGGTTACTCATCACTATTGTGACTGACACTATTGGCAGCATCGAAACGAATGTCAACAAAAAGAAATAAGCGATAACCAGAACAAGCCAACGAGAAAGAAAGAGAAGAATCTCGATAAAGGAAGATTCTGGGGTGTTGCAAACAGAGTATAAATAGAGGCAGTGTTGAGAAGTAACAATCAATCGAATTCCGAACGTGACTGCGCAAACATCTATACAGAGGCAAAAGTTGCTAGTACATTAAAGTGTTATTGTAAATAGTTGATTGTACATAGAGATTATAAAATAAATTGTTGCTGTATATAGTTGTATAAAATAAGTGTTGCAGTGATTATTAACAGAATCCAGTGATCGAACAAGGTAATTCAAATAGAATTAAACGCTCACAGAATAAAAACGTAACAATATTGTAACAAGTATCGGTTACTCATCACTAATTGTGAATGACACGAATATTGGCAGTATCGAAACGAATGTCAACCATACGAAATACTCAATAACCAGAACAAGCAAACGAGAACGAAAAAGAAGAATCTCGACGTCGAAGCTTCCTAGGATTGTGTACCTACTACAGGCGATTTGTTCCTGGATTTGCAAACATCGCCAACAGCAACAATTCAATAAACTCTATGTACAATCGACTATTTACAAAACCTCGTTATAGCCTAGACAGACGGCAGCCTAATTCCGGATTACCGGCGCCCTTAATCCGAATAAAATAATAACCTGACAGACGGCAGTATTGCGGATTAACTAAACGCCTGATTGCTGTTTTATTAGGTCTGCTCACTTACATTACTATCACTATCAATTTCTGTCATCTGTTACTCTCGTTATGAGAAAATCTACAAGAAGTACGTGAACTGGAAACGATCAAAAACTTGTAAATTGACATTCACCGCTCGTAATTGACAGCTGAATTTATTTGTTCGCCAACACTTTTCATGTTGAAAACTGTTAACAATTGTTGAAAGTTTTTTATAAGCGAACACACCTAATATTTTGTAAAATGGATGGAGAAAAATTCACAATAGACAATTTTCAGCAGTGTTGCCATCGCAAATTGCCCTAATCCTCTTTATTTTGAGAATTAACTCATAGAGTTTATGCGGATTAGCTGCAGTTAATGCCCGAGTTAATTCGAATTAACTAGGTAATCCGGAATTAGGCTGCCGTCTGTCTAGGCTATAATCACCTTTTATTTTGAGAATTAACTCATAGAGTTTATGCGGATTAGTTGCAGTTAATGCCCGAGTTAATTCGAATTAACTTGGTAATCCGGAATTAGGCTGCCGTCTGTCTAGGCTATTAATGCACTTGCAACTTTTACCTCTGATACTGTATTGTTTGCATGATCACTTTCGGAATTCACTTGATTTCATTTGTGGACAACTGGCCCTATTTATATTCTGTGGAAAAACTCCAGAATCTTCTTTTATACCCTAGACAGACGGCAGCCTAATTCCGGATTACAGGCGCACTTAATCCGAATAAATTATTAACCTGACAGACGGCAGTATTGTGGATTAACTAAACGGCTGATTGCTGTTTTATTAGGTCTGCTCACTTACATTACTATCACTATCAATTTCTGTCATCTGTCACTCTCGATATGAGAAAATCTACAAGAAGTACGTGAACTAAAAACTATAAGAAACTTGTAAATTGACATTCACAGTTCCTAATTACAGTTGGATTTATATGTTCGCCAACGCTTTTCATGTTGAAAACTGTTAACAATTGTTTAAAGTTTTTTATAAGCGAACACACCTAATATTTTGTAAAATGGATCGATAAGAATTCACAATAGACAATTTTCAGCCATAATCCTCTTTTATTTTGAGAATTAACTCATAGAGTTAATGCGGATTAGCTGCAGTTAATGTCCGAGCTAATTCGAATTAACTCGGTAATCCGGAATTAGGCTGCCGTCTATCTAGGCTATAACTCAGGTCGATTAAAATATAAGCCAGCTCAATTGAATTCGGTTAAAATAGCCGATGTCGCTTATTTTTGTTATTGCTTTGGATGCAGTTCGGCAAATAAGTCAGTGTTATCAAATAAATATCAAAAAGAAGCGATTCGAAGCAGTTTGCCCCAAGAACGAAAATTTTTTCTTGATGCATACTGGTTCAAACGAATTCAATTAACAAATAAAAGCAAATTCTAAAACCTTCTTATAATTTTAAATTTATGAATACTTCAAGAATATTTTGTTGTTGTTATTGAGTTTCAATAATATGTTTTTCTTGTTTGCAAATTCTTACAAGTAAAAATATATCCAGTAAAAACTTGTAAGTCCTCTCACCGCGAACTGAAATTTTACGTTCTCATTTTTTCTGTCGTTCTGCTGCATTAAATTTCAATTGATTTCATAATGGATACCGCGCTGAATGATTTGATAAAAACAGCAACAATATATGCTGAGAATGTGTCTTTTTGGAACGATAATCATAGAAGAATAGAATAGAGTTAATAACAAAAGTATCATCTAAAAATCGAAAGAAAACGATCAAGTGGAATAAAAAAATGGCGAAAAAGACGAAGTACAAACGGCTCTTTCACATTCCTGACAAAGGAATTACAACATATCGACTTACATAAGGATGACCGATGCGAAATTCCAGTACATCCTGCGGCTCATTGAAAATGATATAAAAAAAGTGAAACGCCAGATGTAAATACAATACCGCCAAACCAATAACTGGAAGTGCTGGTGTCAATAGCTGTCAACTCTTTCCTATATTGACTTCAAAGGACTGAAATTTTGCCGGATATCATGTATTGCTATATCGCTAGCAATTTTAGATAATTGCTGTTGCATAGAATCTAGGGCCTGTTCCCGTTTTTCCCGATTATAATAACTTGGATTTCTTGTATCCCACAAGCGTTCATTAATTTGCAGCACTCCACGAAAACACCATTTCTAAATAAAATAATCAATTTAAAGTTATAGAATTTCTTTGCTTAACGAGAAAATTCTCTAAATCAGTACATACTCAGAATATAAAACAAACGCGAATAGCTTTCTTGAAAGGGAATTTACATAATTACTGTTTATAATTTAATAATCCTCCGCAGTTGCATTATTTAGAAATATTCTTTTTCACATTTTCTTTTTCTCTATATAAAATTGCTAAGGCAACACTGGTGAAATTGGTCTGATTGGTGTCGAGAACAGCAATCAGAACTGATTGACATTTATATGTTTATATATATATGGAGTTCATTTTTACTTTTGTAATGAAACCAACAACAATTGCTTTGATTAGCGTTCAATTGATTAGTAATATAACTACGGAATAATAAACCTAAAATATCATCCAGTAGGTTCGGTCTTCCCCTGTCAAATGATCGGCAAAAAAAAACATTATTACTTTACAAACGTGTTTTAAATGGATACGGTTCTACCCTCTATTAGTAGGTTAACTAAACTATTCAATTTTCAATATTATGTTGCTAAATATCTTAGCGGAGTCTCACAATTATACATGTAGAATATCGTAATGTAAGAAATATTAATGTAAAAATAAAATTAATACAATAAACTTTTTAAAAGCAACCCCGATTTGATTGTCATATTTTAGTCAATCAGGTGATTGTCAATAGCATTTATCCTTTATTATTTTTTTTTTCATTGGGTTTTATATTTTTACACAGGCATATAATTTTTAAAATGCATAAAACTAAGAGGAAAAGTACTAAATCGGTGAAGTTACCAAAACCGATCAAAATTAAAAAGGAGAAAACCGAAGAAGATCGAAGTTTACATCCAATGTCACACTATATTGACGATCGGCTGGAGTTGGTCAAACAAATATTTGGTACGCTAAAACCAAAGACGATTACCAATTTGGCTCCAGATTTCCTAAAGGTCGTACAACCATCCCAATATATATTTTTGTTTTTTAAGTAAATATAAACATTTGTAAATAATAATATATACTTGTAGAAGAAGAGCATGGACGAAATTGAAGAACTTTGCCTTAATGAATTACTAGGTATTTCAACAAAACGATTAACATCCATTATAAATGCATCCAAATGTCCAACGGATACTGAATCATCAGAGGATTCCGATGTACAACATAAAGAAGGTAAATTTGATAGATTACTATCTGTTGTTTAAGGTAAATTGAAATTATTGCTTGTCGCTTTCAGAGCATGTATCATTGGAGGAGATATCATCGGACAGTGAAGTTGGATCATCTTCCACCAGAGCTGGTAATATTAACCTTTATATGTTATCATTCGTAAAATGTTAAAGTTCAAGAGTAATGCATAATGAGCTTCAGTATGTCTCGTTCTGCCTGCAAATAGTTTTTTCATACTTAAATTTTGTTTTCTTTCAATATTTTTTCGCGACAATGTTAATTGACATTCATGTGTACATAGTTTATAGTTTATGATACAAACAATTTAATTACAAACAGATTTTCAACATTTCCACCACAACATTATGCATATTTATACTTCTCAGCTACTTTTAGTGGCGGTAAATAGAAAGCACGTAATATGACAACATCTTCACCAACCGCATCCTGCATATCCTCACCATCTTCTTTGCACACTTCCAGAGTAATAATAAAATCGCCCGTTTCCAAAAAGCCATTTTTTCGTGCATACTCGATGCCATATTCAATGGGCTTGTAATCACACTCGTTCATTTCTTTTGTATACAATATGCTGCGCAGATTACGTCGAAAGTTCAGTGATCTCGCCAAATTGATTTTACAAGCATCCTCTGCCTCATCAGCTTGCAAAGGTAGCATAATTAAGACCGGACAATAGATCTCTACTCGCGCCAATGCTACTGCAGCAGTTTCACATTTGCTATACATTATAATTGCTTGACATTCAATGGAGCTAATAGTGCGTATGATGAAATTAACTATTGATTGATAGGACGTTAGAATATTTTTCAAGGCCATGCAATTTTCCACCACACCAATACGAAAATCACGTATGGGCAATAGTTTCTTAACAATCAACGGATATTTATTACACCATGGACTCTTCTCAATGAATATCGTATCGATTTTCCAAAGAAATTCATCATTTTCGAATCGCTTAAAATCACTACAACGTTGCAGTGGTATGGTGCCGATGATGGGTTTCTTTAGACACTTAGAAATTGGTATAACATCCTCGAATATATAATTTTGAGTATGTCGTGTTTCACAAAACATATTTGGTATCCAAATAAAATCAAGCATTTTAATAATGCCGATGAGATCAAGCATTTTTTTGCTAACAAATTCCAGGTCGATAGTACCAATTAGCTGGAACTTGAAGTTGTCCTTGAGGGAAGCACGCAGTGCCCGCAAGAACTGCTTGCAACGTATATTCGGCATAACAATGTAATTGGCTCTTGCTTGTGCTGCCACCTGTAAATCCTCTGTGAACATTTCGGGTATGCTCTCCTGTTTGAGCGAATAACATTGGTTGGGCAATTCGATAAAGGCGTATGAATGCAGCAAACCTCCTTCCTGAATCAATAAAGCAACATTATCCTTTAGTCGTTTTACTACTTTACCCCGCACTTCTTTACCCAATATAATCTGGTCATTTAGTTTGAGCGCTCTCATGTAGTATTTCAGATTAATAACGTAGGCGATTTCCTTGAAGCAAGAGTACTTATACGACTCATCCATTGTCAATGTCATGATATCACCGCTGTTCAGTAAAACTGTACAATTATTACGCATACGTCCCAGTCGACAACAGTCGCCATGTATTTCCAGTGCCAAGCCAGTGACGATGCGTAATGTGCCATCTTCCTGCTCATATTGTGCTATCGTATTATTTGTGCGAATCAGTATTTGTTCCAATTCATTGGGCTTATTAGTAACAATGTCTATAAAAAAGGTGCGTGTGCCGTTTTTGAGTAACCGTCTCAACTCCTCATCGGTAGTATCGCTAACTACTTTCGCCATTAAACCTAAGTTATAGTAGCGTCGTTTACATCGTTTGCGACGATGCTTCTCGTGTGCGTCACATGCCTTCTTGAACTCTTCCAATTGAAGTTGCAAATCGCGTGTACCATTCAGGAGCACCTTGAACTTTTGCTCTTCGACGCCACCTGACTCCTCCTGTTCAATTGAGGTGGTGAACATTTCATACGAGTACTATAAATTTTATACTTCCAGGTAAGAAAAAAACAAATGGAAAAAATTCTGCCGCTAACAAGAAAGATTCAAAAAAAATAGCCAAAAAGGACGAAAGTAAGTTTTTTTATAAAAACAAAATTCTAGAAAAGCGATATAAAAATAGAAAACTAATAATTTTTTATTCAATATTCAAGCTGATTAGAATTTCAATAGCAGCTTCATTGATTTTGAAAAAGTCAAAATTTAACAATTTTAATTATTTTTTTTTTTCCACACAGATGATGGTCAGATTAGTGTGCTGGAATTGTTGGAATTACAAGCAAGAGCACGCGCTATACGTTCACAACTCGCTTTGGAGCCGGTGACTAAAATTGAAGTAGACTCTGAGGCGGAGGAGGCCGCTAGGAAGAGCTCCAAATCAAGTACAGATGAACGATCAGTACGAAAACGCAAATCAACTGAGCGGGAGAATGAGCCACGTCAGCGTAGCTCACGTTTGTCTTCATCAACTTCTACTGCAGCACGACCTAGTAAGGCAAGCCTGTCTGGTGAGGACAATACGAGTGCAAACACATCTGAAAAAGAACCAATCAATCAAGAAAACCAAACGTCAAGGAAAATCAAACTCAAACGAAATTATCGCAATTGGATTAATGATAAAAAGGAGAAGGAGACCACCCTGAAAGATACAGAAGGCGATATGATGGTTAAAAATGAACGTTCTCCCTCACCGGATGTTATTCCTATTGTGACCGAACCGGAAACATTGCTAATAAGTGATAGCGATGGTGAGGAGGGGTCAAAGAAAAATGCAAAGTCATTGGAAAAAGATCATCAGAACGAAAATAGTGAAAAATCAATAACAGCATTAGTTAGCGATAATTGCGCGGAAAGGAATGTGAGAGTTCGAAAGGATACGGAAACTGAAGAGGGTGAAATTACAGAATCGGAAACAGAAAGAAATGATGAATCTACAACTGAAAGTGTTACACAGGAGAAACCGCCTGAAGTAGAATCAGGTAAAGATGAACGATTACGAAAACAAGAACAATTAAAAGATGACGAAAAACGAAATGAAGCTGATGCTAATCAAGCTGCACAAGAAGATGCTTATTCTGTAGCTGTTAAGAATTGCAGTAATGATACTCCAAGTAACAATATTAAAGAAGACACCGAAACAGAAGTAGATGTAAAGAGTATAGCCGAAAATTTAAATGCACCCACCACCAGCGTCAACACCGAGAGTGAAGTGAATTTAATTAAGCGTGAAGATGCACCAGCTGCTGGCACTGATAATGATGATGATGATGATGATGATGATGATGAACAAAATGATGACGTTATTTCAATTGAAGGTGGTGATCTAGAATCCGAAATGATTGAACATTTAGGGGGGCATTTAAATACACAAACATCAATTACACCGACGATAAAGGCGGAACCTGATACTACTCAACAGGATGCCGATGTGATATCATTGAATTCAAGCGAAGATGAACTCGACAAGGATGCTGCAGAGGTACATAAATATGATTTTATTTCATTAGTAACTAAAGTTGTAATCGATATTCTATCTAACAGTCGTGGCATGCGCGCTATTTAAAGAGTTCTAAAGTGAGCAAAGTACTGGCCGAATCACGTCTGGGAAAACGTGTACGGGATAAAATAAAAAAATCAAAACATAGCAAAAAGGAACAACAATATGACGCAAAAATTGAAGCGGCAAGAGCAAAAAGCAATCAAGTTTTCACATCAAAGCATGAAGATGGTTCTGTGGAGCAATACAAAGAATTGCTCGAATTGCGATCACGTAAAACGTAATTACAATTAGTTATATAATTTTTTTAATAGATACGTAGATGTCAAAATAAAATTATAATTCTTTCATACAAATCACAATCTTCAACACAACATATTGCTAGTTATATTGCTGTATTAGTATTAAAAACTAAATTGAATAAAAAGGAAATAGTAAAGCGACTAACAAAATTTGAATATTTCGTGCCAAACGCATATTTAAGTTTTGGTATATTTTTAAAATAACCAAAAAAATTGTGTGCTCTGCTCGCTACGTACATATACGATATACAGACCTACGCATATAGTGCCTTCAAACCATTTCCGGAATTCATTTAAACGACTATTTGTTAGCATGTGTAACTGAATGTGTGTGTGTGTGTGTGTGTGCATCTAAGTGTGTCTGACACAAATGGTACGCGCTTAATAAAGGAGTCTGTTTAGGGTAGGGTGTGCGTGTATTTTCGAGTTTTGAAATATGAAAAGTAAAATATGTAGATATGTAAGTATAAACCATATCAAAAAAGCAAACTTTTTTTAAAAATCATTAACAACGCAAGTTTTTGTTGTTGGCTTCGCTTTATTGCTATTATTTTTGTTCTTGTTGTGCTTGTTAAGCTGCTTGTAATGAGTTGCAAGTTTTTATTTTTGGCATTTGGTGATAGTTTTTCTTTTTTTTTTTTGGTATGATTGTTATTATTGATATGAATATGGTATAGGGGATACTAGGAACGAGTAGAGGAACTTCATGGTAGCTGAATAGCAAGGGGGCAAAGTTATAAAAAATGAGTTTGAGTATGAAACAATAAAATTTATTATTTGCGTTTAAGTATTTCGATTGTTGTAATTTGTGTGTCTTAAGTGAGAGAGTGGTGACTATGAAGAGAAATAAACTAGTAGTAATGGTTTAAATTAGAATTTTTCGTTTTGTTTTTTTCGCCAATAACATTAAACACAGACAAGCGGTAGAAAATACCGCAAATTTGGGAGCTACTCAGATTTTGTAATGCTAAAAATGGGTATGTATGTATATTAATTTTGTTGAAATTTTTTTAATTCTTCGAGGCTAGTAGATAGTTCCCTAGTACGTTCATATTTCCCCCGAAATCAGTTTTGTTTTGCATATTATTAATATGAAATATAAATAATATTTACATGTAAACAAAATTCAACAAGATCATTAGATGTTGAATTAACAAACAGCAGAATGATACAGTGTTATAGTGTCTCCCACTATTCCCTTAACATTATTTGGTCATATACATATTCATATGTTGTTTTACTTCTTAAGAATGTTAATAATTATTTTCAATACTTTATCCGCTGCAAAGAAGTTTAATTCCAAAGAATTTTAATATATATATTTATAACTTTATTAATTATATTTTTTTCAAAAAAATTGTTACACTTTGTTCAGGTGCATTTCCGCTAACAAAAATGCAACAATTAACAAAATGTAGGAAACACTAATATCAATCGCGAATTGAAAATCTCAACTGTCGCTGAAGTAATGCAAACTAGAGCAAAATTACTTCATAAAATATGTGAATTTTGTATGAGAGCACCTCATAAGAAATAGAGACATGCACATAACACATCGTTCAATAAGTCTCAGGATTAACCAAGAGATGCCACTACAAATACCATATCCTTATTATTTTTCATAATACCAGCAAGATATGTTGACAGGTATCGTCTGAAATGCCTGTAAAAATTTCATAACATTCGTATCACTAGTTGTCTATTTACAGTCGTTTAAATGACGCTACTTTTTAAATTTTTTACAAAAAGGAACAAAGTGAATTTCGTATGTGTGATTAAACTTTGCTTTTTAAAGAGAAAAAACCGTTCAAGCTCAGCGATTCTAAAGCAACCATTTGTCGGTGGTTTGCTGATTTCAAACGTGGTTGTATAGACACAAATGACGCTGAAAGATCAGGTCGTCCAAAAGAGACTGTTACAGAAGAGAAAATTAAAAAGAAAATGAAAATCGTGATGGAAAATCGAAAAGTGAAATGCGGGGAGATAGGTGACATCCTAAAGCTATCAGCTGGTAGCGTACACGTACATCATTCATAAACATTTGTCTATGAAAAGCCTCTTTTTCTAGATGGGTGCCGCGTTTGTCCTCAATGTAACGAATCAGAGAGCTGTTTAACAATGTTTACGCGTAATAGTAGCATTTTTTGCAACAGTTTGTGACAATGGCTGAAAAATGGATCCATTTTTATACACCAAAATCGAACTGTCAGTCAGCTGAGTGGTGAAAGTCGTCAAAAGTGACCAAAATTTCATCGAGTACCTTGAAAAAGGAAGAACCATCAATACTGAATATTATATATATATATATATATATATATATATATATATATATATATATATATATATATATATATATATATATATATATATATATATATATATATATATATATATATATATATATATATATATATACTGCATAGCGTTATTGGAGCGATTGAAGAAGGAAATCGCAATAAAATGGCATCAAATACAAAATAAAAAAGTTATTTTTCATCAAGACAACGCTCCGTGTCCAAAGTAGTAATTAACAATGGCCAACATATACGAATTACACTTCGAATTGTTGCCGCACTCACCATATTCGCCAGATTTGGCTCCTAGCGACTACTGGCTGTTCGTAGACTTGAAAAAAATGCTCCAGGGAAATATTTGGCTCGAATCGTTCGAAAAGATTGAAGAGCACTGGAATGATTGTATTGCTCTTGAAGGAGATTATTTCGAAGAACAAAGAACAATATAAAACAGATGGCTTTTTCTTAAAAAAATAAATAAATATGTGGCACTTAAAGCCCCAAAGGGCTCATTGGCCGAGCTTCTCTTCCATTACTGTTGTACGTCTTAAATTTGGACAGTATTAGAAGGGACCTACTTATTTTAGCCGGTTCCGAACGGCAGAACACTTGTGACATCACTTTTTCTGAGCTTTGTCACAGAGTTCTTTTAGAAGCTTTTTCATGGCAAGTTGTTACTGTCTGAAGAATTGCCAATTGCTTGCCGACAGGTGGGTACCATTCGAAAGAAAAATCTTATCGATATTAAATTTGTTATGCATCAGCCGGGGATTGAACTACGACCTACAGATCAGAAGGCGAACACACTAAGCACTGAAGTACGGCACCCACTTTTTCTTACTTAGTTAGATTTATTAAACGATATGTTACGTGATGGGTATATTCAGAAGAAATGTTATGGAAGAAAAATTAATGGTGTTTGGCCTTACATTTGATTTTTGTAAGTTCAGTTTCTGCGCAGCTATGTAGTTATTTGTCGATTTTCAGGTGATTCTTCGTTCATTTTGTATGGCAGCCTCCTTAAAAGCAGATACAGAGTAAGTTTCAAGATCAAGAAAAATATTAGGAAGGGGGTTATATTTGATCCTTACCTATAGAATTATTAATCGTTTCTTGTGTTTGCGTTCATTTTGTATGGCAGCCCCCTTAAAAGATGGAAATTCTTTTGCTTTATGTGGCACATATAGATTCTGAAGATCACTTTGACTGAACTTCTCCTCCATTACTATTGCACGTGTGTTAAATTCTGGACAGTATTAGAGGGAGCCTATTTGTATCAGCCGCTTCCGAACGACAGAGCCTTGTAACGTGGAGAAGCAGTTTTCGTAGCAAATTGTTACTGCGGGAAAAATTGCGAATTGCTTCGTTCGAAAAAAATTTTCGATATTGAAGTTATTGGCTCAGCTGGGGATTGAATCAGAAAGTCAACACGCTAACAATTTAGTTACAGTAAAAGGTGGAAATAGAGGATAACAAAGTTCGGTGATAATGTTTGGGCTCATACATACATACTCATACACTTCTCTGTGGAGCGGGTAATTCATGTTGCTGCATTTAGAAATCGAAAAACCGTGTACTAAACTAATGCTAATAGACATGATAAGCTGAGTTTTGAATAAAAACATACTTGGAAGACCATGACTGGCGATTGGTACAGCCTTTGCTATATACACCAGACATAGCTCCTTCCGATTGCTACATATTTATTTCAATCGGTACAGTCAGCTCTTGTTGGAGAACGCTTTGATTTATTTGGAAATATTAACATTTTTTGAAATAATTGGATCACCTTCAAGGATGACAAAGATAGACGAAAGTCTTAGCTAAGCATACTTTGGTTAGTTTATTTGATTTTAACTTTGTTGCGTGCCTACCATAAGAAACAATAATATTAATCTTAATCTTAAATATCTCAAAATCGTATGTGCTTTATAAAATCTGCGGATCGATTGCGTTCGACGTCTATAAACGTTCTAAGGCTTATATAGCAATGAACAATTTCATACTGGTGACAGAGGAAATTATTGGTACCCATTAACTTATAAATAATAGTGTAATAGCCTAGACAGACTGCAGCCTAATTCGGATTACCGGCGCACTTAATCCGAATAAAATATTAACCTGACAGACGGCAGTATTGCGGATTAACTAACCGACCGATTGCTGTTTTATTAGGTCTGCTCACTTACATTACAATTTCTTTCATCTGTCACTCTCGATATGAGAAAATCTACAAGAAGTACGTGAACTGAAAACTATCAGAAACTTGTAAATTGACATTCACCGTTCGTAATTGACAGCTGGATTTATTTGTTCGCCAACACTTTTCATGTGGAAAACCGTTAGCAATTGTTGAAAGTTTTTTGTTAGGGAACAAACCTAATATTTTGTAAAATGGATCGAGAAAAACTCACAATAGACAATTTTCAGCAGTGTTGCCATAGCAAATTGTCCTAATCCTCTTTTATTTTGAGAATTAACTCAGAGTTTTTGCGGATTAGCTGCAGTTAATGCCCGAGTTAATTCGAATTAACTTGGTAATCCGGAATTAGGCTGCCGTCTATCTAGGCTATAAGTGCTTGTAATTGCCATGTGGTCGGCGAAATGGTTAGTAGATTATACATAGTACGTAGGTAGGAAATGCTACTAAAAGCAGAAAAGCAACAATCATCAATTTTTATATGTATTTGGCATTTCTACCGTTGCTTGTTGTTGTTATTTGTTATGTCATTTCACGTATCACCGTGTTTATATTAATGATGGCGACTCTTTTTTTCTATGAGAGTTTATCAAATGTGATAAAAACAATCATATATTCACACATACGAACTCTCAACACATAGGTATTCACACTCGGACACGGAAGCCATTAACTTCATACAGAATATATTCTTACATTTACAGACAATTGGGGTACAAAAATGGAAACGGACATTTCTATTGCACATATATATAATTTATTTGAGAACCAGATTTTAAGGCGCATGTCCGCTCAATCACATACAAAAGCACTTACACTTTGTGTATTTTTTTTTATCAAATTTTTCTCTTTTGGAAATTTTCTCTTTGATGCGTTAATTTGGAATTTTTTTTCTCAAATAGTTTTGTCATGTAGTTGTGGTTGTTGTCGCCAAATGCCTAAAAACGCTTTCACTCAAGATATCATCAAGTGTCCGTAAAATTTATCACTACCCCTGAAATACTCATAGAGGCGTGCAATTGTATTGTGCATATTTTCATGGGTTGAAAATAAAATTCCATTCATGAACATATTTTTGTGTACTTTTAAATTAAAATAAGTAATTATAGAAACAATAATAATTAGATTAATTAGAAAGCACACTTATTGGCGCAATATCATATTGAGGCAAGTACATTTGTATGCAAGTATGTGTGTGCTTTTCACTGCATTCATCATTCATCATTTTACAATGAAAGAGCAATAACAAGGTCTCTCCTGTTGGCGTTTCTCTAGTTTTGTGGTTACGCTTGTTATCATCATCATTCATCAGCACAATCTGCTCACCTGACAAAGACATGTTTGGATTCAAAACTTTACTATGATGAGTCCGATGAGAACGATAGTAAACAATGGCAAGTAATAGTGAGTAAGTAATGCTCAAAATTAGTCCTGAGCATGTGCAGGCATATAAAGGTAGTTGTATTTGTTGCGGTTGCCTTACTTAGACCGATTATTGTAGTAAGGATAGTAGTCGTAGTAGTAGTAGCAGTGGTAGTGGCTATAGTATTAGTGGTAGTAATAAACAATATTACTAGTGGTGGTTGCAATCATTTAGCCACTTTTACTTGCTTGCGAGTCTCTCTCATCGTAATACGAAAGAGTGCGCGTGGATGAGTGTGGGTGTAAATACCATGACGCGTGCACTTGGAAAATTTTCTGCCATTGTTCTATTGTTGTTGTTGTTGTTGTTGTTATTGTTTTTGTAGTTGTTTGTACTAACTTTCAATTCGATTGTTCGGCATCGCCTGCTTTGTTATTATTGCCCTTTTAACTCTCTTTCTGTCTCTCTGAGTGTCTTTCTCTCGGTTATATCCTTTGAATTTGTTTGCATGTATTTGTGTATTTGGCTGTTTTGAAATATATTCGATTAAATTCATGTTGAAATAGTCGTAAGTGGAAAATTCAAATTTAGTCTACAGAAAACGCGTACGTGAATAGAACGGTAGCCGCGTAAGGCTGCACACTTTCGGCGTGTAATCTTTGTCGGTATGATAAATAAGTGATACACCCTGTATAAGTTCTGTAAGTTGATTGAAGTTGAGAAGAGAAAAGAAGGAAAAAAAAGAAAGCAAAAAAAGGCATTTTTGGATTAAACATTTTTTGTCTTAGCAAAATCGGAAAAAAAGGATGTTTTAAACAAACAAAAAATAAAATAAAATAAAATAAAAGATCTACATACAAATTAACTGCCACTTATAGAGAATTTCACAGTTTAGTTGTTGTTGTAGTTTTTTGTATTGCAAGAACAAGCTAAAAACATCTCAACTTATTCAAATAAATGTTGTTCATACATCTATATAGTATAGCATTGTGTGTGTCTTAATTTTGTTCTAAAAATTTTAATTCATTCGTTTATATTTTTGACTGAATAATTTTATTTTCCCTTAATATAAATTTTGAAAAGGATACAAACACAATATATTTTGAAATAAAAAGCAACAAAAATTAAATACATATATAAATATTTATATGTAGCTACTTATGCATATATAAAGATTGTGTATGGCCAGAGGGATAACTAACTACACACAAATATCAATGAAAAATAACAAAATAAAATTCAATTGAGTGCTTAATTTAAAATGAAAAAAAAGAAACCAGCAAAAAGGCGAATTGAATAAAAAAGAAAAAAGAAAAGAAAACGATCACAATGAAAAGCATAAAATATAAAACGAGTGCAAATGATTATATTGCCAAGCGGTTAATGAACATTAATTTATTCATAAATTTATTTCAGTTAATACTATAAGGTTTTTATATCCTATTAAGGACATTGTGAGTTCACTTCTCATTACATATGTATACCATATTATATTAAATATGATATAAATAGAACCCAGCCACAATCCGCCAGTCCAGCCTAGCCTAGCCTAGCCTTTCCAATAATGTACAATATGTGAATTTTATCAAAGAAATGATTGGCTTTAACAAACAAATTTGATGTAAAAATGTAATTGGAATTCAATTAAACAAGCACAAAATTATGCATTTATATTTAATTTAATTATAAATATAATATAGCCCAATAATGCTTTAATTGTATATATTGTATATATATAGATACGAAGTTTTTATTTGCCTAAACAACATGCTTTTCATAGTCAATTATTAGGTTTTATGTCTATACATACTATAAGAGAGAGTTCCACGGTATGAGATTCTGTTTTTGACACATAAATGTCAAAGGTAATGAAAATGTGGAACTTCTGTCCAAAGAAACTGAAGTGATTCCATGAATTCAAAAAAAATTTATAATCAATTTTCGAGTAATGTGTTATTAAAAATTGTAAATGGGTATATGACACGTAGAAAAATCTATTAAATATTGGAAATTAACAAATAAAAAACCCACGAAAAACTGGCTTTTAATAAGAGAAAAGTTTGACAATAGTCAGATCTGTCATATTACAATTACATGAAAACAATCAAGTCTTCCTTACCTGGTGCTGTCTTACATATACATAATAAATGTACAAATGAGTTCTTCGTATTTTCTTTTGTCATATTTATATTTATTGAAAACATATTTCTTACAAAGCGTAATGATTAAAATTTTCACCGTTAATATCTATGGTGTTTTACCATTTATCCGGTAGATGCTGAGTGTCCACGCGATAGGTTTCGAAGCAAAATATCAATCGAACCATTTTTTTATATCTTCAACTTTTTTCAGCTAAATGAGACTGTCTTGATCTAAATAAGTAATAGTCGGAAGGAACTAAGGGTTTGTTTTGTTGTATGTGGACGAGCGTTGTCATGCAGCAGTAATCCACTTGGCCTTCCTTGGCCAGTAAATGTTTTTTTATCAATATACATATCTTATAAACTTGATATAAGCTGAATAATAGCTTGTAAACCAATGAAACTTATATCATATATACATCAATGACTAAACTATCATACATCCAAAATGACGGCTGAATTGGATTCGTTTAAGTGTGTTTTTTTTAATAAAACCAACTTCATCACAAAGAACTCGTTTGTACACCTATTACATAACTGAAGCGTGCAATTTGAATTGTTCATTACGAATCCATTGTGTAGCTGCTATACACTATTAGTGTTTGTCTCTTGACCCAGTTACAACTAGCAAATACACTAAGGTGACGACTATTTCTGAAATTGTTGATATTGTTCGGGACACCTTCTAGAAATATGAGGACACCTAAAAACCCATTACTAAATATGAAATTTTAAGGAAGAAGCTCGAAAAGTTAGTATTTTTCTAGAAGTGAGATTATATATTTTAAAAAATTACTTACGAATTTCTTTATTTTTGAGTCAATGTGTAGATCTTTATGTTTACAACACTCTATTGCTGGTCAGAATCGTGAGATTAGCGATTTTAACAAATATTTATTTTACGTAGATTTCCCTTTGCTAAAGTACTTCTTCACATTAACTGTTTAAAATGTTTGAAAGCAATTTAAATTTAGCAACTAGTGAAATCAAAATTGGTGTTACACGAAGTTAAATTTTCTTATAAATATTCTATATATTAGAGTTGTATTGTGTTAGAGAATAAAGTGTAATTTGAACAAATGAATATTGAAACTTGAGGCTTTAGTCGGGGCCTCTAAACCTTCATCGATCGGTGTGAAATTTCATAAATAGTGTTTTTTTTTTGTGACGACTTTACGTTTCTAGAGGACGTCCCGCAAAAAAATAAATGCTTTTTCCATACAAATTATAGACACCTTAATATATATATGTACATGTAATACAGCATAAATGTATAAAGATGTGCAAACTATACATTGAAATATTGAAATATTGTAAATAATATAATTAATTTTGCATCAAACATTAAACTTCATGTAGCACATGTATACGTTAAAAATTATGTTGTAAAACTCGCTATTCGTCGTTGGCCACTTCGATGGGCTCAATTAGGTTAGCGATGCCCCAAACATTTACATCTCAACCCAAGTTTTGCATACTTATAAACTATGAATTGATATAAAATTATTTTTAAAATCAGCATAATTTTATTTGTAAGAGATGTGTTTGGTTTGGATAAGAACGAATTTGGATCAAATGGGTATATGACACGTAGAAAAATCTATTAAATATTGGAAATTAACAAATAAAAAACCCACGAAAAACTGGCTTTTAATAAGAGAAAAGTTTGACAATAGTCAGATCTGTCATATTACAATTACATGAAAACAATCAAGTCTTCCTTACCTGGTGCTGTCTTACATATACATAATAAATGTACAAATGAGTTCTTCGTATTTTCTTTTGTCATATTTATATTTATTGAAAACATATTTCTTACAAAGCGTAATGATTAAAATTTTCACCGTTAATATCTATGGTGTTTTACCATTTATCCGGTAGATGCTGAGTGTCCACGCGATAGGTTTCGAAGCAAAATATCAATCGAACCATTTTTTTATATCTTCAACTTTTTTCAGCTAAATGAGACTGTCTTGATCTAAATAAGTAATAGTCGGAAGGAACTAAGGGTTTGTTTTGTTGTATGTGGACGAGCGTTGTCATGCAGCAGTAATCCACTTGGCCTTCCTTGGCCAGTAAATGTTTTTTTATCAATATACATATCTTATAAACTTGATATAAGCTGAATAATAGCTTGTAAACCAATGAAACTTATATCATATATACATCAATGACTAAACTATCATACATCCAAAATGACGGCTGAATTGGATTCGTTTAAGTGTGTTTTTTTTAATAAAACCAACTTCATCACAAAGAACTCGTTTGTACACCTATTACATAACTGAAGCGTGCAATTTGAATTGTTCATTACGAATCCATTGTGTAGCTGCTATACACTATTAGTGTTTGTCTCTTGACCCAGTTACAACTAGCAAATACACTAAGGTGACGACTATTTCTGAAATTGTTGATATTGTTCGGGACACCTTCTAGAAATATGAGGACACCTAAAAACCCATTACTAAATATGAAATTTTAAGGAAGAAGCTCGAAAAGTTAGTATTTTTCTAGAAGTGAGATTATATATTTTAAAAAATTACTTACGAATTTCTTTATTTTTGAGTCAATGTGTAGATCTTTATGTTTACAACACTCTATTGCTGGTCAGAATCGTGAGATTAGCGATTTTAACAAATATTTATTTTACGTAGATTTCCCTTTGCTAAAGTACTTCTTCACATTAACTGTTTAAAATGTTTGAAAGCAATTTAAATTTAGCAACTAGTGAAATCAAAATTGGTGTTACACGAAGTTAAATTTTCTTATAAATATTCTATATATTAGAGTTGTATTGTGTTAGAGAATAAAGTGTAATTTGAACAAATGAATATTGAAACTTGAGGCTTTAGTCGGGGCCTCTAAACCTTCATCGATCGGTGTGAAATTTCATAAATAGTGTTTTTTTTTTGTGACGACTTTACGTTTCTAGAGGACGTCCCGCAAAAAAATAAATGCTTTTTCCATACAAATTATAGACACCTTAATATATATATGTACATGTAATACAGCATAAATGTATAAAGATGTGCAAACTATACATTGAAATATTGAAATATTGTAAATAATATAATTAATTTTGCATCAAACATTAAACTTCATGTAGCACATGTATACGTTAAAAATTATGTTGTAAAACTCGCTATTCGTCGTTGGCCACTTCGATGGGCTCAATTAGGTTAGCGATGCCCCAAACATTTACATCTCAACCCAAGTTTTGCATACTTATAAACTATGAATTGATATAAAATTATTTTTAAAATCAGCATAATTTTATTTGTAAGAGATGTGTTTGGTTTGGATAAGAACGAATTTGGATCACGAAAAGGGTACATTTGTTTGGGAAAGGGGTGCATTCCTAGTGAAGACACGCTCTATTTTAAAATGTAAATTTTTTCTTATGTTCGCAGCAAAATATATACGAGAAACTCTCATCTAAAAAGTACTTTTCTATATATGGACGATTCACGATGTCACTCCACTGAATCGACTTAAATTTGTTTTTGACTGTTTATTAAATTCTGCAATAATTGTTTTGCAAATAATAACTACAAAGTCTTGAAACTTTCAAGGACTTATGTATATTTGTCCTTTTTGTACTTGTTGAATATATGTATACTCACAAGTTCTTACATATAATATTACGAAAATATTGTCGTATAAGAGATCAGAATTGATATTCTAGATCGGGCAATATTCTCAGCACTTGCTGACTAAATTACTATTTATTAATTAATAAATGAAAAAACAATACGCCAACTATACTAAATAAAAATGTTCTGGAAAAAAAGAATTTCAATCAAGTATTGAATATATAATAAATATTGAATAAATTTTAGTATCTTATACATTGTTTGATTTTATCCCTTATCTATTATATCAATATGTATGTATATTAATAGCAAATAATATTGAGCTGCTATCAAAGCATACTTTATACATACATATAAATGTTACAATGAAAAGCTGACAAAATGAAAAACAAACAAAGAAAAAATATAAAAAAATTATTTAATAAAAATTTTTGCGATAAAGTCAATATGTATGATATATGAACATTTTATTATTTTCATTTTTGATAATGGCATGCGATTAAATATCTCATAATAACATGCCGCACCACCACCGTAGCTTGCTCACGCATTCAAAAGCATATATATACACATAGTACACATGTATATAAAATTACATACACATAAATGAAAATGTTGCAAACCCTGAGGTAAAAGATTCGTTTGTACAGATCTGAAGACGAACTAGTTAAAAAGTTATCGTATCCGGTTAAGTTAAAAGACTGCACAAAAGATCTTCAGGTCGCGATGCTTCATAGCCTTAATAATAATAAAGTTAAGAGAGGTTTTCTGCAGTTAAAGGAGGTTTTCTGCAGAGTAATACACCTAATTTCCAATATGGATTATGTGTGAACAAGGCCATAAAATCTAATAAAGCTAATCAAAAGTTTAATACAACAACAGCGCTTGCAAATTGTGCAATTTTATTTCCCAAAATCTTAGTTCTGTCGTCTATACTCAAAGATTTCTCCTCGCGTTTTATGATTGTCAGTATAGCCAATATCGATGATTAGACAAATTTTGGTCCTAATACACGCTGGTAGGTTAAACAGACAATAAACAGCCCCAACAAAGAAAATAATGCCGTTGTTAAGCATTGTGCAGAGTTGATCCGCATGAGTCGATTCGAACTGGGAACACTTCTCCACGTTACTGAATGGTGACGCCTCGAACAATCCCGTCAGTGCAGGAGATCTCCCGAACTCCACAATCATGTTCCATCACCCAAACATGATGAGGTCAGAGAGGAAATTTCTAGCATGAAAAACAACAAAGCTGCAGGTTCTAATGGCCTAGGTGCCGAGTTGTTGGGACCAGAGGCGATGAGCTGCTCACCATCATGCACTAGCTCATAAGCAGAATATGGCCGGATGACAGCATGATCGATGATTGGAGGCTTAGTGTTCGCTGTCCTGTACATAAGAAATGAGACCGCACAATTTGCGCCAAATACTGTGGAATAAGTCTTCTTATCATTGCATACAAGGTTCTATCGAGCGTACTATGTGAAAGGTTGAAGCCTATCCTTAACAATCTGATTGGACCTTATAATTGTGGCTTCAGACCTGGTAAATCCACCATCGACTAGATTTTCACACTGTGCCAAATCCTGGAGTAGACCCAAGAAAAACAGATCGACACACACCATCTATTTGTTGATTATAAAGCCGCTTTCGACAGTCCAGTAAGGGATTACCTCTACACAACAATGTCTGAGTTTGGTATTCCTGCGAAGCTCATTCGGCTTTGCAGAATGACGTTGTGTAACTCTCATTATGCAGTGAAAATTGAGAAGGATCTCTCCCCGGCGTTTAATACCGAACGGGGTTTCAGACAAGGTGATTTGTCTCAACAAATAAAGAGTCCCAGTGTCTTGGACAGCACGTAACTGTTGATAACTACGATTTTGAAGTAGTGAAGGACTTTATCTATCACTCCTTATTTACTTATCACTCTTGCTAACAGGTGCTACTTTGGGCTGAGTAAGCAACTGCGAAGTCGGGCCCTCTCTCGAGCAACGAAAACCACAGTCTACAGGTCTCTCATTATGCCTGTCCTTACATATGGCGTTGAAGCTTGGACAATATCCACTTCAGATGAGAGAATGCTTGGAGATTTCGAGAGAAAAGTTCTACACAAGATATTTGGAAATATTTGCGTTGGTCATGTCGAGCGAATGGAAGAACAAGCTACGGCTAAGGAGGTGTTATATTGGAAACCTGCTGGTGGACAACACAAAAAAGGAAGACCTCACCTCCGATGGAAAGTTCAAGTACTGCAGGAATTTTTAACTGGCGCCAACTAGCGAAGGAAAGAGGAAGATTTGGCCTAAATCGATTTTCGGTTGTACTGGCCACATAAGTAAGTAAGTAAATGTCCGTGCACTACATTGTTGCTCGGATAGGTGGCAAGAGTGTGGAAGAAATTAGATTTCAGTATCAATGAGTATCAATCTAACGAAGGCAATGGTCAGTGAGTAAATTTTTTTGTAGGATGGACTTGCGTTATTAATCTGCGTAGATAAACCAGTAATCTAAGATAAATTGGAATCTAAAATTCGCTATATTATAATCGAAATTGTTGCATCCAATATTGAAAAAACTGATCGAAAATTGGATCTCCAGGCGTGGTCATACTCACTTCATTCCAGGCACTCTTGAAATATAAATGCTAGGAGAAGGTTTTAATAACCCGAAAATTTCTTATTTATCTCATATCTAGAAATTTCACGGGCGGGGCTGGGGTTGGTGGTGTTTAAAGAAAGTTATTATATTTATTATATTATATTAAATTAAATTATTTTAAATTGAAAATGGCATACTTCTTGATTTTTTTGCTAAGTCGTCTAGCGCTTTCTGAGGACTAACCTTCAGATCCCGACATACATTTAGGAGCGGCAAGCTGACCAGTATTCTCTTATCGATCAGTGATGTTTGCAATATCAAATATGGAATTTAATAAACATCATATTAATAAAAAAAAAATAAATATGTGGCACTTAAAGCCCCAAAGGGCTCATTGGCCGAGCTTCTCTTCCATTACTGTTGTGCGTGTTAAATTTTGGACAGTATTAGAAGGGACCTACTTATTTTAGCCGGTTCCGAACGGCAGAACCCTTGTGACATCACTTTTTCTGAGCTTTATCACAGAGTTATTTTAGAAGCTTTTTCATGGCAAGTTGTTACTGTCGGAAGAATTGCCAATTGCTTGCCGACAGGTGGGTACCGTTCGAAAGAAAAATCTTTTCGATATTAAATTTGTTATGCACAGCCGGGGATTGAACCACGACCTACAGATCAGAAGGCCAACACACTAACCACTGAGCTACGGCACCCACATCATATTAATACATACATTAAAAGTCATCTAAACCATACTTTTGTAAAAATACCTCAAATAATAGGTACAATACAGTTCATAGATATACTTTTTTCTCAGCAAAAGCTTTAGGAACATTTGAAAAATCACAACGATGAGAAATGTTATTTTTAATTTTCCGATCGATTTAAAAAATTTGTATAAATATGGTTATGAAAATTTTTTACAAGAAATATGCAATTACACCAATCCCAACATATCAGGAGGGATGCCATAATATGGGGATAAGTATCTCTAATGCATCCGTGCGGGAGAAGATTAATTAATTTTAAATAATCTGTAGGTTATGAAAGATGATTACAATGTCTATTTTTATTGCTCATTCAAAATTATATGGGCGTGACAATTCTTGTATATAATATGTAATAATTTGAACGCGTTGTAAAAGTCAGATCAACACATCGCACCTTTAAAATAAAGAGATGTAAATCAAAATCTTCATGTTTTCAGATTTAATCATAAAATTAAGAAACTTAGTGAGAAGATTAACTTCTATCACCCCGACACAAATGGCGGAGATATATAACTCAGAATCTCTTTTTAATAAATAATATAAATTAATAAATAAAACTTTGATTATAAATGTGCGATATATAAAATATTTACGTAAATACAAAATAATATGCATCGCAAAATGTTATTCAAATAAGCATCCGTCTTGATACCTTCACCCTGTAGTTGAAATAAAAATTAGAATAGCTTTTTTTATGAAAATCAATAAACATTATACAATATAAAACAAGAATGTATATATGAATGAGTGTATTTAAGTGGACAAAATTATTTTTTTAAAAATATTTTATTGCTCAATATTATTTTGTTGTTGTAGCTCGTTATAAAATGGTTGTCGTCGTTGTCTATGTGGTCGTTTCTGTGTATTGGGCTATATTTGCTGATGATGATCGTGACGCCTTTTGATGCTTGTTATTAATAATTTGCTGTTATTGTTGTTGTTGGCCATTCATTTATTTCTTTACAATTTGACTACCTCTCTTCTGTTTTTTCTCAATTTTTTGTACGTCTTCACTTCCCCACCAACTACTATTGTGACTAAACTGACTAGTAACTACTTATATGCATACATTCATACATACTTATAAACATTTAGTTGGTACTCATATTTTTATTCTTTCAATTTTTTATACCCTGCATAATGCAATATGCATGGTATATTCATTTCGGTCAGATGTTTGTGTCCACTTGAAGGAATCTCCGGAGATATAGACATGGATATATATTCATGATCAGCGTCGATTAAATTTTCGATTTAACGATGTCCGTCCGTCCGTCCGTCCGTCCGTCCGTCCGTCCGTCCGTCCGTCTGTCTGTCACCTGGCTGGTTCGCACGATAACTTGAGTAAATATTGAGCTATTTCGATGAAATTTGGCATAAGTAATCTATGATCCAAGGGTACGGAGGGGATTGATATTGGGCATGATCGGTCAATAACCACGCCCACACCAAGCATTCAAAGCGACTAACCTCGAAATTTTCAAAATCTTTAACTTGCTATAACTCACACAATATACCACTTGGGACAACAATATTTTGCACATAGAGTTATATTATACTACTATATAACCTCACTAAAAGTGGATGAGCCACGCCTACTTTCTAGCGTAGCTCCCATACAAAGTGTCTGTACTTCTTTTAAATTGAAACTGCTGTAACTTCTACAATCTTCTGTCTAGAATAACCATAATTGACACTTAGATTAACACGGTAGTCAGAAATAATATGGCAGAAAATCAGTGTGCCACGCCCACTCCTTTTTGGGTCTCCCATACAAAGTTGCGGAAATTAAAAAAAATGTTACCGGTTATAACTTGCAAACTATTCAGCGTAGAATAACGAGATTTAAGGTGTGGATTAGTATTGTACGAGCAACTAGGCTCACAGGAAATGGGCGCACCACGCCCAGTGTTTATCGTAGCCCCCATACAAATTTTAAATTGAAACAGCTGTAACTTCGGCAATCTTCTGTCTATAATAACCATAATTGACACTTAGATTAACATGGTAGTCCGAAATAATATGGCACAAAATCAGTGTGCCACGCCCACTCCTTCATGGGTCTCCCATACAAAGTCGAGTGAATTAAACTAAAACGTTAAGCTCCATAGCTTACAAACCATTTAGCCTAGGACAACGAGACTTAGGGTATGGATTAGTATTGTACGAGCAACTAGGCTCACAGAAAATGGGCGCACCACGCCCAGTGTTTATCGTAGCCCCCATACAAATTTTAAATTGAAACAGCTGTATCTTCGGCAATCTTCTGTCTACAATAACCATAATTGACACTTAAATTAATATCGTAGTCGGAAATAATCTGGCGAAAAATCAGCGTACCACGCCCACTTCTTATTGGGGCTCCCATACAAAGTTGAGGAAATTAAACAAAAATGTTAACCACCATAACTTAGAAACTATTCAACGTAGGACACCAAATTTAAGGTGTGGATTAACATTGAAAAATTAATTGGATTTACTAGAAAGTGGTAAGCCACGCCCACTTTTTATATAGCTCTCATACTAAGCCTCGGAATTATCTTAAAATCCTTTTACTTCGTCAAAGTTAACCATATTTCGGGTGTAAATTAGTAGTACATGCAAAAATTGTTTCTCGAAAAGTGGAAATAAAAGAAAAGTTGGATATTCGAGTAAACTTTTTATATATATATCTACATATGCAGGGTATAGTTTGGTCGGCCCCAGCCGACTGTAAGGAGATTTTTTTGTAACTTTCTTTCCTTTTTTTGCACTTCACATATTTTTCGAATACTTTACAAATATTCCACCCACCCACACAAATACAGGCATAGAGTATATTTCTCTGGCCCTCATATTTTCCTATTCACTGCTATTCAAAGAGGCTTTCTCTGGCTTGGTCTCTCACTCTCTTTCGTGTGCTCCCACACATACTCACATACAGCAACGAACATATATATATATATATATATATATATATATATATATATATATATATATATATATATATTTGTACATTGTTGGTTGCATATTTAAGTGTTTTTCTTCTGTTTCTTATATACAATATATACATATATTTTTTCATATTTTATTTTTTTTCCTTACACTCCGCTCATGTGGTTGTTGTTGTTATCCCAACATTATATTTGCTTTTAAATATTTTGATATATAGCATAGTATCTATATAGGCTTATAACTTTAGTAAACACATGCACACATGTATATGTACGTATACTTGTATATATATGGATACTTATGGGGATACGTAAGTATGTACATATACAAATATAAGGATCTTTCTAATAAAAGTTGTCAGAGGAATAAAAGTTGCAAGTTAAGTAAATAAGAGTTGCCAGATAGTTCCTTTCATAGATCATATTGATACAATATATATACGAAAATTTTTGGCAATAACAATATCTCAGAGCAACTTCGGCTGATTTCTTCTTCTAATATGGTTGTAAATGCTAAATTTAGAGAATACCTACTTGATACATGTGATATAAATCTACATAGTAACTTTGTTCAAATACCGATATTAAATTTATGTTAAATCTACTTTTTAACATATAGAAAATAAAAATTTACCACACAAAATAATATCACAAAGTTTTATCATCACTTCGCCTGAGCTTTACACCGGTTGTCTATTAGAGTGGCTCTAACTAAATAAACCAAAAAAAAACGATGGTGCCATTTCGAAGTTTATGGATTTGAAAAGTGTGGATTTAGCAATATAACAGTGTTGATTCGCTTGAAAAAAAAACAGAATTTTCCAACTAATTGCGAAAACTTTATTTCCAACACTATTGGTGAATAAATTTGGTTTATATTTTCTTCTACATTAATTATTTGAAGTATCAAATCGATATTGCACACACATAACAAATATAAGCATCAACAAATATGTTCGTTTTGTTGTTGTGATTGCATTATTTGCGGTATTATATCGCTTATTGTTCTTTGCATTGACATTTTTTGTGTTTTATCTTTCCTTTGCACTAGTAGCTAATTTAAGAGAGAAAACAACAAAATATGAATGCAGTTTCAGATGTTGGTTAACTAATGGCAATTAAATTTTAACCAATTGGTAATGAAGCCTTGAAAATAAAAATACAAATATATTGCTGGTTAAACTATTGCCGTTATAATTAACCATATATTTAACCAGTGATTGTGAACCTTTTTCATTTGATCCAAAAATCAAATGAATATTAAATAATTGCTGTGTGCTTTTTTTCTCCAGCGATTAAAATTTGCCAGCTGGCATTGCATCTAATCTGTAGCTGCCCAGAACTCGACAAAACTTTCCTAAACTGCTTGGGCGCTTTCGAGTTCACCCACCTAGCTGAAGCTGCGCCTTTTATCACTTGAGCACTTCTGAAGATTGCGGTGAAAAATTTCAAATATCTTTACATCTCGAAAGTATGCGTCCATATTTTTGCCTTTCTAAAAAATCGTACCAGGTATTATGTGTACTGAAGGCCATCAAAAACTGCATTCAATGGCTGTGTTTTTCTTTTAGTTTTGTCACAGCCAATAATATTTTCGACAAAGTTTGCCTAATCTTGAGGTAGCCTTAACTTTATAGTCGTAAAATGAATTCGAAAAAATATTTGGCTTTTAAAGGATGAATTTCTGGCAACACTACTAATACATACAAAAAATGAAATCATGATATCTTTTAGGGGAAAAAACAAAAAAAAAATAAAGAAAAAAATAAGCGTTTTTCTTTATTTTATTCCTGCATATTGTTGTAATTATTCTGGCGAAAGGATGTACATATCACACATACACAAGCAACACACAGAAAACATTCATGCATGCAGAGCAAAAGAAAGAGAACTTGAGCGGTGAAACTGTAAATAACTGGAAAATAATAAATTCTAATATTTCTTCATATTTTTTCCCGCTCTTGTTGTTGTAGTTTTTACAGTGTCTCCGCCTTCGCTCCTTTTTTCTCAACAGAGTGTCAGAAATGGAAAAGAAAATAATTTGATGGTTTCATAAAGTCGGTTGGTCGTCCATCGGTTTGGTAAATTTATTTAGAGCATGAGCGTTCTGGGTTTAGTCGATTTGTTGTTGTTGTTATTATTATTATTGTAGGCGTTAATGATGGCAATGACGATAGTTGTAGCAATGTGGGAATGATGGAACACAAGTGAAAAATGTGAGGAAAAACTCTATTTTCATATACACAGAAAAATATGAAGAAGACGAAGAAAATAAAAATGCTCTTTTTTTCTATTTATTTTTGAAAAATTTTTCAGCAAGATTTTATATGTACTTTTGAACTTTCAACATTCTCCACACATATCCACTTGGCAGAATATGTGTGGTATCTGGTTTGTATGCATGATTTTTCTACGAGGAATCATATGAAAACAGTGAAAAGTGCTACATACTTATAATATAAATAGTTTTATTTGGGGTGTGATGTTTGGTTTTGGAATGTGCAAGGGTGTGTGTAAGAGTGTGTATGATGGCAATAAGCAAGAAAATTATGTTTATGAATGCTTTTCGTTTCAAAAGCAAAGATAAAATTCAGAAACAGCAGCAGCAGCAGCAGCACTAAGTAACTATGTATGATCGGTCGAAAATGTTGACAACGTATAGTTGAAAGGATATGGGTGTGGAAAGAAAGTTGCTTATTGAATATACATACATATATACGTAAGTGTAAATATATGAAAGTGTACATGATGTGTAAGCAGGCGTATGAAATTATTAAAAATTAGAAAGAAGAGTAAAATGGGTTGCATGTTTTCTGGATGGCTCAATGGGTGGCTGCTGGTACATCAAGAGTGATATAGAATTCATTACCGGTCACACATGCACACACACAATAGCCTGAATTGAAATATGTTTTCGTGTAATTTTTATTTTTTTCTTCCTCTATTTATTTATTTCATTTGGTCTCTGTTGTGTATTTTTTCATTTTATATTTTATCATTCATTTTGTATTTTTTGTTGTTGTTGTTTCCAGTGTAAGGTGCTTTGGATAATTTTATATTTTTTCATATTTTCTCAATAACATTATTATCATCATCATTACCGTCATCGTTATCATCATAATTTTCTTACTGATACCAATGCGGCACACGTTTTGGGGGTTGAACGCACGTATGGACAAACACAGATGCACAGATGCGTACACTTAAATGCGAACACTTACATGCTGTATATGCCTGTATGCATATGTATGTATGTACATTTTTATATTCCTACTACATATATGAGTTTTAAGGAAAAATAAATACACCATCAACAATAACAAACTAACTTCGGCAGAAAAGAAATGTAAGTGTATATGTATAAAAGAAAGCAAATAAATAAACAAACGACAGCAGGAGGAAGAATAGGAAGAAGAGGAAAAAAACCAGAAATTGTGGGGAAAATGCGAAAAATATGAAATATATAAAATGAAATTAATTTGTCACTGCAAGAGATGAAAGTGAAAATGAAGCAAATGAAATGAAATTGAGAAAATTAGAAAAAGAGAAAAAGAAAAAGCTTGAAAGATTATATGTACATCCCTACGGTGTGGATGAGTATGCATATACAATGTATAAGAAAATTTGAGAGTGTGCGTATGTGCATATGTGAAATATTCAACTTTTTGTTTTCTTCCACTTTGTCTTGGTCCTCTTATTCATTCTATTCGTCTATGTACCTATATCCTTTTTGTGTACTTTACACATTTGAGAGTATAAGACTTATCGGATGACGAGCAACTGCACAGTATTTTTAATAGTTTCATTAGAGGACCCCATACTATGATCCAATTAGGGCGGATGAAATCAGTAGGGCGAAAACACCATGACAAATCATCTAGTAAAAAATCTATCACGTAATTTTAAGTGTACGTCCCCAAGAAACTATTCATTTATAAATTACGAGTATCCCCATTCAGACAAATAAGTATTGAACTTGCATTAATATACAATCTATATAGAAAAATTTTTTTCTTCTGGAAGATCAATACTTATTTCTTATAATCCAAAGCGTTAAACTCGATTTTAAGCCCGTGGTTTCATGGGCAAATATTCTTAGAACTGATTAAAGTTAGGAGGTTGAAAATTGATGTGAGATCAATGGTTTCCTGTGCAAATATACTAAGTATATATTTGGTAAAATGCGGAGGGTTAAAACACATTTATACCTTGGGCAAATTTGCTTAAACTTGTCGGTAATCTCTTTTTTTTTGCAATACAATTTACAAAAATTTGTATCCACCGTAATATACATACATACATACATATTCCCCATAATTTCATATTTTCTTGTATATGTATTATTTCTATTGTTTCGTATAAAAATTTGCTGTCATACATTGATATTTAGCTCAGATAAATCAGTATTTTGTTTTTGATTTATGTATATATATATCATCAAGAAATTTTGACAATTAATTTAAATTGTTGTGAATATTAAGATTCCACAGTGCACACTTTTTGTAATATATGTATATATAAGAAGTTTTCAATAAATCTAGTTAGGCAAAAAATAATACGAAACTGTTTTTTCCAAGGTCTATATTTCCATTCGTTTCCTTTGACATCCCTAATGTAATGTTTTATATATTTCAGAACCTCATAAAACATATTTAAAGTTGCGAACTGTCTTTTATTACTTACTTACTTATGTGGCCATAACAACCGAATATCGATTTAGGCCGAAAATAACATGCTTCGCCAGCCATCTCTGTTCTTCGCTAGCTGGCGCCAGTTAGAAATTCCAAGCGCCGTCAGGTTCTCCAGTACTTGGTCTTTCCACCGGAGGTTTGGTCTTCCTCTTCTGCGTCGTCCTCTAGCGGGTTCCGAATATAACACCTTCTTAGCCGGAGCGTGTTCTTCCATTCGCTCGACATGACCTAGCCAGCGCAGCCGCTGGATTTTGATGCGCTTTACTATGTCAATATCGGCATACAGCTCGTACAGCTCATGGTTGTACCTTATTCGGTACTCGCCACCAACACAAATAGGTCCAAAGATCTTGCGTAGGACTTTTCTCTCGAAAACTCCAAGCATTCGCTCATCCGAGGTGGAAATTGTCCAGGATTCAGCGCCATATGTTAGGACAGGCATGATTAGAGACTTGTAGAGTGTAGTTTTCGTTCTTCGAGAGAGGGATCGACTTCTCAATTGCTTACTCAGCCCAAAGTAACACCTGTTAGCAAGAGTTATCCTACGCATGATCTCCAAGCTAACGTCATTACTGCTGTTAATGCTGGTTCCAAGATAGACAAAGTCCCTTACTACTTCAAAAGGGTAGTTGTCAACAGTGACGTGCTGTCCAAGACGCCGGGACTCTTTGTTTGTTGACACTAGATACTTCGTCTTGCCCTCGTTCACCGTAAGACCCATCCGACGCGACTCTCTTTCCAACTCTGAGAATGCTGCACTGACTGCTCGCGTGTTCATGCCGATTATGTCAATATCGTCGGCATACGCTAACAGCATGACACTTTTGTTGAAGATAGTTTAGATTATGTCGTAGATCAGCAGCTCGTATTATTTTCTCCATAATAAGATTGAAGAAGTCGCACGATAACGAATCACCTTATCTGAAACCCCGTTCGGTATTAAACGGTGCGGAGAGGTCCTTCCCAATTTTCACTGCACAACGAGAGTAATGCAGTGTCATTCTACAAAGTCGAATGAGCTTTGCAGGAATACCGAACTCAGACATTGTTGCGTAGAGGTAATCCCTTACCGGACTGTTGAAAGCGGCTTTATAATCAACAAATAGGTGGTGTGTGTCGATCTGTTTTTCTTGGGTCTTCTCCAGGATTTGGCGCAGTGTGAAAATCTGGTCGATGGTGGATTTACCAGGTCTGAAGCCACACTGATAAGGTCCAATCAGGTTGCTGAGCATAGGCTTCAACCTTTCACACAGTACGCTCGATAGAACCTTGTATCCGATGCTCAGGAGACTTATTCCACGGTAGTTGGCGCAAATTGTGGGGTCTCCTTTTTTATGTACAGGACAGAGAACACTGAGCCTCCAATCATCAGGCATGCTTTCATCCGACCATATTCTGCTTATGAGCTGGTGCATGCGGGTGAGCAGCTCATCGCCTCCGGTCTTAAACAACTCGGCAGGCAGGCCATCAGCACCTGCAGCTTTGTTGTTCTTCAGCCTTAAAATGGCCGTTTCAACCTCGTCATAGTCGGGTGATGGAATATCAACACCATCATCTGTAATTGGGGTTATCGGGCACACACCTCCACTGGCGGAATTGTTCGTAGCATCGCCATTCAGTAACGTAGAGAAGTGTTCCCTCCATAGGCTCAGTACACTCTGGACATCTGTAACCAGATTCCCATTTCCATCACGACAAGAAGAGGCTCCGGGATTTAAACCTCCACTCAGGCGCTTGATCTTTTCGAAGAATTTTCGAGTCTCATTCTTCTCGGTACACATCTCTATCTCCTCACACTCGCGTCTTTCCAACTCCCTCTTCTTGCGCCTGAAAAGACGTCTCTCTGCACTCCTTTTCTCTCTATACTGCTCCTTAACAGCTCGCGTTACGACTGCATGCAGGGTTTTTCTGTAGGCGGCGTCTTTCTCTGCGGTAGCGTCGCGACACTCCTGATCATACCACTCATTCCTCAGAGGCCGGTAGTAACCGATTACCTCCTCGGCAGCAGTAGTCATGGAGTGGGATATATGTGTCCACCGTGCGCATGTACCATCAAGTGGGGGAGTGTTCTGCATAAGCAGATCCGATAGTCGAGTGGAAAATGCATCTGCTGTCTCTGGTGATCGCAGCTTACTGACGTCGAGCTTTCTCTGTGTGGGACTTCTCTTGTTATTTGTGACACATAAGCGTGTGCGCACCTTAGCTGCAACAAGGTAGTGATCCGAGTCGATGTTGGCACCACGGATCGATTTCACGTCCATCACACTGGAAGCATGCCTTCCGTCAATCAGCACATGATCAATTTGATTTCTTGTTCGTTGATCTGGAGACAGCCATGTCGCTTTGTGGATGTCGAGATGCTGGAATCTGGTACCGCCAATTACCATGTTTCGTGCTGGGGCGAAGTCGATCAGCATCATTCCGTTATCGGAGGTGTTCTGGTGGAGGCTGAATTTTCCGACAGCTGGACCAAAAGTACCTTCCTTGCCCACCCTGGCATTAAAGTCGCCAAGCACGATTTTGATATCGTGGCGGGGGCAGCGGTCATAAGCTTCTTCAAGGCGCTGAAAGAAGCTCTCCTTGGTCACATTGTCCTTCTCATCCGTCGGAGCGTGGGCACATATAAGGCTGATGTTGAAAAATTTTGCCTTGATGCGGATTGTGGCCAGCCGTTCGTTCACAGGCGTGAACTGTGAGACAAGATGTCGTAGTCTCTTGCTGACCAAAAATCCACATCCTAATTCGTGCCTTTCAGCATGGCAACTGTAGTAGATGTCACAGGACGCTCTTTTGGAGCAGCCCTGTCCTGTCCTGTCCTGTTGATGACCCCCCATGCGGGGGTCATCAACAAAAGCGGTAGTCCTTATCCGAGGCATATTTCTTTTTTTCATTGGGGGGTTTTTTTATGTGGCGGGTCCCAAACCCAACGCACAACCTCTAACCGAGGAGATTTTCGCCACTCACTTCAGCCGCCTCCCAGCGGGTGCCAGGAAGACGTTGCCCGGTGGTCGCCACATGGAGGGCCCCCACTAATAATAATGAAAGCGCCGTCACGTAGTAAGCAGAGCAAGCTATATGACCACCCCTCATTAACAAATAAAGGTATCATCACATAGCGCTCAGATCAAACTACATGACAGCCAGTGAGTTGACTTGCGATGAGTTCAACAAGGATTGCGCTAGCCCCACCCGGTTGAGGCAGTTAGACACGTTACCTTGTGAAAACACCACCAGACCACCACTGTCTTTTATAGTTCTCCATAAAAGACAATAAAAAAATAAAGTACTTGGCATCGCAGATGTTTCTGCCGAACTTTTCCTTCAGTATTGCTGTGCATAATAGTAAGGATATATAATATTTCATCATTATAACGCCAAACCGCACACATCTCTGATGACACGATTTATACTAACTGAGCTTGGTTGGGATGTTTTGATACATCCCACGTTTCGGACATGTCGTAGATAGAAAAAATTTACCAAAAAATCATCCATCGAAAAGGCTGCAGCCGAATTTTTCGCCAATAAACAACAGATGTTCAACACCGTTGGAAATATGAAATTACCCGAAAAATGGCAAAAGGTCGATAACAATGGGCAATCAGTACTTGATTTAAACCATTTTTGCAACAATTGTATTTCGGTTAATTTTTTCCGACATTATTTAAATTTGTATGCAAAAGTTAATAGCAGTTTATTATATAATGTTGCTAAAATTTCTGCAAAGACAAAAAATTTACTTACCTAATTTGTTTCCTAATTAATTCGTGTAGACTTTGTTACTTGTAGAAGAATTCGCTTCTAAAAACATTTAACCTTTGAGACATTTTATTGAGAGTAGCGACTAGTTGCATTTGTTCACATTGTGAATTGCCAATTATTTAATCGGCTGGTGGGTATCGTTTAGAGTTTTATACACAGAGAAAATATGAAAAAAAAGAACAGAAATGACACGTTTTTCTTTTAGTAAAATTGTTAAATTTGATTTTTCACATTTTGATTGATTGACGACTACCCATATATTGTTAGCATAAAATTATTAAACATTTTATGAGCATTCAAAATAAACATCGCAAATTCAACCCATTCTTAAATCAATTTTAATTTAATAAATTCTATTTTCAAATTTTCTGCATTAATTCTTATTTTATTGAAACACAACAATGAATGGAATGTTCTGTCACTAATCACATTGCAGAATAGAAGGGTCCTTTGTAATTGCGTTAAAATTTCCTGTTCAAATTTTCGGTGAGGGTGAATTCAAATTGATTTACATTAATGCATATGCATATGAAATCATCACATATGAATGCGTTTTCATGTAAATGTCATGTCATCATCAATATCAAGCTGATTCTTGAATTTTGAATTTTCAATTTCAACATTTTTTTATTTTCATAAAATTATAGCATATGCATGTAAATGTATACAATTACGAATTTATATCCAAAACGTTGACCAATCACTAATCATTAATTAATCATATAGTGCACAGTTGCTATATAGTACTACTAGACAAGCAATAACAATAATAAACCCAAAAAGGATGAATTATTTTTCTTTGTTGTTTGATTTTTTTTTTCTAATTAAAATACGTACAATTCATTAAAAACTATAAAATAAATTATGCACAATGTACATTCATATGACGTTGTAAAATTCAATTCATTAATTAAATGTGAGGGAGGGATGTATAACTACCGTATACATATATGCATATGCTCAGCATGCGTGCCTCTAATGTATGCTTGCGTGGTTATGTGTTCAAATAAGGAAGTACATTTCAACACTTTGCTACCCTAGTATTTGAGTGCAGTTTCATTTCATTACAATTATGATTATTGACTATGTTAGACATTGTTAATAATCGAGGCGTATGCGTATTGTACACATGTCTACATATAATTATGCATAGGTAAGATTACTACCTATTACTAGGTTCAGAGAATCTTTCATGTTTCATCAAGGCCATAAAAAGATTTGTAAACCACTATGTTGAATATGTGGCGTGAGTCTTTAGCAAATTAACCTTCAAAAGATAAGGAATTTCTTATCTAAAAAACTAAAAACAAACTTTAAAGTTTATTATTAAATAAAGGTAAATAAACTTGAAAGCAGTATTATATTCAGCAGTATTATATACACGATTAGTGGTTTAAGACGATGAAGTGTCGATTGACAAAACAAAATTATTACTCGCCATTTGTTGCCTTAATAAAGAACCATTTAGAAATTATATTCATATTATATTGCTCTACTTCAATTTTTTGTTTAGTGACGTCAGAAGTGTACATATAAGACAGATTAATATGTGCATATTCAAATTTCTAAATGCTTCTGAATCTTCTAAATTCTAATGACTTCGGAGGCCTATTGACTTATTTCCATACTTGTCATGAAAGAGTCTGCCCTCGTAATACCTTTAAGCTGATATGGCGTCTTCCTTTCGAAGATTCTAACTTCTCCTTAGATAACTTATTTATTAGAACTTACCCCTTCACTCTGCTTCTGCTTCCCGTAATTCTTCTCTCGCACAATACAATTATTTTTCTACAGTATAATGCTTCTTTTCACAACATAGTCTTTATTTATTTCGGAAAAGTAATTTTTCTTTCACAATATAGTTTTTTATTTAACAATGTATTATTTCCTTAATAATATAGTTTTTTATTTAACAGTGTATTATTTTCTTCACAGTATTGTTTTTATTCTTAGTTGCCTCTAACTCGCTTTTCGTGTGATCTACTTACCTTGATTGAACTTATTACAAGATTAGCCTAGTATATATAACCTAATTTACAATTTGACCCCCTTTTTTGAACAAAAGAATTTCTTAAGAAATTGCAATTTCTTAAGTAGGTCGATTCATTGCAATTTCTTCAATAGATCATAGTTATAACTTCTTTTTAGTAGGTCATCATTATTATTTGTATTTAATATTTGTTGTTGTAAATATCATGCATGTGTTAAGTATTATATATGCATGGTTGCTGCTTACTTTGTTTCTTTTTCAACAACCATGGCAATGAAGTGCAATATAACCATGACTATGCACTTGTACCAACAAAGTAACACAATGATCATTGCGTTATACATAATACGGTAATGATCATTCAGCCACTATAATGTTATTACAGTTTAATATTAACTACATAATATAATGTGCATAATGATATAATACAGAATATAATAAGTGTTGTTATAACATTATAGTAATGAAATATAATAATAGTTATATATAGTATAACAATTAGAATGCTTTTATAACGTAGTGAGCCAAGGAACAAAAATTAGGCACGTACCATTTTGGCTGATAGTTTTAAGCAACCCACCTCAGAGAAGTTTAATATAATATAAATCCTAATCGGAGACTCATTTTAATCTTAAAAAATATGACTTTTATTCTCGTTATTGATTATCATGATTATTTGATTAAAATGGAAGTCAATAATTTATTTAGAGCCTTAAAGCTTAAAGCATTCTTGAATAAAAGTTGAACTTTTACTACAGCTCGAAACTAAAATCTGTAATGAAATGTCGTTTAAAAATTATTAAAAGTGCTAAATATATTTTTTTTCCAATTTATATTTCAGTTCTAAAGTACATAATTTCACTACTCTGCTCTTTCAGCTAATAGATATTTTATATAGAAAGAAGTATTTAACCAAAATTATTTTTTATTATATAAAATGGCAAAATCTCTCACTCATACTGCTAACAATTCCATTAAAATCTATAATTTAATAGTTTTTTGTTTACATTACAAATAATAATAATAATAATAAAACCAACAGCAATCAACCCCTTGCACTGAGTAGACTATAAAATACTCTATTTACAATACATTGAACATTTATATGAGAGCATCACCAAGTATCGACTCCCAAAATACGATTCGTACGTGCATGCACAAGTTCAACAATTCAATGTTTCATGCCGAAAATGAAAGTGAGCGAAGTATAAATACGAAAACAACAACAACAAGAGCAGCAACAGTGAATAATATATGTATGTATATACATACATATAGAAAGTGAAAGTCAATAGAAAAACCTTGACCACTATTCCAGTCTGACCAAATGCGACGCATACCGGCTAACATCGTCTAAAGGCTTGCAACGAGTAACCCGAACAGGGGAGATGGGTGGCCAATTGTTTCGATTCGTACCGACCGTATGGTATACAAGTAATACCGGCGATTTGTGAATATTTCTGATTGCGTCGAAATATCTGTATGTACACATAGATTTAGTCGTTTTCCTTCACTCACGATAGTCACTATAGGATTTTTGTTATTGCACTTGCTGTTGCTGTTAACAACAATGTTGTTAACATTGTTGCTATTTCGCTGGTGTGTGCTGAGTGTGTATATGGCTCCTTGTTCTGTGTTCTGCGCAGAATCTTTAAGAAAAAAAAAACAATTTCAAAGTGAAAGTAACAAACAAACATAAATTTTTTTATATATTCCAGTTGAGTGCATACATACATATATATATATATATATATATATATATATATATATATATATATATATATATATATATATATATATATATATATATGTGTATATATATATATATATATATATATATATATATATATATATATTATATATATACATATATATATGTATATATATAGCACTTATACATGCGTGTAATCGCATTTACACTAGTTTTTAAAATTGCACTTTCATCTACAAAAGCGCCTTATATATAAATAAACTAATATTCATTCATATAATGTGTGGTGTGTTTGGTCATCGCAAGTCAACTCACTGGCTGTCATGTAGTTTGTTCTGAGCGCTATGTGATGATACCTTTATTTGTAAATGAGAGGTAGTCATGTAGCTTGCTCTGCTTACTATGTGATGGCACCTTCATTATTATTAATGGGGGCTCCCCACGTGGCGACTACCGGGCAACGTCTTCCTGGCATCCGCTGGGAGGCGGCTGAAGTGAGTGGCGAAAATCTCCTCGGCTAGAGGTTGGGTTTGGGACCCGCCACATAAAAAATCCCCCAGTGAAGAAAAAAACAAAGCCTCGGATAAGGACTACCGCTATTGTTGATGACCCCCCAAAAACGAAAAAAGGACCATGATTTACGGATATGCACCTAGAATGTCCAGTCCCTTTATATGTAGGGTGCCTCTATCCAGCTGGTTGATGTCCTCGAAAAATACAGAGCTGACATCACCGCTCTCCAGGAAATACGATGGACGGGACAGGGCTGCTCCAAAAGAGTTTCCTGTGATATCTACTACAGTTGCCATGCTGAAAGGCACGAATTAGGATGTGGATTTTTGGTCAGCAAGAGACTACGACATCTTGTCTCACAGTTCACGCCTGTGAACGAACGGCTGGCCACAATCCGCATCAAGGCAAAATTTTTCAACATCAGCCGAAACATGGTAATTGGTGGTACCAGATTCCAGCATCTCGACATCCACAAAGCGACATGGCTGTCTCCAGATCAACGAACAAGAAATCAAATTGATCATGTGGTGATTGACGGAAGGCATGCTTCCAGTGTGATGGACGTGAAATCGATCCGTGGTGCCAACATCGACTCGGATCACTACCTTGTTGCAGCTAAGGTGCGCACACGTTTATGTGTCGCAAATAACAAGAGAAGTCCCACACCGAGAAAGCTCGACGTCAGTAAGCTGCGATCACCAGAAACAGCAAATGCATTTGCCACTCGACTATCGGATCTGCTTATGCAGAACACTCCCCCACTTGATACATGCGCACGGTGGACATATATATCCCACTCCATGACTACTGCTGCCGAGGTTACTACCGGCCTCTGAGGAATGAGTGGTATGATCAGGAGTGTCGCGACGCTACCGCAGAGAAAGACGCCGCCTACAGAAAAACCCTGCGTGCAGGCGTAACTCGAGCTGTTAAGGAGCGGTACACAGAGAAAAGGAGTGACGTCTTTTCAGGCGCAAGAAAAGAGAACAAGAAAGACGCGAGTGTGTGGAGATAGAGATGTGTACCGACAAGAATGAGACTCGAAAATTCTTCGAAAAGATCAAGCGCCTGAGTGGAGGTTTAAATCCCGGAGCCTCTTCTTGTCGTGATGGAAATGGGAATCTGGTTACAGATGTCCAGAGTGTACTGAGCCTATGGAGGGAACACTTCTCCACGTTACTGAATGGCGATGCTACGAACAATTCCGCCAGTGGAGGTGTGTGCCCGATAACCCCAATTACAGATGATGGTGTTGATATTCCATCACCCGACTATGACGAGGTTGAAACGGCCATTTTAAGGCTGAAGAACAACAAAGCTGCAGGTGCTGATGGCCTGCCTGCCGAGTTGTTTAAGACCGGAGGCGATGAGCTGCTCACCCGAATGCACCAGCTCATAAGCAGAATATGGTCGGATGAAAGCATCCGACTGAAAGCATCCTCTGTCCTGTACATAAAAAAGGAGACCCCACAATTTGCGCCAACTACCGTGGAATAAGTCTCCTGAGCATCGGATACAAGGTTCTATCGAGCGTACTGTGTGAAAGGTTGAAGCCTATGCTCAGCAACCTGATTGGACCTTATCAGTGTGGCTTCAGACCTGGTAAATCCACCATCGACCAGATTTTCACACTGCGCCAAATCCTGGAGAAGACCCAAGAAAAACAGATCGACACACACCACCTATTTGTTGATTATAAAGCCGCTTTCAACAGTCCGGTAAGGGATTACCTCTACGCAACAATGTCTGAGTTCGGTATTCCTGCAAAGCTCATTCGACTTTGTAGAATGACACTGCATTACTCTCGTTGTGCAGTGAAAATTGGGAAGGACCTCTCCGCACCGTTTAATACCGAACGGGGTTTCAGATAAGGTGATTCGTTATCGTGCGACTTCTTCAATCTTATTATGGAGAAAATAATACGAGCTGCTGATCTACGACATAATCTAAACTATCTTCAACAAAAGTGTCATGCTGTTAGCGTATGCCGACGATATTGAATGCTGCACTGACACGCGAGCAGTCAGTGCAGCATTCTCAGAGTTGGAAAGAGAGTCGCGTCGGATGGGTCTCACGGTGAACGAGGGCAAGACGAAGTACCTAGTGTCAACAAACAAAGAGTCCCGGCGTCTTGGACAGCACGTCACTGTTGACAACTACGCTTTTGAAGTAGTACGCAAGATCTTTGGACCTATTTGCGTTGGTGGCGAGTACCGAATAAGGTACAAACATGAGCTGTACTAGCTGTATGTCGATATTGGCATAGTAAAGCGCATCAGAATCCAGCGGCTGCGCTGGCTAGGTCATGTCGAGCGAATGGAAGAACACGCTCCAGCTAAGAAGGTGTTATATTCGGAACCCGCTGGAGGACGACGCAGAAAAGGAAGACCAAACCTCAGGTGGAAAGACCAAGTACTGGAGAACCTGACGGCGCTTGGAATTTCGAACTGGCGCCAGCTAGCGAAGAACAGAGATGGCTGGCAAAGCATGTTATTTTCGGCCTAAATCGATATTCGGTTGTTATGGCCACATAAGTAAGTAAGTAAGAAAGCATGCCTGATGATTGGAGGCTCAGTGTTCTCTGTCCCGTACATAAAAAAGGAGACCCCACAATTTGCGCCAACTACCGTGGAATAAGTCTCCTGAGCATCGCATACAAGGTCCTATCAAGCGTATTGTGTGAAAGATTGAAGCACATGCTCAACAACCTGATTGGACCTTACCAGTGTGGCTTCAGACCTTGTAAATCCACCATCGACCAGATTTTCACACTGCGCCAAATCCTGGAGAAGACCCAACGATATTGACGATGGCGACGATATTGACATAATCGGCATGAACACGCGAGCAGTCAGTGCATCATTCTCAGAGTTAGAAAGAGTCTTTTGAAAACAGTTACTTTCGAAGTCCAATAATAACTGAAAATCTGGACTTTAATTTTTTGTGGTTCAATAAACAGTTAAACTTGGCCTAATATTTTTTAAGCCAAAATAAAAGTTAAAAAAAAAAAATAAATATGTGGCACTTATAAGCCTCGAAGGACTCTTTGGTCGAGCTTCTCTTCCATTAATGTCGTACGTGTTAAATTTTGGTCAGTATTAGAGGGGACCTACTAATTTTAGCCGGTTCCGAACGGCAGAACTCTTGCGACATCACTTTTTCTGAGATCTGTTACAGAGTCCTTTTAAGATGCATTTTTGGCATATTGTTACTGCAGGAAGAATTGCCAATTACTTGCCGTACCATTGGAAAGAAAAATTGTTGCGATATTAAATTCTTTACGCTTCAGGTGGGGATTGAACCCACGACCTACAGATCAGAATGCAAACACACTAACCACTGAGCTACGGCTCCCATCCAAAATAAAAGTACTTGCCAATAATAAACAAACCGTTAATAATAACTGAAAAATACGGAAATTTATTTTTCTAGTCCAATAATAAGAGCTATACTTAACCTTTTTTACACAAACTTTAAAAAATAAAAAAGGATACAGGATTCTTGTTGACTAGGCCCTGAAGTTAACTGGGACGCCGTAAACAAAGGGCCGAAGATGCAATACATCTATTTTCTGTTACGATAAGGACCTCATTCTTTTTTGGATCTCTAAATCCCGAAAATAAAAAGCCTTGTAGGATCCAGTTCTACAACAGCACTAAAGAAGGGGTGGATATATTCGATCAGATGTGCAATGTTATCTCGTATTCACATAAAATTAATCGTTCGTGCATGAGCATGTTCTTGGGGATTTTATTTATAAACAGTTATCGGATTTACACTCATAATATGTTTAGTCACGAAATTATTAAGTAGATATCATGTGAAGCAACTTCACATCATAATTGTTGAGCCGTGGCTGAGCAAAAGATTAAATAAGCCAAAAGAAGACAACAACAAATAGTTAGATTGCTAGCGTTAAGGCTTAAATCAACATGGACAATAATACGATGACGAAGGACCAAAAGAAAAATTTGTAAGTTTTGCCCATACCCAAAAAAACGTATGACTAAGTTATCGTGAGAAAAATGCAGGAACAGCGTTTGTGGGGAACACAAACTTCAGCTTTGTGTCTCTTGTATAAAATACAAGTAATTTGTAATTTTTTTTTTTTATTTCTTGCTTTAAGTCAGCTAAACATTTTTTAATTAGTATGTTATCTCTTTTAGTTTAAATTGAAATAGTATCTTTTTTTTTATTAATTTTTAAAATGATCTCAAGCAAAAATTGCTAAGTGAACTCATGTACAATAGATCTTTCTTCAATTAAACTCAACATTGCCGAATTTTTCTGCTCGTAATCTTAACTGCCAGTCGGTATTGCTCCTACTCGAAACGAAATCAATCTTATCATCTTTAATCGAAATTGGAACAGTGGGTTTGTTGAAAAAACTTTGTTATGCGGGAAGTTCGTAAGCCTGACATTCCTCATGTCCCATTAGAAAAATAATTTTGATTTGATAATTATCATATGGGTGGCTATGTTCACCAACAAAATTTCCACATGCAGAGATCTCCTCCCAGTAGAGAGTCAAGTGTAGTGCAGATTTTGGCCAATGGTGGCAAAAAATTCCAAAATCTGGAAAATTGGAAAATTTTTCTTGAAACGCCGTTTAGGTATACGATGAGCTCTACAGAGGATTATTACCGATTTATAGTGGATTAAAATTGTAGTCGTGGGATAAAGCCAGAAATCAACCACAGCCGCCAACCGAATCAACCACATTAATGAAATCGTATTCCATAAATAATTGGAATGTAAAGTAATAATATTGTTTCGTTTTTATTCAATATTTGTGAACGTTTAATTCTAAATAAAACAGTTTGGCGTTTAATATTTGTATAATGTTTGTAATTTGTAATTCGTACGAGTATTGTTTGAAAAAAACGTTTGTTGTTCTATGTTTAAATACACGTCGTTTATTGATTTAATACACGTAATTTAGTGTTTGGCGATCTGCACTTCCCACGCCGCCGTCATGAAGAGTAGATAACGAATGATGATACCAAAAGAATGCTAACAACACAGATCAAGCAATAATTAATGCGACGTGTGCCACCTAACGGGTACTTTCATCTGCTTAAGTACAGGGTGACTTAAACATATTCTATTTGAATCAACCTTGTACGATCACTGGATTCTGTCAATAATAATTGCAACACATATTTTGTACAACTATATGCAGCAACAATTTATTTAATCAACTCTATTTACAATCAACTATTTACAATAACTCTATAATGTACTTGCAACTTTTGCCTCTGATACTGTACCAATGTTTGCGCGATCACTTCGGGATTTAATTGATTGCATTTGTCAACAACTGGCCCTATTTATACTCTGTGGATACACTTCAGAATCTTCCTTTATCGTAGTCGAGATTCTTTTCTTTTTTTCTCGTTGGCTTGTTCTGGTTATCGCCTATTTCTTTTTGTTGACATTCGTTTCGATGCTGCCAATATTCGTGTCATTCACAATTAGTAATAAGTAACCAACCATCGATACTCGTTACAATATTTTTGTTAATTTTATTTTATTTTTTAAAAGAAGCCTGTATTTCGACCACTCTTTACTAGAAGAGTTCTACTCATATTAAACTATTATGTGCGGTAAAACTTTTATGTGGCTGCCGTAGCTCAATGGTTAGTGGCCTTCTGATCTATAGGTCGTGGTTCAATCCCCGGTTGATGCATAACAAATTTAATATAGTAAAGTTTTTTCTTTCGAACGGTACCCACCTGTCGGCAAGCAATTGGCAATTCTTCCAACAGTAACAACTTGCCATGAAAAAGCTTCTAAAAGAATTCTGTGACAAAGCTCAGAAAAAGTGATGTCACAAGGGTTCTGCCATTCGGAACCGGCTAAAATAAGTAGGTCCCTTCTAATACTGTCCAAAAATTTAACACGCACAACAGTAATGGAAGAGAAGCTCGGCAAATGAGCCCTTCGGGGCTTTAAGTGCCACATAATTATTTGTATTTTATTTAAAACTTTTATGACATCATTTTTTGTTAAACATTGTCACAGAGCTTTTTCTAAGAAGAATTGCCAAATACCCGCAAGGACGCTTCGTTTAAATAGAAAATGGATATTGAATATGAAAAGAAAAATTAGTACTACCTTTTTATCGTTTTTCCAATAGGTTCTCCTACCTATTGACAGTTATCTTATTCTATTAAGTTTTGTCAATATGAGTTTGTCGATCTAAAGCGCCAGTAACCCGAGACATAAACATAAATTTAGAAACTAAATCGACGAAGGTTTTGGTTATTTGGCTATACTGATTTCGGGTATGGCAGGTCGTGTCAACTGATATGTCAAACTTGGTTACGTCGCGAGTAAGTGACGCTTAGGATTTGAACTGAGAATTTCATACAAAAATATCATCGATGTAACATGCTGAAGCTCCCAGTAAATAAAGTTTCGTGTCGATTTATAGAAATAGCTTCAAGTGTGTCAACTCTTGAATTGTATTGTATGAACTGGAACTAAAGAGTCGATTACAGAGGCTCACCAAGACAAGTCGTACTCAATAAAATACTTTTGAGCTCATGGCACATGATCGCTTGTTATTTCGGTAAAAGTTAGTTACAACTGTGTGATTAAAGGGGTTACATGACAGTTTTGTCTACGTTATTCCTAAAATATATAAAAATAAAAGAATGTTGAAAAATAAATATTTCATTTAATATACAATATTTCGTTTCATGATATTTTATAAATTTCATAAATAACAAATGTCATATGAGACTTTGGATTACAGCGTTCTTTGCAAAATTTTACTAGTATAAACTTAAAGATTTTCTTTATCATATACATAACATATATGAATAATAATGGAAATGATTGATAAATAACTATTGGTAGATTGATGGAAATTGAATAAGTAATACTATCAGGGAAAAAAAGAACTTCAATAAATAATGCAAATTAAGCAATAACATTCTTTATCCCGTCAATAGCAATTTCAAGCCAGAGGAAATCAAGTGTTTGGGTAGTAATTTTTTATTTTTGCGAGAAGGGTGTGAGTATATATTCACCTAAATTGCTACATCAAAAATGCAATACATGCAATATGTACAATATTTTTTGCACACAAGAAAAGATCAAAGAAATATGTACATGTACATTTGTAATGGTAATATGAGAGCAAAAAAAAATTATAATAATAATAAACAACAATCAGATGTCACAATGAACAAGAAAAGTATGTAATAGTGTATGGTCAACGTATGAGTGAGTAAGTATTTTAGTGCAAGTGGTGGAATTGATGGCAGTTGAGCAATTATCAAAATAGTTTTATCATTGATGGCGTTAAGTGCTTTTACATGACACATGCTGGCAGCTAGTCAGATGAAAAGAGAGACACAACAAAAAAAGCCTTACACACACACACGACCTTATAACGAGCCATACACATATGCATAGAATAATTATATTGCAATTGCATCAAGTAAACTAACTATATATTTTGAATGCAACAATAATGATTATTTGATATAATAGAAGATACAATGATGCATGAATCGAAGAACATGATTAGTTAAGATACATAAACAACTAGCAGATATAGAAAACTTATGAAAATTATTACGAAAGTTATTGAGGGATGATTTTACTTTCACTTTTGATACTTTTTTTGTGTATTTTATTACATATTACTAGTACATATTGGACAATAAAAATTCAAAAAAAAAGATCGACTGGAAAAAGAAGAAAAAACAGAAAGAGGCGGAGCCTTCATGGTTTTACTCAATGAATTAATATGTACAATAACAGTAATAACAGTTACAACAATGTGGAAAGTGAAAATTTACAAATAATTTTTTTATTATGTTTATCGTGTGTATATACATGCATATGATATATAGTATGCTTACATGCTCTCATATTCGGATATACTATACGCACAGGTTCGTGTGTGTATTAATGCGCTCGTTTGTTTTTGAGAGAAATTCGTTGATTTTTGTTATTTTGGGGTGTTTTATCAAGGTTTTTGATTTTTCGATTTTCAATTTATTTTTGTTTGTTTGTTTTTTTTTTGTGTGAAAAAAATTGTCACAATAATAGTGCAATATTATATGAATATAGGGGGTTGGTTGGCTAGTTGATCGGTTTGTTCATCGATCTTGATGATTTTCGGTTGATTTGTGCGGTTGGTGGCGTTCATAGTGGCCGTAGAGGAGCACAGTTATATTTTAGATGTGTTTTATGCTGTATCATGCAGTGAAAGGACTAGAAAGTTACACATACTCGCTTTGAAACACAAGTATAACGCAAGCACAATTGTTTTAAGTTATGAATATGAACGGAAAGATAATTTTAATAGGAAAAGTGTTTAGAAAGAATTTTCGACCACATTTGATGATTTAGAAAAATAAAAGAAATACAAGTGAATTGAAAAAAGTTTATGACTAGGTAAAAAGTTACGCTTAAGGCTTTATAGAAAAAAAAAACAGTTTTCATTCAATTGACAAATATTGATTTACATATCGATAAATTGAAATACAAAGCAAAATTCCCATATTCCTCCGCGAAAAAAGGTGAATGAATTTTGCAATTAATGCAATGAATTTTATAATTAAAATATTTTATATGGATACGTATTTTGAGATTTTTTCATCAGAAACATATACAACATGTTGAATACCAACTACATGACTTTATTAATACTGTTGCTACTGGTTTATATACGAGGGCGGGTTGATAATGAAGCTAGCTAAGTAGGAAAAAAACATTTTTTTTATTTTTCAAAAGCCATTTGTTGAGTTTCCTTTTAGTTCGACACACTTAGTATGACCATCTGAATAATACGATTTCGGTAACCCCTCAAAATACGCGTTAGTTTCGGTAATCACTTCTTCGTTTGAGCTGAATCTTTTTCCTCCGAGCCATTTTTTCAAGTTTGGAAACAGGAAAAAGTCACTAGGAGTTAAATCTGGACTATAAGGTGGATGATCAACCAATTCGAAGTGTATTTCACGTAATTTTAGCATCGTATCTAATGCTGTGTGAACCGGTGCTCTGTCTTGAAGAAAGAGTACTTTTTTCTTCTTTAAATGTGTTCGTTTTTTCCTGATTGCATCATTGAATTGATCCAATAATGTACGTTAATACTTTCCTGTGATTGCGGATCCTATTTCAAGATAATCGATAAGCAATATTCCGAGTGTATCCCAAAATACAGTGGCCATAACCTTGCCAATCGATTTCACTACCTTCGCCATCTTCGGAGCACTTCCACCAGCTTCCACCCATTGTTTAGATTGATTTTTGGTTTCAGGTGTGTAGTGGTGTACCCACGTTTCATCAACAGGTATTAATCGACGCCAAAAATCAACAGGATTACGCTTTATGTTCAAACACGGCTGTGAAGTGGTCTCTCGAACTCGTATTTGTTCGACACTGAGCAAACGCGGCACTCATCTTGCCGATAGCTTTTTCATATGCAAATGTTCATGCAAAATATTGAACACACGTTCATATGAGATATTTAATATTTCAACAATCTCACGCAACTTGACTCGGCGATCATTCATAACGATATCGAGGATTTTCTTGATATTTTCTTCAGTAACCACCTCTTTTGGCCTTCCTGTTGATGGTATTGTTGCAGTGCTTGTTCGGCGGCGTTTAAATTCAGCAATCTAATATTTTACCATGTAATCTGACGGAGCAGGATCATCGTAATGTTTATCGAGCTTTTCTTTTGTCTCTTTCGCCGTTTTCCCTTTCAAATAATAGTGTTTGATCACTTCACGAAATTCGCTTTTTCCATTTTTCAAGAAACACAAAAGTTGGTTACTTCAAACGACTACAACAAATAAACTAATCGATGAATTTGGGTGAAATTTTAACAGCTGACGTTTGACAGATCGCAAATTCAAAAAAAATTTTGTGTTTGTGTTGCCTTTTTCGTACTTAGGTAACTTCTTTATTAATCCGCCCTCGTATATATATATATATATATATATATGTATATATATATATATATATATATATATATATATGTATATATATATTTATATATATATATATATATATATATATATATATATATATATATATATATATATATAAAGATATATAAAGATTCTTGATTAAAAGATACAAACCACAAATAATAACATAAGCCAACATACTGTGTGCATGTGGAAAAATAAAATACAAATAGTATACTAATACAGATACACCACATATACACACACATTAACACACACATTCACGTAAACCATATACAATCAACGCTCTTAACTGTGCAATTACACGACTATGCTGTCAAATCAGTATATACTCGTAGTACTATAAGGAGCCACCTACATCTGCCATACACTTACTTCTATTCCATCTATTTCATCCTCTTTTTTTATTTACTTACTAGTATGTTTAATTTTTTTTTATTTTCTTTTATATTTTTGCTTTACGTCAGTTATGCTCCGAAAATGAAATTGAACCAAAAATGTAAAAAATAATATAAAAATAAGACAAATTGTACACGAAAACATTTTGAAATCAAACTACATACGATACCATCCCAGGTAGGAATCACACACATTGCACAGTGGTTTCATAAAGTACGATGATGGGATAAAATTAAACATTTGCTTATTTGTTATGCGAATTAATCTTAAGTAGTTGAGCACAAGTTTGGGGCATATTATAATTAAGCTCTCTTGGATTAAACCTTCTTGGAAACCAGGTTTAAAAATATCTTGTAATACTGATAAAAATTATGGTTAAATTGATATCAATTTTACGGTAAAAATTTTTTTTTTTTCAATGTGGAAAACAACACAAAAACTTCTAAAACTATTGTTTAGATATATTATCGGACCTGCGAATTTGATATTTGGCTGTAATTAGAAATTAACTTAGCATGCTACATAAATACCATACATAGTTCATCTGAATGAATTCGGTGGCAAACAATGAAGATATAAGTACTGTACGAGTATTTGAAGTTATGTCCAACATATAAAAAGCAAGAAAATGCCAAATAGTTCGTTGCTACACTTTACGATCGAAAAAATATGTGATGATCTGACATCTGCCGCAAACTGTGCACTTTAAAGCATTGACAGACAATCTGATACAATCTGCATTAATCATTTTCACAATGCATATATAAAAATAAAATAAATATCTGACACTTTTAGACGCCGAATGACCCTTTGGGCGAGGTTCTCTTCCGTATTGTTGTGTACTTTAAATTTTGGACGGTATTAGCCGGTTTCGAACGGCAAACCTCTTATACATAACTTTTCTGAGCTTTGTAAAAGAACTCTTTCAGAAGCTTTTTCATGTCAAATTGTTACTACCGAAATAATTGCCAGTTGACCCCACGACCTACAGATTAGAAGTCCAACACACCAACTACTGACCTTCGGCATTTGAATACAAAAGGGAAATTATTCGTTAAATTTTGTTAAAAATTTATTGGTCAGATATTGGTACTTAAACGTCAAACTGGATAAAAAAATTAAGATCACGTGCTCCAACGTTTTTTGTGAGTAATTTTTGTAACTTTAAGTAGCTCTATGATATTTTTATTTTTTTTACACATAAGGTCAACCACTGTGCACTGTGACGATAGTGAAGTAATAATATAAATATTCGCATACATGTACCATCATTTCGTAAACGTACACATACGAGTAATCATCTGACTACATTGCGCACATACACATTTTCGGATTCTTCGCCTTACTCTCTTCCCTGTAAGCATAGATGAATATAGGTAGATATGTATATTCATACATATACAATAATAGGTACATATATTGGCTGACAGATTGAAAGATATACATACATAAAGAGATACATACTCGTACATATATACGTACATAGGCCCACAAGGAGCCGAATTAAAGCCAACACAGCAACAACAACCAATTTCAACCATGGAAACTTAATTTATGTTTTGCAGCATAGTTGAGAATATTTATTATATATATTATATATATTATATGTACATATATACGTACACATACACACATACTTATAATGCATGTTGTTGTTGTTGTATTTTTAGTTTAACATTTCCATCTTTTTTTGTTTTGCTATTTCTTAAGAATGAAATTTATTTTACCAAGTCATGATGAAGAAAATTTTTATAAGTTTTATATAAAGTTCATTCATAAGGCAGTGGTGTTGGTGTTAGTGGGAAGGAGTTGATGTTAGTGAATGTATAGAATTGGATGAGTGGGTTGGTGGGTTGGATAGGTTTTTGTGCTTGGTTGATAGAATGAATTGAGTAGTTTACTTTATTCTATTTAGACAAGCTTCAGAGAAAGCAAAACAAACTCATAGACGAAAAGGAAGAGCAAGATGAAAAAGGCGAAGCAAAAATAAGTAAATGAAAATAAAGGCAAAGCTGAAATGTAGGGAAAAAAGAAGAAGAAGAAAAATTGTATTGTATCGGATGACTTTGTATAATTTCGTAGAGTTCCTTTCTCTTCGCATTGATGATTCGGGGGCTGAGCGAGTGAAGTGCAAGCAAGTTTCAACATAAAGTAGTAATAGAATAGAATGAAATATAAGCAGATGGGGTTGAAAATTTGTGATTGAGGAGCCTGGGGGAGTAGACACCATACAGACATACATGCACAAAAATTATATATAATGGAAAATTTTTCATAGAATTTGCACAAAAATGAAAGAAAAAATCAAAATCAAAATGAAATTGGAAAGATGAGGGAATAAAATGAATGTTCATCACAAGCATATATATTATATCATGTGTGTGTGTGTGAATGTATTTATGTAAGTATCTGCATGCTTTTGTATGATAACTTGTGTGCGTGTGTGAGTATGTGTGTGTAACATATTAAGTTTTTGTAGATAAATAGTTTGTACTTTATATCAGCAAATACAAAGTATACGATTATATGTAAAAATACAGAATCATTTTATAGGTGTAATAGAAATTTTGCTAAGAATAGATGCTTTTTGGTTGAATTTTTCTTATATTATATATACATCGTAATGTATTTATGTATATACATATATGCCCTTCAAGCCACTAAAGCAGAAGAAAATATCTAATATTTCAATATTAGGGGAATCAATTCCTTAAAGAAGGAAATGTACTAGTCCTTAAATTACATATTCTTTATGAAGAAGAAGTAAAGAAATTTGAAGTAGATGTCCTTAAAGAAATCCGAAAGTATCTATGTTTTTGTTTAAAATCTCATAACTCAAATCTGACGATGGGCTTTAACCGTTCGACTTCAAATTGTCGGAATAAGCACTTAATCTGTCTGATGAAATTGATTAATATTCTTCCGTTCTTCTTTTGGATAAAATGAACAAAAAATTTAATTTTTATTTTTAGAGCTGCGCAGTCCATGCAAATTTTTAAAACGTGTACAATCTCTAGTAGAATTTACTATCCGGTGCATATAGTCTTGCAGAAGAGCATTGAGGAAAGATTGAAATTACAACAACAACAACTTGCTCAGGGTGCCTTAGTTCAGTGGAGAGTGCATTGATCATCAGATTTGTAGGTCGTGGCTTTCATCCCCCAATTTAATATCGGAAAGGCTTTTCTTTTTCAAACTCTTCAAACGTTTTTTTCATAAAAAAAAGCTCTGTGATAAAGGAAAGTGAAGTAAAAGTAAGAAGGGACTGTCAGATGGGTTCCGCCATTTAGAACTGAACAGATCGAACATATATTTCAACGCTTTAATGGCGATAGGGTTAATCTAATGATTTTGTGTTCATTTTGTATGGGAGCCCCCCATAAGGATGGCAATAGTGAGTAAGTATATTTGTAGGAAATGTTGGAAAAGAAAAATTATGCATTTCACCGGTTTTAGGGGCCTTTACTTTTAACTATTGGATTATTTCTTGCTTCTCAAATGTTTTTGCGTTAATTTTGCTTTTGGGTTCTCTAAATGCTGAAGATAGGAAGTAAGTACTTTGAGACAAATATTGGATAGTAGAACTGAATGTAGACTGATAATATATTTTAGCCTTTTAATATAAAAAAATATATAATAAAATATATAGGATGAAATATATTTTGGAGCGGTAGTAGAGAGTTTATCAAAAGCGTCAATTTTGTTATTGTAATTACAAAATTGCTTTTAGTGAGGCAAAATATGTCACTGAACTCTCCCCATACAAAGGGATATAGAAAAACCATTAATATTTTCTCTTTAAATCTATATCCATTTTATATAAATATGGATATATCATATAATAAAAAATTATATATATTACAAATTTTTGCATGTTAAGATATTACCCACGTATGCTTATACCATAGTATAGTACATACCAATATCCACTGCCTTTCAATGCCCTTGTTTTCTTCAGCTTATTGTTAATAAAACGATGAAAAAAATAAATGCTTTTATCAAAATACATCACACAATAATTTTCTTCTCTCATTACCTATTTCTCATTTCTTTTTTCCCCATTCACATTATTGCAGTAATAATAAAAATGGCCGCGTCTATATATGCCACCCCACCGCCAGATTTAAGTAGTGAAGATACAGCACTCTCTGATGTATCAAATAATTCCACATCATCGTTGAATCAGCGCAATAGCCGAAAAGACAATGACAGTAGTATACCATTAACAAATGCAAATAGCAACTCTAACAGAAGTAGCTGTAATACTAGTACGATCTCAATAACAACAGACACAAAAACAACAACAACAGTAACAACAACTGTAACAACGGCAACAACGGCAACAGTAGCTACAGATGAAGTCACAGCATCAATAGCGACTACGGCATCAACAAAAACAAGAACAACGGCAGCGTCATCATCATCATCAGCCATACCATCAACATCCATAAAGAAGCAAAAACGCTCCATTGCCGATGTTTTAATGGAAAATACAAGTCAGCAAGAGGCGCAACAGCATCAGGACGAAAATTACATGTCAACAACTGAATTAGAAAACAGTGTGTATAATATACCGGAAAGAGCGACTATAACAGCAGCCACCAATGCTGCTGCAATGGCTGCTGTTGCAGCAGCAGCAAATGCGGCTGCAATGCAATTACAATTGCTTGAAGCAATTAATGATGCTGCCAAAAAGAGACGTAAGCAAAATAATCCCAGTCGGCTAGCTGGTGGTAGTGGTGGTGGAGATGATACCCCTGATGGCTGTGAACCAGAGTCAGTGGCAACTGCAACAAGTGACACAAACAATGCATCACTGCTAGGAAGACGATCAGTCGAAGTGAATTCATCGATAACGTCCAAAAGCATATCGACGACAATTCCAGTTGATTATGAGGATAAATTATCAAAAATGTTTTTACCCAAATCGATGGAACAATTAAAGGAAACTTTTGAGCTGTTGCAGCAGCAACAGAAACAGCAAAAAGAATTTGGAGACATATCAGCAACAACCACGGCGGTGGCAGCAACAACGGCAGCAAAAACATCGAGTGCCCATCAGAACGACACCTCAGTAGGATATAGCCTACAAGTACCGAAACGAGAAATTATAGAAGACGACGATGAAAATGTGGAGGTCAATTGTTTGCAACAACGGCAAATGACCAACAACGATCGCAACGATGACAGTGATCACGATGATGATGGCGTATTGAAGAATCCCTATCTGACGTATTGTAGAGAATGCGGTGAAAATTTCGAAACCGATTTTAAACTTAGCTTACACATGTTGCAGGAACACAACACCTCCGGCAATGAGACCGAAGGTGTCACCACCATCAATAGTGATGGTGGTATGCGACAGAAAGATGACCTTTCAGCCTTTGATATTCTTTCGTCGGTTAAAATGAAATTGGAGAGACCTGATTATGAAAGTTCCAAATCGCCATCTCAAACGAATATAATGAATAGAAGTACTGACGAAACTGCACTAATCCTACCAAATGGCAAAGAACCATGGATGAATGCTATGACACCTATGGCGGGATTTCCCTTCGCTCCGGATGCAGCAACAGCAGCTGCGCTTTCCGCCAATGGCTATCTCCCATTGCTCGGTGTTTCTGGTTTTCCTTCGGTGGATGGTTTGAATCGCCCGCCTCTGAGAATTTTCAATCCCGAAGCTTATTGTGATCTCTGCAATAAAGAATTTTGCAACAAATACTTCCTTAAAACACACAAAGCAAACAAACATGGCATTTACGATCCAGCTATAACTGGCTCAAGCACCGGCGTTGATAGTAGTGCTAACTCCAATCCGGCACTCAGCACTATGAACCAAATGTTCCAATTACAAATGCACCAACAACAATTGCAACAAAAACAGCAACAACAACAATTAGAATTACAACACCAGCAGCAGCAGCAACCGCCTCCCCCGCAGCAGCAAAATATAATTGAAGCTCAAACTAAGCCACAATCGTCACAGGCTCAAACATCCAGTACACCCAACACTCTACAACAACAGCAACTCAACCCACCTGCACCACCACAGATATTCTGTGACATATGCTCAAAACGATTTACCAATGTCTTTGCAATGCGTCGGCACCGCGCAAAGTCTCACGAACAATCGCAACAGACTCAGCGCAACAGCCCCAATGATCAGACTCAGTTCAATAAAAACGATTCTATAAACGACAACAAATCCGAATCACCAAATACAACAAATTCAAGCACAACAGCAGGTGAAATATCCACAAAGCAGTTTCAAATGCCCGAAGGCTTCCGCCAAGACTTCAGCCTGGAGCAAGAAGAGGTCACATTTACACCACAGCCACGAAAACTCTCACCACAATCACAGCAGCAGGCTCGAGAAGCAAATTTCGCTCACGACAAGCTCAAACGTTTAGGTGTACTTAATCCGGAAGCGTTTTGTGAGCTTTGTTGCAAGGAATATTGCAATAAATATTTTCTGCGTACTCACAAATGGAAGAGACATGGTATTTTTGTTCCGCCCGATGATCTGAAAGCGGACGATCAAATAGCATTGGCTCAAAAAATGTCATGGCCCTTCATGGGTATGCCTGGCATTCCGTTCAATCTGATGATGGCTAATGAAAAGGCTGTTGTTGCCCAGCGGATGTTGGCTGCAGCAGCCGCGGCCAATTCTGCAACCGAGCAGACAGCACAAACTACTAAACGTATTAAATTAGAGATTACCGATGAAGACGTCCAACGAGCTAATGACGAAAATCAAGAAAACAAATCAATTTCGAATTTGGGCGCAGAACCACAACAAGCAGCCAATCTCCCATCCACCACATCCGATGCACAGAAAATTCTTGCGGACTCTTTGAATTCTGGCGCAAATATATCAAACAGCCCAGAGGCTGCAGTTGGTTTGCAAAATCTACAAAAACTTCAATCGATGATTCAACAATTGAATGATTTAAATGGCAAACGTCCCGTGGCATGTCACATTTGTGGTCGAGAATTAGAAAATCAATATGCCTTGCATGGACACATGATGACCGATCATTCTGGTATTGGTATTGGCGGAGCTGGTGTTGGGGGAATCGACGGCAGTATGATGCCATTAAATTTCCAACAGCATATCTTTCAACAACAGCAACAAAAGCAGCTTCAGATGCTATCGCCATCTGGTTCCCCGGGATCAATGGGGCAAATGGGAAGCGAACTGCGTTGTAATCAGTGTGACCGCGATTTCGGAACTCTACAAGAATTTAAACAACATATCGCTGAGGTACATCTTCTATCGGGATCTCCATTGCGTGAGGGTTTTGTAACACCCGAACGTCCCATTAACCCCAATTCAGCAGGCGCTGGTAGTAGTGGTGGCGTTGGCAGCGTGGTAACACGTCCACCCTACACCATTACGCCAACAAGCAGCTATTGTGAGATATGCAATAAGGAATTGTGCAACAAGTACTTCATGAAGACACACATGCAACGTATGCACGGCATTGAAATCGAGAATGGCGCACAAATTGGTGGCGTTGTCTGTAATATTTGCAACAAGGAATTGTGTAGCAAGTATTTCTTGCGTGTTCACAAACATAACACGCACGGCATAATAGAAGAGGGTGCGCCGCTACCACAGCCACGGCAGAATGGACTTAATTTCGAAGCTCAGCAGCAGCAGCAACAACAGCAACAGCAACAAGTAACGGAAAATGATGTGGGTCGCTCTTTGAATGTAAGTCCATTCGCAAGTGGTAGAACTGAATTGTCGGAACGTGACGCAAAAAATGAGAATAGCTCAGACGCACGCTACTACGCCAATTACACGGAGGTGTGCGCGATTTGCACACGTCGTTTCCGCAGTCCAAAGTGGTTACGTGCTCACCTGTTGAGCGATCATGGATCCGCTGGTATAGAGAAATTACGCGAAATGGAACAACAGTTCGGCACGTTTTCCAAACCTTCCAGCCCAACGCTCAATATTCCCAACGGTTCCGGTTCAGGTGGTGGAGGCAATTGTGGCAGTGGTGGCGGTAGTAGCACTGACAGGAGTGCTGAACCCTCCATCAGCAGTACTAATCTTATATCGAAACCAGCTAATTTAGCGCAGGCTTTACAAAGTCTTAATGCACAACATCTGCTCGGAAGTATGCCGAAAAATATTTTGCCCGGTATGTTTGGAGCTGTTGCTGAACAAGCTTTACAGTCGCCTCGCTTTAAAGATTATCAGTGTTCCATGTGTCCATTTACAACTCCCTATTATGCGTTTCTCTTCATACATGAACGTTCACATACAATTTTGAACACCGAAAGTAACAGTGGAGCGGCAGAGGCAGCGACACCGTCTGAATTGGCTGCCAAATCAGGTTTGAATAGCGATTCAGAAACTGTAATGGCAAATAATGATGATGATAATGGTGACAACATTAAAGTGAGAAATATTGCAAGTTTAACCCAAGAGATACCACAACTCTCGCAATTTCCACTAACCACTGAAACCATTGATGAAGAGGGTGGTAATGAGAAGACCATCACCGTTGAGCCAACAAATCTTTCGAGGCGTCTAAGTCCTGGTGCTATCGCAGTAAGGGCCACCACACCAAATTCACCATCAACATCACCTCAACTAATATTATCTGCAAACGCTAGTAACGACGAGCGCACTACTAACAAAGCCGGCGGTATTAGCACTTCACCATTGCCAATGCCTATGGCAAGACCTGAAGTCAACCGTGAAAATATACGCTCTATCGCAACCTCACCTATTTCTTCCGTATTAAGCGAGATAGCAAATAAATTGTCTAAGCCGGCTTGTTATGCGATTCCAAAGAACGACAACAGCGGCGATGGCGAGTTTCATCAAATGCAGGCATTTCTATTGGAGGCCCAACGCAGTGAGAGCAGCGATGGTGTTGCAGTTAACGAAAACGGAGATGATAATGGCGCTGTGGGAAACTTATCGAACAACAACAATAACAATAATTCAAACAGGTTTGTGCCAGCAATTATTTATTTGCCTGTTAGAGAATGCATCTCAGGAACGATAACAGTGTCCTTTAAATTGACACCAGCTTGAAATGTGTTTTTTTTTTGTTTTTGTTCATCATCAATTAGGTGAGTAAGTAGTAACTATGAATACCAAGTTCAAAGAGTCCCAAAATAATGTTATGAAATTAAATAACAAACGATTTAATAGGCATATGGTGTTGCCATATTAGAATATCATTTTTTAGAATATCCATATCTCCATATTAAGCAACTAACATTTACATTACTAATGTAATTCTTTTTTATTTTATTTTATACTTTTTTTTAATATAAAACAAATAGTGAACTTCAAAAGACTGAGTGCGTAAACTAATTGAACTCCCCTTTAGAAACCAGCCGTATGATTTAATAATGCATATGTATAGTTTCCCTATATAATCTTCTTATTTGGCAACACCGTATGTGAAGAGAACACAATATGCTCTTTTATTTTCTATTTTGCTTTGAAAACGGCATCTTTGTTCAACATTTTGCATTGAAATTTAGTGATTAACATCAAAGTTCCTATGGCAAAAATCAAAATAAAAATACGAGAAAAAATAATTTTTTTACATAAAAACCAAATAATATTGGTGAAAATATAAACATATATAAAATAATTGAATAAATTAATCATAACAAAAAATACAAATAACACTTAGGAACCACTGGTCTTCTGTTGCAATGACATTTAATTACAAAATGGTAATATGAATCAAAGAACAAAAAATTATAACAAAATACAACAAAGAAATATCACAAACATATAAAAAAATTACATAATGCAAAATGTTCGAGTGCGTATACATAAATACATATATAGATTATTACATACACAGCATTACGTACAGACACATAAGGTTTTGCTCAATGAAATTAATTAAACAAAAATCAAATTCATAAAAATATTTCCTTATTAACACGCAAAGAAACACTGATCATTTCATATAGAGATTTAACCAGTATCGTTCGTATTTAGATATACAAACGTAAAAGAAAAGACAGCGGCATTCACGATGTGATACACTTTTGATGAATTTCAAGACGTCAATATTATAACCACATTTTGTCGGTTGCACTTTGTAGTAATTTTTTGATTTTCCAATAAATTTAACAATTGGAATGATTCAAAACTTTGAAACTTGGAAACTATAAAACATTTAGGAACTAATCAATAAGTTTCTATAGACTTACTGTTGAACATAAGGGTTAATCATTTTAATCAAATTGTCCTGGATAGGTTGCGTTACGACATCCTCATTCGTCATCTTTGCTGTGAGCCATCTTCCCAAGTTTGGAAGCACGGTTAAATTAAAAAGGGCGACAAATCCAGGATGATAAAGCAATCCGTAATGAAAATCATTTATTTTGAACATTGCAATTACTTCTCTGTGGGCATACACGATTATACCTTTAGCATTAACTAGAAATATCATTTGTCTTCGCCAAATAATGGTGAATGGCCCAACAACAACGTCATTTGAAATGGTGACAGCCTCTGTTAGCTCACATTTTTCGATCCAATATGGATGTCTTGATTTTTTTTCTTTTCTTTGTGGAAGTCTCTTCAATTGGCTTACCACAAATGCTTCTACAGATTATGATTTGTAAAATTATCAAATTTATTACGAATATGAAATTGTTGAAAAATACACAATCCAAGAATAATACATCAGATCGTGAATACCAAACAGTTTTCTTGAATTTCTAATTCATAGTTAATTTTGGTTTTAGTTTCTTTTACATATTCACATACCTTTATACATAAATGCCAAAATATGCATATTCATACATGTAACTAATGTATTCAAACATATACATAACGGTAATTTTGTATATACACATGTATGTAGAATATATACGTACATAATAAACACATAGAATGCATACACATTGATCACAAATACAGGTGAAAAAACATACAATAATAAAAATAACTCAGGGCAAAAGTACAATTAAATAAATAAATAATAAAAAATATAACTAAAAATAATCAATGAATTAAAAATATAAATTTACAAAATGATCGATAATAAAACATAATATTTACCAAAAACATAAATTAAAGGAAATAATGGAAATTATTGCAAGAACGACATATTGGGTACTAGCATCAAAAGAATATACTACCTCATATAAAATTCGTACATAAAAGCTAAAATAAAACAATGAATTTAATTAAATCAATAATGAATATACTTATAAAATGAAATAACATAAATAACAATTAAAATAATATACAATTTTTAATAAATTTACCTCTAATAATATGATATACAGATTTATCACACCATAACCAACACCATTCCAAAATGTTAGAAATTTTGTTTGCATTTAATTTATTTTAATGATTTTTATTTGATTATTTTTCTTCGCTTTTATAAACATTTATCTTTCTATTAATTTGCATACTTATTACTACTGTAGTTGATTCACAAAGTGTCGTAATATGTGTAATATGTCGTATTGTCTTGATCTTATATACCTTTACACTTCAAATATTAAACTTTTACACAATACAACTCTGCATGCTATGTTCTTGGTTTTTAAGGTGTTTTCACATTTATCAAATTATCGTTCAACTTGAATTTATGACTACATGACTTTATGAGACTTTGTGAATCCCCGTAATCATAAGTATGAGTAATTAATTTTCCAAAGAATTACACTAGTCTATCACTAGCCAATTCTAGTCAAAAATACCAAATAAAAATAGTACATACATAAAATGAAAATTATTCTAAATAAATGAAATGCCATTGATTAGCGTTTGCCATAATCAATATGTTTGAATACATACTTAGCATAATCAAATATATCATCCTGTTAAAAAGTGTGTACTTTCGTCATGTGGAAATAAAATTTTTGTGTATACATACGAGAGTAATAAGAATTATTGAATGTATTTTTTTCTCTTTGTGAAATTTTTTCTACTTGCATATATTTTGGTGTATATTTTTTCTAGTCTATAAGAAGTTTTGCAATGTGCGCAATTAGAAAAAATTATAGAATATTACGTTATTGTTGCTGTTGCTGTGTGCTCGATTTTGAACAGGATGACACATTTGATGATTCGCCAATGGTGTATTGCAATTACGTATATACTATATATAGAAATGCATATTGCGCATTGCAATTATATTACATACTGTGAATATTGCTGGTGCAACAATTGCTATTTCAAAAATATGTATTTTTGAAAATGTGAAATATTTTAAAAAATGCTGCGTGCCTTATAGTAATTGTTGTCAGGCACAGACTCAAATTGCATTCATTATAATTATATACAATATTATCCTATATATAAATATATCTCATATATATGTTTTATTTTAATTTCATTTTATTTAGATTTAATTTTAATTTTATCCCATTTTGTATAATTATTATGTAATCATTAACATCATTTCAACAAGGTAAAAATTTAAAGATATAAAAATATTTATTTAAAATAAATGAACATAAAATTATACTATTGTTTTATTTTTGAATTGATATTTAATTTGATTTAAGTCATGCCATTTTTGTTTAAAATATTTATTTGTATGAGTTTTCCATATACTTATTTTTTGACGACTTTGAAGAAAGCAATTTTCAATTTGAGTTTGTATCAAAATTTTATTTTTGAGATTTTTATTAATAATATGAATTGTTTTTGAGAAACATATTTTTTAAGATCGCTTGATAATTTGCAAATTCTATATTCGAATGTTCATAACTCTATAGGAACAAATTAATCAAAGAGACACAGGCAGGTTTACCATTTCATTTCCAAATAAAAGTACAACGAAATCGTATTCATTTTTTGTGTTCTGCATTTCACTTTCTATAGTACTGTAGTCTATAATAAATGAAAAATTATTTTCATTTTTATTACATCCAAAATTTGCTCTAAAGTTGAATGAGTTAATATATGTGGACCAACTTATGGTAAAGAAGTCGTTTCACGAATGGTTGATTCAGTTTAAATAGTTGTAAATAGTGAGTCCCATTGACTATTTAGTGAGAGTATAACATAGAATTGGATGAATATATGAAAATAAGTATGATTCTATTGAATTATTCACTGTGAAATTCACTTCACTTCGGTTTCTAGAACACACAAGTTTATTTCGTTCGAAGTGAACATTTTTTTCAAATTTACTTTGTTTCGGATTCAAGCACGTGCGTGATAATCTGGACAGATATACATTTAATGTTTAATGTTCAATATTGTAAATAAATTTAAAGTGTTTTTTAAGAGATGAATAATAATATCATTCAATAACTACTAGCTGCAGAAGTGTCGACTAAAATTGTTTGAGTTCAGTGGTACCAATCACTTTCACTTTTTCTCTTATTAAAAAGAACTTAGAAAAATACTCAGAGATATCCGAATACTATTTATTAGGGAAATATTGTCAACAAATAGTAATTTTATTTCCATTAAATGATAAAATTAAAACTTCTAAAATGAATTTCTTTAACTGTTCATCAATCAACCAAGTTGCATAAATTTAAATTGATTATTTTCTTCAAAAATTTGTCATAATCCGCATTCGGCAAGAACCCTTTTTAGAAAATCAATTTTCAATTCACACTAATTTCATTTAAAATGTGATTCATTAAATTTTTTTTCAATAATTGACACATTATTTCAAAAATAATTTGTTGACAAAAGAAAGCAGATGTATAGAAAAAACTACGTTGTGGAAATATGTAGGCATCTATTGTCAGAAGGGGTTACACAATGTATTTTTATAATTTATTAGAGGCTACAGCGATTGCTTAAGTATTTCATTAAATTAGTTGTTTTTTATTGTTTCTTACTTGCCTTCTTTCATTTGATACTTAGGGGCGCGTGTTCTACACACTTTTCTTATAAAATACGTACATTTGTTGTTATGTACTTTCGAAAATATAGGTAGATATTTTATTTTCATTTTTAACCCCTCGCTGACACTTTAAATACATAGTGGATATATATAACTATGTATAATATTTGGAAATAGAAATGATGTTTTGTTTGTTCTCACTTCGCTTCCTACTGTGCAAATAATACATGATGATGATGATAAAAATAATAAATACAACAAATATATATTTACAAGTAGTAAGTACTTCTATAGCAGTGCTGCCGTCAATACCAAAACAATAAAGTATCACATTCAAGTTGACACATAGGGAATTCACAAAATGTTTTAATATTGATGTTAGCTACTTACTGGTTTGTTGGAGCAATATGAGTTTATCTGCACATGAACCACAGTCACGTTCATTAGCAAATTATTATATATGACTTTAAGAGCCTCATTGTTTTACAATATATTAAAAAATTACTTCTATTATTATTATTTTTTTTTTTTGTTCACTGAATGATAATTGTAGCAAGGTTTTCATTGTTATTTGTAGCAAAATGTATTTGTACCATATCCATAATTATTATTTGAAATAGTCAATCGTGTTGAGAATTTATTTTAATAATTTTCTCACCAACAATAATAGGCAATAGCAGCGAAGTGTAAATGTGACAGTTTTATAATATTTAGTTTCCAATAATACGGGTCACTTTGTTGGAGATATCTGCGACTGCGTGTGTATATGTATGATGGGTTATGTGAGATATGCTGGTTCATAGCCGTTTAAGTACATATTTGTTTTTTTACTTCGTCTTTTTATTGGTTTTTAATGTCATATATACATTTTTTCTTCGTTTTTTTCCAAAGTTGCCCTTTTGGCTCAATTATATATATTTTTTTAATTTGTCAACAATGCGCTGATCAATTTTTATTTTTAGTAATGTGGGGGAAATTATGACATTTATAAATTAAATTTTTTTTGGAAACAAATAATTACAATAATCAAAAATTTAAGTGACAATAATGAGTGAAAATATTATGATCTATTCGAATTTCATGATGATTGAGAAATGTCATACATACTTTCAGAGAAATCTTAAGCTCATTTAAACAAACCAAAATGCATACAAAAGATGAAACAAGTCTCTTACTACAATATTATCTCAGTAAGTAATATCTAGTCTCATTTTGGAACACTCATATAAGCGTTATTTACTGCAAAACAAAATATTACGACTATTGACTTCAATCACACTCTGAAAACATCAAAATGTTCATTCAATTCTAATGACTATTATTACGATATTTGGTCTGTATAAGTTAATCTGCTTATTTGAAAATTTCAATAAATCGAGTCAATTCCTTAATACACCCTCATTACTAGCAAAGCAATATGAATCTCCGGTTTTATAATATTTTAATTTCTAACACAAATTCTATATGACCATTATGATATGGATAAAAGAAAAACTATCCAATTTTTATTAAAAAAAACGAAAACGAAACAAAAAAAATAACAAAAATGTGAATGAATTAAAAAAATACATCTGCACATCAACAGAGAACGGTCAACAACAACAACAATAATAATAAGAAAAATCCCCTTTTAAAAAATGCATAAAATTTTGGTATTAAAGCAAATGTCCACGCGATGCATTTTACATATATATGGTGAATATTTATGCGTGAATATTTATGCATGTGTGTTTATATAAAAACATACACTCATCGCCACTATGTTGTATGCACACGGTCAAATGAATCTATTCAAAACGTAGAATTTAATGAGCTGTTGTTTTGCAGCTGCTTACTGGGCTATTGCATTACCTTTTTGGAAAATATGTAAAACAATATTGAAATGAAATTCTTACTATTTCACAATATAAAAATGAGGAAAATTTTTGAATTACAAATTCGTAAACAAGCAAAAAATGAAAAGCACGAATAAACATATTTGCATATGGCTAGCTGCATGAGCACGAGTACTACAATGGAAATGTGCATGAAATGTTTTGAAAAATCAATGAACATTATACAATAGCTGATTGATTTCGCTTACTTGGTTTTTGCTATATTAAACGATCATTGAAATGTTCAAGTATAGAATTACCTATATACAGATTGAAATGACTGCATCCCTTGAATAATCCAACTTTGTTCTATAACAGACACATACAAGTACATATATGACAACGGAGATATTTTCACATATTCACTCTCTTATATGTTAATACTATTTTATGCAATTTTATTACATTTTTTTATATTCTTAAATATATTTAGAGGACATCCGAAAGAAATGAAAAAAAAATGAAATGAAATGTGTGAATATTCAAGAACACCCTTAAGTAATGCGAACATTAATTCGTATTATTATTCGATATAATTATTTGTCACGTGTCGCGATGCAAACGAAACAAATGGAGGGGCTCATTCAAAATTCCCATTTATATGTGTGTACGAACTTGATTATGTGCATTATTCATATTTATAAGAAATGCTACTGATTTTATAATGTAGTACTATACATCGAAAACTGCATTCACCAACGCCTAGTGGTTGAACTTCATAGGTGAAGTGTAAAAACTCAAATGGAAGAAATCGTCATAGAATTACCGGAGACTACCAAGGATTGAAAATTGAAGCAAGCAAATATCTGGATTTACATTTTAATGTGTTCCAAGAAATAGCAACGTATACCTAAAATTTTTTTAAACTTCCATATTTTGAAAGAAGAATGCATTTAATCAATTTGGAATAACTTAAGTATTGAACTATACTCGTATTGTATATTAAACTATATTGTAAAATATATAAACAGCGTTAACAAATCCAAATTCTGCCCTCTTTGAAGTTGATTTTATACATATGGTCTAATAAATTTGCTAAATAAAATACAAAGACTTTAAATGAATTGCGAGCACGCTTTTAAAATTTATTTTCCAATACTACTGGTGAATCAATTCGGTTACATTTTGTTCGGTAAGCTATAAGTTTTTAGTGTTGCATACAGCCAAGCGCATTGTAGCTGAAGATCTGTATATTATATTGTTGTGTATTGCAAACTTTACAATAATATGTAAAATCATATGCACCGAATTATGATTACGGTCTTGTTCTTTTGAAAACGTAAAATCAGTATTGCATATGAATAACAAATATAAGCTGCCGGTATTTAGCGTTGAATACCTCCAAGTGTAAACGTTGCAATCATATTTTGCATTTGCTTCTTCAAAAGATCACTAGGTGCACTAATTGTGAATTCTACTTTTCTTTGAGAACTAAAAACCTCAATTTTTTGTAATTGTGATTACAAACATTGAAATTTTGTAATATTTCGCATATACTTCTATGCAAGACCATATGCAGTGGCTCCACTATGTAATTAATGTGCTGTGTTCATGGATGGCGCTTCATTGTCAAAATCAAGGTTTGGCCGTGAAAATAATCTCACAAAAATGTTCATTAGAATCTTTTTACAAAACTATATAATAGAGAAAATTTACATAATGAAGGTTTGGAAAGGGTCAAGAGTAGGCCAAAAACTGCCTTAAGTCAAAACTTAACGTAAACGGTAAACCAGTTGAATATTCAGAGAACTATTTGATGGACTATTTTCTCTATCTGAGACCAAAAATTAATTACTATCACATCCGCAATTTAATGTATCTACTTCCCTTTCAGCAAAAAGAAATATGCACTTTCCTTCTCAAAACTTCTTCATGTATTACTTATATGAGGTACATATTTGGTCTACATTTATGTATATCCTTTAAGGATATTCGATATGTTTCTCGACATTTAAATTTTTTCAAAAATGAATTAATAGAATTTTATATGATTTCCTTTTTGTATTTTGAAGAGTGAATATAACATGCGCAAGATACTAAAATTCTTCGGCCAATCTAATGCATTAGACATCAAAACTTTCTTCGGTTAATAAATTATAGGTTCCAGATAAGTGAAATGCAAATTATCAACATTTATAGTATTTTATTTTTCAATGGATTTCTACCAAGATGATATCAATGCTTCACATTAAATTTATGTCATTCATATTCGAATGTGCATTGATTGAATTTTTAGTCCTCCAAATGTTTATTACCATCATTTGTAAAGGCATACCTTATGGCCTATATATGTTCATATATGAATATATGAAAAACGACTTTATCAACAGACGGTAATGCCACCACTACTATCACTCTCATCACGATGTGCAACCCTCTACTTTGCATATTTGTAGCTAAAATAAGGGTGATTTTTTTTTCATTCCCTTATGCATTTTCACATTTGCATGTTTAAAAATTTTTGCCAAAAATTTATATCGTTTTGGTATTTTCATTATGGGTTTTGTTGTATTTTATTTTTTTGTTTTTTTTGTTTGCATCTCATGAATCTTTTTGTCCCAAACAACACAACAATAAAATAAAGAAGAAGTGAATATCTTGGAGGTACTATCTAGTCACGTAGAGGGAAATGTTATTGCTATTTGTAAAATGTAGTGAAATGAAAAATTGAATTTTGATTTAAGCGAAATAAAAAAAATTATAGTCGCACCCTCTCTTTATTGGCGTAACAAGAAAATTTCATTTCGTTTCATTTTTCTAAATGAAGAATTTTCGTAGGACATTGTCGTTATCGTTGTTGTTGTTGTTGTTAAGCAGGTCGGTCATATAGTTAAAGCTGCATAGAATATTGATTTAATATATGGGTGAATGAGTGCGTGTGTGTGTGACCGAAAGTTTGATTATGTACTAAGGGTTCTTTATATATACGAACACATACACTTATAGCATATATTAATTTGAACGATCCATATATGTTTAGCTTCGTTTCTTTTTAATAGTTCTTTTCCAAAATAAATGAATAAAATATTATTTTTGCACAATTTTTATTGGTGCCGTCCTTTTTATTATGAATGGTATGCAAATTTTCCCGTTACATCATTATGATAATAGCATTTTTATTCTTCTGTTTGTTTTGATCATATTGTGTATGATGTTGTTGTTGGTTTTACTTTAAGAGGGGTTGTTTGAGACGTAGTACGTAGTTAAATTTATTACAAAAATCTAATGAAATGTGACATTTTATTATTTTCATCCACATATAATATTCTATGAAAATATTGTAAAATTTATGACTTTATGGAGTTGTTATTGAAATTATAATCTATCTACTTACTTTGTATATTAGGCTAGGTCGCTCTGCATTAAAAAAGAGATGAGTTTGTTTTATTATATGAAGAAATTCATTACCATTAGAGGCAACTAAGCGCATTCAAATCATTGCTATGTATTAGAGATAATCATGTATTATGCACATGTATGTCATTAATTATAGGGATAATCATATACTTATTATATTCAAGTCATTGCTATTAGAGGTATCCATGTACTAAGCACATCGGGAAGCGGAGGTATACAGCTCTTGTAGTAAATAAATTTTAATTTATTTCAAAATAATTCGCAAATATTTTCTCAAAATTTCAATTTAATTAATTTTTATCACTATTATTTTTTATTCTTTCTATTAATATATAAAATTTCTAACACAACACAAAAATAAAAACATAATCTTACAAAAAAAAAAACACAAAATTTGCAACAATCCTAAAATAAAATGCATAAATTACAAAAATAAATGTATTTCCAAAAGTACCTTTTAATAACATGAGCAAAAAATCAAAATTTGAGTGTCGGTATGTGTGGTGTTGATGACACATCTACAACCACACTCCAAAATACACAAAAAGACACGATGACGTGGAACAAGAAACACAAAAATCAAAATTTTCAAATATTTTAAGAAAAATGAAAAGCAAACAAATCAAAATTTAATTCTTAATAAAAATAAATAATTACATTTTCTTTCTTTAAGTTAAAACAAAACAAAATAAAAAAATAAACTTAGTTTGTAAGCAAAATGAGCATAAAATCAAAAATTATTCCATATATGTATCTACATACTATATGAGCATAAATATAACCAAAAAATGCAACATTTATTATTAATATTACCTACTTAATAACTAATATATTATTATTATGTACTTACGTACATACAAACAAACATATATATATATATATATATATATATATATATATATGTATATATATATATATATATATATATATATATATGTATATATATATATATATATATATATATATATATATATATATATATATACAGATAATATTAAATGAAATTTCTTTATTTATTAATTATTTGTTGTTGTTAAATATTGAACGGGCGATATGAAAATTTGTAACAATTTTTTTCATTGTTTTCTTTTAATTAATATTTAACGACAATTTTCAATTAACTATATATATATGTATATATATATATATATATATATATATATATATATATATATATATATATATATATATATATATATATATATATATATATTTAATATACATATAAAAGCATAGATAAAGCGAACTGGTGTGTATATGTTTTTTTTAATTATATTTTAATTTTATCATCTTTTCTCATGTCATACATATTTACATACATATTTAGTACATAATTGATTTAAAGTCTATTTAATAAAGCATAAATCAATAATAAATCACATTTAATCAATTTGTTGTTTGTTTTCTCATTGTGTTTTATTTTAATTCTTCTATTTTATAGTAGTTATAGTTTAGTTGTTGTGATTTTTATATGTGCGCAAATACGAAACAAGTCCGGCAACACTTATTAGGTGACTTCACACCAAGCTCGTTACTTGGTAGTTTCTTGTATGTATACTGTTTTTGTAAAATACCCGAATTTCCGAAAATACACACAAAAAACTACCAAGTAATGAACTAACGAAGTAACGAGCTTGGTGTAAAGTCATCTATTGTACAATATTAAGTCAATGGAGAAAATTCGCATTACATTATTCAAATGATTTGTAATCGAAGAAAAGAGATAATTGTAGACATTGTTGTCTTATATGAATTGTATTAGTTCGTCGGAAAAGTCATGACACATTTTAAGAGTTTTTTTCTCGTTTTAATATTGGCAATTTTCTCGAACTACCTTTTCATATCTTTGAATATGATTATGCGCTTTTAGAATATTCGATCTTTTTCAGCAATGATTGGATGAAATGCTGTTCCAACAAAAAATTTACATATGGTTTAGTGTACAATTTCCAATTTCTCTATGCTGCAATCCCCTATTATGTGAGGTTTTCCAAAAAATTGCGAAAGCTGAAAATAGTGAATATAAGGTGGGGGTAAATGGCGCCGCATCGAAGTCAATGTTCATATCGACAATTGACTGCACAGTCTTATGGCTAACCCCCATTAATATTTTGTAAACAATATTTTTCCGAAACATACTCCATACCTAAATCAAGCTCTTCTAAAGAAATTGATGATTTTCTAAAATTCATTTCCTCTGCTCTTAAAAGTCACACCTAATATTTCTTCTGTAATATTTCTTATTACCGATCTCCACTCTTAAGGGGTCTCCTATACAAAGTCGATATTTTTATGAAATTCACTACCACCGCTCCAAGAATACCCATAAAGAGTTAGAATATATTTATCTCATTGAATTTTTAACTCCATTCCCTAAAACTAATTAGTTTTATCTTCCAAACATTTTTCTTGAATAAACTTACGCTGCATCTCCACCTCTTAGGTGGTCTCCCATACAAAATGAACGAAATCACACCTGAAAATTTACAAATAGCCATATAGATGCCTAGGAATCAAACTCAAAGAAATAAAACGTAAGGGCGTCCTTCATTTCTTCTCAATTTGCTCATCCCTTAGGGGTTCGCAAGCAAAATTCGTATTTTTAATCTAATTGACCCCATTGTTCATAGGGTGCCCCAAGGGGTAAAACACGTAATCAACTTACATTCATTTTTACAACACAATCTTCCTCTTTGACACACTTGTCCAATACCTTTACCCTTTAAGTGTGCGCCTATACAAAAAAAAAAAAAAAAGGCAACGAAAAACCAACTGAAAACAAAATTAATTCTTTTTAATGAAACTTGAATTCAACATAGATACATACATATAAAATATTGTTATTTAAAATATGAATGCACAATTAATTTTTTTGTTTGTGTGGTACATACTCATTGTAATTTGATATAAACATGGATATATATTCGTGATCAGCGTCGATTAAATTTTCGATTTAACGATGTCTGTCCGTCCGTCCGTCCGTCCATCCGTCCGTCCGTCTGTCTGTCTGTCTGTCACCTGGCTGGTTCGCACGATAACTTGAGTAAATATTGAGCTATTTCGACGAAATTTGGCACAAGTAACCTATGATCCAAGGGTACGGAAGGGATTGATATTGGGCATGATCAGTCAATAGCCACGCCCACACCAAGCATTCAAAGCGACTAACCTCGGAATTTTCAAAATCTTTAACTTGCTATAACTCACATAATATACCACTTGGGACAACAATATTTTACACATAGAGTTATATTATACTACTATATAACCTCGCCAAAAGTGGGTGAGCCACGCCTACTTTCTAGCGTAGCTCCCATACAAAGTGTCTGTACTTCTTTTAAATTGAAACTGCTGTAACTTCTACAATCTTCTGTCTAGAATAACCATAATTGACACTTAAATTAATATCGTAGTCGGAAATAATCTGGCAGCGTCCCACGCCCACTTCTTATTGGGGTTCACATACAAAGTTGAGGAAATTAAACAAAAATTTTAACCGCCATAACTTACAAACTATTCAGTGTAGGACAACCAGATTGAAGGTGTATATTAGTATTGTAAGAGCAAATATACCCACAAGAAATGGGTCAGCCACGTCCATTGTTTATAGTGGCTCCCATACAGGATGACTGAATTTCTTTTAAATTGAGATAGCTGCAGCTTCTGTAATCTTCTGTCTAGAACAATCATAATTAATACTTAGGTTAATATGGTATTAGGCAAAAAATCAACATTCCAGGCCCACTTCTTAATGGGGCTACCATACAAAGTTGCGAAATTTTCAAAAATTTAAATCGCTATAACTTACGAACTATTCAACGTAGGACAAACGAATTTAAGGTGTGGATTAATATTGGAAAATTAATTGGATTTACAAGAAAGAGGTAAGCTACGCCAACTTTTTATATAGCTCCCATACTAAGTCTCGGAATTATCTTCAAAACTCTCATAACATACAAGGTACTTCGTCAAAGTCAACCATATTTCGGGTGTAAATTAGTAGTATATGCAAAAATTGTTTTTCAAAAAGTGGAAATAAAAGAAAAAGATGGATATTCGAGTAAACTTTTTATATATAAATCTACATATGCAGGGTATAATTTGGTCGGCCCCAGCCGACTGTAAGGAGATTTTTTTACTTTGCTTTTTTCCTAAGGATTTATCATCACTGTTTTAAGAGACTTCACACAGTAAAGTAGCTCCTTTGAGAGTATTTTTAATCTGATTGTTTCGCCAAAACGAACACATTCAGTACCAAAGTATGTGTATATCCTTCCTTACATACATATGCAAACAAAGCTCTTTTTTATTTCATTTTTACAATTCTGTTCATGGCTGGTGTTGTTTGTTATAGTTACTTTGTCGCTTAGATATAAAATATCGCTTATATAGTATGTGATTCTTGTTTTGAAAGTGTCCTTCTTGCAATTGAAGGATCATAATCATCTCAACACGAACCTCAGCAAAAAAGAAACACACCAACGATAACAAGTAAATATTGTTTGGAAATATAAGTAAAACAGTAAACCGAATTACATATGTACTACTCATATAAAGGATGTACACAGAATTTGTATGTGGGTGCGTAAGCAGGCAATAAGAGCCCATATTTAGAGTGGTATATGGATGCGTCAACATACACATGCATACAATATCATACACATATCCTGTTAGATATCAAATATTATGATATTTTTATACCCTGCATAATGCAATATGCAAGGTATATTCATTTCGGTCAGATGTTTGTGTCCACTTGAAGGAATCTCCGGAGATATAGACATAGATATATATTCGTGATCAAAGTCGCTTAAATTTTCGAATTAATGATGTCCGTCCGTCCGTCTGTCCGTCCGTCTGTCTGTCACCTGGCTGGTTCGCACGATAACTTGAGTAAATTTGAGCTATTTCAACGAAATTTGGCACAAGTAACCTATGATCCAAGAGTACGGAGGGGATTGATATTGGGCATGATCGGTAAATAGCCACGCCCACACCAAGTATTCAAAGCGACTAACCTCGGAATTTTCAAAATTTTTAACTTGCTATAACTCACATAATATACCACTTGGGACAACAATACTTTTTTTTTTTTTTAACAAGCTTTTTTATTGGATCTTTCTAAAATTACTTAGAAACTAACAATAAGTGATCAAATCTTACAAACTAACTAAAATTATGTGATATTCCCAATTTCACAGCATATTCAGTGTGTCTTTTCTTTTTAATCGACGATGCCCCGTGCTCAGCAACAATTGCCTAGCAAGGGGATTCGGATGACTGTGTAATTTTTGAATGTAGCTTCTGCAGGACATTGCAACTTCCTCAGAAATTGTGGGTACATTTAAATCTCGATGGATGTTAACGTTCCTCATATACCAAGGCGCGTTTACAATAATTCGCAGACACTTGGATTGTATTCGCTGCAATTTTTCGATATTTGAGGGAGATGCGGTGCCCCAAAACTGAATACCATAAGTCCAGATTGGCTTCAGGATTGCTTTATATAATAGCACTTTGTATTCGAGATTCAACTTTGATCTTTTGTGTAACAGCCACCATAACTGATTAATTTTAAGCTTGATCTGGGTTTTCTTTGCCTCTATGTGATTTTTCCAGGTCAGCCTTCTGTCGAGGTGAATACCCAAGTACTTTGTTGAGGAACATTGTGGAACTGATTGGCCATTAATTTTAAGTGGGGGACATGTATCTGGCCTTAGCGTGAAGGTTACATGTACGCTCTTTGATTCATTGACTTTTATACGCCATTTTGCTAGCCAGATTTCGAGAGAATCGATATGAGTCTGCAGGAGTTTAGTAGCTTCTATGGAGTTAGATCGAGAGCACAATATTGCCGTATCATCTGCAAAGGTCGATATAAATGAATAGTTATTGCTATGCATATCTGTAGTGTATAAAAGATACAGTAAGGGGCCCAAAACGCTTCCTTGAGGAACGCCAGTGTGAATATCCAATGGATTTGTTGTGTAATCCTTGTGATGTACGAGAAATTGTCTTTTCGTGAGGTAGCTACTAAGCAATGAGGAGACATTCGCAGGCAGTAATAGTTTGAGTTTGTAAATAAGGCCATCGTGCCATACTTTATCGAAAGCTTGAGTGATATCAAGAAAGACAGCTGAGCAATATTTTGAGTTGGTTGAGATTAATAAATGGAGTTATATTCATGACAAGTAGCTTTTCGAATACTTTAGAAAGTAGAGGCAGGAGGCTGATAGGTCTGTACGATGCAACTTTTGTAGGGTCTTTTCCTGGTTTTGCTATCATAATAATTTTTGAAGTTTTCCAGCATTTGGGATAGTGTTTAATACGAAGGATAGCATTGAAAATGTGCATCAGATGAATTACTGAAGCCGGAGGTAGCTCCTTTATCATTTTACCGGTAATTTTATTTGGACCAGGTGATTTTTTTGGGTTTAAATCTTTATAAATTGCTTTGAATATGTCTTTTTTTTAATTTTGAGCGTTATTGAGCAATGTTGAGAAGTTAATTTTGGTAGTGAGGACTGTGAAGAGGGTGGATTGGTTGTAAACACACTTTTTAGGTGGTTTGCAAAAGCCAAACCCTTCTCACAGTTGCTTGTAGCCCAATTACCGTCACTCAAACGGATGGGGGAATCAGTGGGAATTGGCCGATTTGAGTTTTTTTGCTGATTTCCATAAAGAGTAGTCTGACGCTTCACCAGGTGTTAATTTCGCTATGTGCTCTTCTAACTCTTTGTTGTTTTTATTTTTTAAGGCTTTTAAGGGACAACAATATTTGGCACATAAAATTATGTTATACTATATAACCTCGCCAAAATTGGGAGAGCCACGCCTACTTTTTAGCGTAGCTCCCATACAAAGTGTCTGTACTTCTTTTAAATTGAAACAGCTGTAACTTCGGCAATCTTCTGTCTAGAATAACCATAATTGACACTTAAATTAATATCATAGTCGGAAATAATCTGAGAGATAATCAGTGTGCCACGCCCACTCCTTCATGTGTCTCCCATACAAAGTCGAGGGAATTAAACTAAAATTTTAAGCTCCATAAATTACAAACCATTTAGCGTAGGACAACGAGATTTAAGGTATGGATTAGTATTGTACGAGCAACTAGGCTCATAGGAAATGGGCGCGCCATGCCCACTGTTTATTGTAGCCCCCATACAAAATGACTGGAATTCTTTTAAATTGAAACAGCTGTAACTTCGGAAATCTTCTCTCTAGAATAACCATAATTGACACTTAGATTACCATGGTAGTCGGAAATAATCTGGTAGAAAATCAGTGTGCCACTCCCACTCCTTCTTGGGACTCCCATACAAAGTTGCGGAAATTAAAAAAAAATGTTACCGGTTATAACTTGCAAACTATTCAGCGTAGAATAACGAGATTTAAGGTATGGATTAGTATTGTACGAGCAACTAGGCTCACAGGAAATGGGCGCACCACGCCCACCGTTTATCGTAGCCCCCATACAAATTTTAAATTGAAACAGCTGTAACTTCTACAATCTTCTGTCCAGAATAACCATAATTGACACCTAAATTAATATCGTAGTCGGAAATAATCTGACAGATAATCAGTGTGCCACGCCCACTCCTTCATGGGTCTCCCATACAAAATCGAGGGAATTAAACTTAAACTTTTAAGCTCCATAACTTACAAACCATTTAGCGAAGGACAACGAGATTTTAGGTGTGGATTAGTATTGAAAAACTAATTGGATTTACAAAAAAGAGGTAAGCCACGCCCACTTTTTATATAGCTCCTATACTAAACCTCGAATTTATCATAAAAACCTCCTTTAAATCATCCCTTTTAGAACCCTCATAACATACAAAGTACTTCGTCTAAGTAAACCATATTTCGGCTGTAAATTAGTAGTACGAGTATATGCAAAAATTGTTTCCCAAAAAGTGGAAATAAAAGAAAAAGATAGATATTCGAGTAAACTTTTTATATATAAATCTACATATGCAGGGTATAATTTGGTCGGCCCCAGCCGACTGTAAGGTGATTTTTTTTTTTATTTTATTTCGTATTTTTCTACTTGTCTGTCTATATTTTGAAAGATGTTAAGGATTTGTGTATGTGTTTTTTTTGTAACAGTTTGCTTTATATCTTATCCCCCACCCGTACCTCTTCGAGTTCCAATAGAATTAACAAAGTCAATACCAAAGTATATTTGTTCAGGAAATATGAATATATGTTCAGATGAATGATTGTGGATGTGCATATTTACTTTTCGTATAAGAAAAGTTTTCATCGCACAAACAAAAAACGTATAAAGGGAAAAAATACAATTTTTTGCTGTTTACGTTTTTCTATTGGATAAAATATAAAAACCTGTATTTGACAGCTTTATTCATGCGTCAAAACTAATGGAAAAAAGAAGACGTAGAAATAATCAGATATGTATTTTGTCTTATAATAGCAACAATTCATACAGGCGTTGTTTTTTTTTTTGTTTTTGTCTACACGATACCATTAGGAATTTTCCAAATGGAATCATATTTGCTGTAGGTTTTTTCTACTTTCCATAAGTTTTAGTATACCAATTTTTTATTATAATTTCTTGTCAACTTTTTCGATGGATATACATGAAGATTATGCAAAAAATGGAACCATCAATTGCTTTTCAGCACGATATATGTCTGTTCAACCTGAGAAATGTTTCACTATCATCAAATTTGGATAACGAATAATTCAAGTAAAATTCTATACGATAACCAATAACTTGTAGTCGAGGTTTCACGTTTCCTCCACCCGATTAGTGGTTAGTGGTTAGTGCGTTACACCTCTGTTTTTAATATCGTGAATTGCAAGCGTGATATTTTTTCAAAAATCCTCAATCTTTTTGCTCAAATCAGTGCAGCCTCAATCTTCACTGCTTGTCTTGGAGCACTCTTAGTATTGACTATTTTTTAACAAAAATAATACATCATTTACCACCTTAAGTAGGACTAAGTCTGGAGTTCTGTACAATTTTTCTACGGTGAACATTTTCTGATTGGTTAATTGGATGTTTGCATTTCAGCTTCATGGTTTGTGTTTTGATCACTAAGAACCAAAAGTTTTCTTTTATATTAGCTGCCTTCTTTTGCACGCGAGTTGCAAGAGAACACTCGCATATTTGCCGAATTGCATGCAAAGCAACAACAAGAATAAGCGACATCGCCCATTTTAACCGAGTTGAATTGAACTCGCTTATATTTTAAGCGACCTGAGTTATAGTGTTGCAAAGTAAAAAACAGCACTATTGTGAATGGAATGTGCTTGGGAAGGGAAATTATATCCAAGTAAAAGGGAAATTATATGAGAGTTGTTGTTCTTTTGCAACTCGCTTACAAAAGAATGCAGCTATTATATATCGTTCTCGATCTCGGAGCTCTCGGATCGGATTCTGCGTGAAAGGAGTACTTTCATTAAATGCTTGGATCTTCGTCGCCATCATTATTCGCGGAGAAATTTATATAAAAAATTATGAATAATATCTAGCGCCTCTGAAGCCAGCATTTTAAGTTAGTACCATTCGATCCCTCACCCGCCTCATTCAATGTTTATAAGCAACTAAAGTCACAAACTTTTTTTACCGCGTATGTATATAAATGTCACTTGTCAAAATGCTGTCAGAACGATGCAAAAATGGAATATCAATGGTTTACACATTCACTCAGCTTTACAAAACAAAATAAAACCATTTGTAAAATTGCTGGTGAAAGGAGAAAGTTTTTAACAAAATAAAGGGTTTTCCATTAGGGACATAACAATTTTATATATTAATAAAACACAGATATATTAAAGATATTGAGTTCAAATTTATTTTGGATATATTACAAGCAATACATTTTATGAATAAAATTCCATTTCGGTCATATGACCACCATGAGCCCGTTTACAGCTGCCTATTCTTTGGACCCAATTTTATACCACTCTAGCTCACATTTCGACCGGAACGTTGGCAATTTCGGGTTGGATGTTGTATTTGAGTTCGTCTAAAGTTGCTGGTTTGTTGGCATAGACCAGTGACTTGATAAAAGCACATAAAAAGAAATCCAATGGTGTTGGATCACATGAACGAGGCGGCCATTCGACCGGACCATTTCTCGAGATAACACGTTCACCGAATTTGCCTTGCAATAAATCGATTGTGATGTGTGCTGTGTGGCACCGTCTTGTTGAAAACACATATCGCTGATGTCAAGTTCATCCAATTCTGGCCACAAATATCTTTCAACATAGCACGATAGCGCTCTCCATTGACGGTCGTTTTCATCCACGAAAAAATACGGCCCAATCACACCTCCGGCATGAAAACCGCACCAAACAGTAACTTTTTGCGGGTGCAACGGTGTCTCAAGAAGCACTTGTAGGTTTCTTGCTGACCAATAACGCATATTTTGCTTATTGACAAAGCCATTGAGCCAGAAATGAGCTTTATCGCTAAAGATGATTTTTCGCTCTTAAAGTTGCGACCACCGACTCAGAATTTCGGTAGTAATTTTTAATGATTTCCAAATGTTGCTGGTTCGTGAACTTTACCATGATGAACATGTTGACTTTAACTAACGTTTTGACATTGACAGTTGATTAAAAAAGTTTAAGGGTGCGTTCATATAAAGATACGAAATTGTTATGTCCCTAATGGAAAACCCTTTATATTATGTGATGTGAATTGATATTTCCTATTATCTCGTTTTGCTGAGACAGCGAATTATCGCTGAAGGTGGGTGGTTACTCCTCATTTAATCGTGTACCAAAAATGTTAAAAACATTAGAAGCATTTTTTAAAGCATTTATTTCTTTCTTTCTTTGTGTGTGTGTGTGTTTTATTATCAACGTAAATAATGCTTGAATTCCCAAATCCCTAATGTGAATACTTTAATAATATTAAAGCACATCAAAATACACTTTGTAATAATTACAAAGTGTTAATGTTAAAGGGGATGAAACTTTGAATAGCTTTTACTAATTTCTATTTTCTGCTTTCTACAAAATTAGTTTTTAATCGATTTTATAAATATATGAGAACATTACTGTCAAGTACTTACTACCACAAAAAGTCCTGTACAAATTTACGCCTGTGCCTACATACCTAGCATGTACGTGAACCAAATAGTCATTCGAATGAAATTATTGTATATTACTCGTACTTTTATATAATGCTATTGAAAAGGTTTGACCTAAAATTGTATTTTTAAATGTCATATCCTACATACGACCACGACAAAACAACAATAACAATTAAATATGAAAAAAGTGACAAGGAAAATATCAAATAAATGAGTTTTGAACAAGTTTTATGTAGCATATATTTGAAATATTTAGCGTTGCTCGAAGTGCGTTCACATTACCAATCAAAACAATAATAATAATAATGTCATTCATACATGTATGATCATATACATCCTATAGTGCTTATATACCATAAACGTATAATCTTCACCTACAATTCACAGTCAACACACGCAATAGCAAACGCACATGTCTGCGTCGCATTTTAATAAGTTAATCAAATAAATTTTTCATTCTGACACATTGATGGAAATAGAGGAGGAAGAAGAAGAGGACTTTTTAAATATGGAATTTTCATTTTATACATGTGCTTTGTTGTATTGTAAGCGGGCATATGGATGCTCATTAGTGCTAGAAAAAATATAAATAAATGTAAGTTGAACCACCAAATACTTAAAGCTTCTGTGTTAAAGTATGTCCATATGTACATGGTAGTAATTTTATTCTATTGTTGTTTTTAGTAGTGGTACCGGTGATGGCATCAACTCCAAATTAAAATTATACCCAATAAATTTAAAAAAGAGAAAAAGAAAAAACTAATAAACAAAAAACAACACGCGTACTAATGATTTTCGAAATTTAGTGGAATGAAATGAGCTATTATGGTCATTATGATTGTGACATATGTACATTTCCTGGGTTACCGGAGCGATATTCTTATGCATAAAATATGGAAAAAAAAACAATCAAATCCAAATGAAGTGATATTAAGAAATTTTTATTTTCCAACGTAGTCTGCATTTGGCTCGATAGACTTCGTCCAACTATGCGTCACCTTATTTAAGTACTCCAAAGCCCCGAATTTATTGAATACGTCAAATTTGACCTATTTCGTGGCAAAAACCTCATTGGTGGACCCAAATTCTTTACCTCTGATCTATTATAATGTTTTGATATAGGAAGACATTGGAGAGGGCTAAATTTGGAGAATCTGCTGTTGCGATGGCTGAGGGGGATAAACAATACGGCACCCATCTCAGGCATAAGTTTCTCATACCCATCCTTGAGAACCCATGATTATGTCTTATTCCACATTTATCATTTATCATTTAGTGTACGCCAAGTTTCGGTGGAAAGGTTAGCCGAGATTCTTCAAAGATATTACAATTTACCACAAAGGTCCATTACTGACCTAAGCAAGAAATAAGTACTGCACTGTTTGTATTTAAACTGCCACTTCGACATTCTAGAAGAAGATTCCAGGTATTCCAGTTATTGCATTAACAGGTTTTATAGTAATCTTCAGTCTGTAATTAGTTATCTTAGACTAAACAAAAAAATGTTTTCTCGATAGACATTTTCCGCATCATACGAATTTGTCGAAGTAATCTCTACGTATTTTAAGTTTAAGTAAGGTTTACACTGTACCATTTTTTATGTACATCCAATGTGAACCACGTAGAGTGACATCATCTAGAGTAGCAATCCTCGCTTCCATATTTTCATCCGCACACTGTCATTAAATCGTCAACGTAAATGAAATGACGGTGCCTTCACTTGAGATGAATCATGGGTTCGAGAAATGATGATTTCATAAAATGTGTATAGTGGATAAATATGATTAATGGTTGATTTTTTGTATACACTTTGAATAAAACATAAGAAACATGAAGTACATTTTACATTATCACTTTAGTTGATACCTCCCAGAAGAATATTCAAAGTGGTGAATATAAAAGGGTATACATATCTCACGCACACTGTTGTAAAAGTAAAATGTAAAAGAACTTCAAGGTACAAGTAATTACCATACGCAGAATTCAGTATTCTTCATAATGTATGATACGAGTATATCGCCCATTCAGAATGAATGGACTTTGAAATGCCATTGTAATTTTATCAACGAATATTTGGGGTAGTTTTGGTGACAGCAATATTTAATATCGAAAGTTGAAGTAGTATGTAGATTATAAAAATAAAAAATTAGGTACAGTTGCATAGATACATTCAATTAATGAATGTTTATCATTGTTTCGCTATGTGTGGGTTTGTGTAAACATATATTGACGAGTGTACATATTTATTTATTAATATTTTAGTTTTTTTCTTTTTCATTTCTTTTAACTCTTCTCCCTATCTCTCTTTTCTACTTCTCATTCCATACATATACAAAAATATTTTCATTTTATAGCTTGTGTATCTTATCTGTAAAAAATGTACCCTAATATTCTACTTACCAATAATGCGTACGTAATATTATGTATTGTATAAAACTATCACCACCTCCTCCACCAACCCCATACCATCAGCGCCAAACGCATTAACCCAATAAAGAAATTTTTGTATTTGAATTTGAATTTATTCATTTTTTACTATGTTAACTTACATGTTTCTATATATTCGATTGCCTACGTGTGTGTGTACATGTACGGGAACGTGTTTTGAACGTATGTCTATACATTCACTTACATATATGACTTTTTGCTTTATAATTTCATTTTTATTATTTTACTTTTCATTGGTGGTTCTATTCTATTTCATTGGTAACACATATACAAACGAATATTCTAATAAAAGATATACCTTTGTTGTTTGTAGCTATGTCGGCGTCGTGTTATCGATGACGGTTATTTGTTAATACATTTTTTTTATTTACTTTTTTTACTTTTTTTACATCTTTTCCATATTAAATATAGGTAAGAATAAAAATGTATATCCCTGCACATGTGAGTGTATTTATTTTTAATCAATGACAGTCGTGTTGGCAGGTGCCATACACACTTTTCATATACATATCAACAAATACTAATGTACACGTACATATGTAGGCCAGTATTTTTATGACTGTTAAATTATGATTATTGTACATATATACATACAAACATATGCCAACATGTATGCACACATATGTTTATAAAATGACGAACATTTGTTTTCAATATTTTAGTTTTTCAGTATTCCGTTTTTCTTTTGATTATGAATTTTCATTTTATTTCTTTATTATTTGAAATATTTATTATTATGTAATGATGATGCCAGTGGGGTATGTGGGGAGTGAGAAAATTAGTTCCATGCGCATACAAATGTACATATACAAACATATAAAAATATTTAGTTGTATAAAAAACATGGAAAATTACAAAAATTACATAGAAATGATCAAAAAATTTAATAAAGTAATGAAAGGAAATAAAATCATGATGGTGAATTAAGAATTTTCATTATCATTTAATAAAATCAATTATTTAAGCTATCGCTTCAATTTTATATTGGATAGGAAAATAATGCGCTATATGTAATATCAAAAGTCCATTTGACACCTTACGTTAATAACTTTAATATTGTATCGAGGTTTTTAAAAATTTTGAGAAAGTTTGAATATCAACTTGATATATTCGGGATGTGCCAATGATAGTGAACTGGAAATTTGTAATATTTTTGGTCAGTGCAGGCCAGATTCAAAGAATATGTGATTTGGGTGGTTCCAAGCTTCTCCTCATCTCTACAGCTTCGTGAGATAGCTCAGACCCCATCTCATACCGTGGACTTAAGAGGCAATAACTATTCCCATATAAATTGAATTGAATTTACCGATAGTGATAACCTCGAAATTATGCAGAAAGAAACTCTGAAATTAACACTTTGCAAATATATGCCCTCCATCACACATTTTCATTAAAATTAGAACCGCCAGCAAAGGTTAGAGCCGAATTCGGCAAAAATGTTTGTGATTCCCACGCTTATTCGCATGGAACATGGAAGTATTTTTGGAATTACCTTTCAAAAGGAAAAGGATTCAATCAAATGTCATTTCAATATTAAACTAATTCCTGGCAAAAGTATGTTGGTACATTGGTCAAATCTCTTAAGTCAACTTTAATCCTCATCTGCTTACCAAATAAATCAAGTGGGTTGCAAGTTAGGAGCGCATTTTGGGTCAATATTGGGTTATTCTAACTGCTCCTGCGATTAAATTCCTTGGTGATCCTTACATTTGTTCAATAAATTTGATATGAGTGATTTGTGTAAGCGCTGTCAACTAAATTCTTATACCTTATAGAAAGATTGGTCTGATAAATCGAATAGATACATTTTCGTTGCAATACCCACTTTTTTTTATAACGTATTTCTTTGTTGGGTTGGTGTGCTTCACTTTGTAGAGGTCAGGATAAATTCAGGTTTTTGGAATTTAGAGCCTTGAGAGATCTATTCACATCTTGATAGACTAGACAGTTTTGTTTAAATTGTGTCACGATGTATGTAATAGAAAATTCCAAGATATTTCAACTGCTTTGGAAGGCTTTTTCAATGAAAGTGTTAATTTTTTAGATATTTTATCAAAATAACTAAATTTATATTTTTCGATTCGATTTCGATTTTCCGATTGATTCGATTTTTCGATTTTTCAGTATATATATCGTTGTAAAAATATCAATCAAAGCTTATCTTGTCCTTAATAGTCATTATCCAATGATCATTCCAAAGCGGTACAAATTTAACATTCACAAGAGTTCTTGAAACAGCCACTAGTCGTTAGACTTCTTCATATCTTGTTTGTTGTTGTTGTTTATAAATTTAGTAAAATACTTCAAACACAAATTTTCCCATATTTAATAAATTTATTTTTGCGCAAAAAAATAGAAGTTAGGGTATAACATTAATTTATTGAGTTGACCAGCCGAATATAACATCGGACAGTTATGATGCTGGAGAAGTAAACGTAATTTTTCAACAATACTATAATATACAATAATCAAATCAGCAAATAGGTTACCAAACGTAAACATTTTGGCTAAAAAACCTGTTTTACTATTTTAGGATGGTCCAAAAATAATTTTTAAAAGATGTGTATAAGCTCTCAAGGTGGACATTAAATTAAGTGGTGTACACTTCAAATCGTTTTCATTGGCTCACCCTAATTACGTAAAAAGGACATACACTAGCAGCTGAGGACTAACGATAAAAGCTACAGAAAATAATGCAAAATAAAAGAATATGAGAATTGGAAGAAATGAAAAATAATACATATGTACCTACATACATACATAGTTAGATATATAATACAGATCCTTACATGCATATATATATATTCGAACATTCTAGTATGTAACTATGTACATGTATTTCTATGTGTGTATATATTTCGAAAAATATGTAATTAAGATTTCGATTAATTATATTTGCTTGTCTTTGGTAGTTGTTGTTTTTGTTGCTGGCATGTCACTGTTGCTGCTTCAAAACATTATCTAATTTTTCACTCGTATGTGCAAGCCATACAAACCGGCCCAAGCCAAACTACAGCATTCTGATGCCATAACAACAGCAACAACGACTACTAAGTACTATAATGTAGCAGCAACAATCACAATAACAACAAGAACTATAACAATAATAATATTCGTATTTATAAGAAAAAATTTTGCCAATTTATATTTACTTTGTATGTAGTATGCGCTAATACATACTTATGTAAGTATATGTACATAATACATCCTTATTTCCATTTTTGGCAATGTGGCAGCCTACAAATACGTACAAGTATATCTCCTCCTCTTTATATTTTCACATATTAAACTGATTGTGTGTGTGCGTCTGTGTGTGAGTTTTTGTACTATTTTAGTTTTTCGAATTTTGCCGCCTGAAGAAATAAAATACTTTGCACAATGCGCGACGATGGCCGAACAGAACACATGTATTTAATAGGTTCCATTTGCAAACGTACATTCGGTATCCCGTATGACCCATGTCCCACTGACGTATGTGTGTCTTCTTCCCTTTCATATTATTTCAATATGTACATACGATTCAAACTAACTAAAATCGAATCCCTTTGCTCAAGTCTCTTGCCTGCTCTTCTCTCTTCTCTCATGAGTACATGCATAGCAGCAGTTTTACTTTATTTGATTTGATTTTCATTTCTTTTTTGAGATTTTTTTTCGGGTTTAAGTTTAGAGTATGTCCGATGGGGCAGGAGACCCATCGGACCCGTAAAGTAAATACGTTCAATCACATACACACGTGTATGTATTTACTATGTTGGTATGTGCGTAAGTGGCAGCTTATGAGTGCTTATGGGTGGATGGTTGGTCGGAGGCTGGTTCTTATAAGATGCGTTGCCTAGCTGCATGTGGGAGTATGAGTGCTTCAAAGTGTGTGTGTGTGTATGTTTTCTCATACAATTTGTATGGTTGCGTAGTAACATCCTTGCCTGGGTGCTTGGATGCTTTAGATTTTTCGTTGAGAATGAATTTCTTTTTTGTGGGGGTTTTGGAATGAGAAATAATGTTAAGAAAAGTACGAATAAAAAAATTATAATTTTTATCCAAAAAAAAAAAAAAAATAAAAAAATAAAAAAAGACGAAGAATTTCTTTTCCATCATTTTATTTTATTTATACTTTACTTTTTCTTTTGTCGGTTCTACTCGTACTGACCTTAAAAGAAAATTGGTCTTACGAGTATGTGCGTGTGCGATAGTGTAAGTATATTGTTGCTAAGCATTGAATATATGTATGTAGGTATGTTTTACTTTAGTTTCCGTTAAATTATTTTTTTCTTTATATTTTGGAATTTTTGTCTTTTTGTTTGTGTGTGTGTACATATATATGTACGAGGATATGTTGTGGTTATATTCGCAAGATATGTGGTGGACGCACTGTTGACTTAGTGTGGAATAGGTTTAAATAAAGCAAATGTGGAGTTTCTTGAATTTCTTCTTTCTAGTTTGAGATCGTGTCGCAGCTGCCATGATGATGACGATAAAGATTGGTGTGAGTGATTGTGTATGTTTGTATCGTATATATTCTACGCATAGTATGTATACGTATTTATTTATATATGTATGTGTATCTAATATATGTAAGAATGAAGTCAGAGTGAAAAGTAGTATATTGAACTTTTTTTCGGTAGTATTTCTTTGCTTTCTCTTTCAATTTTCTTATTCATTTTTATATTCTTCAATATAAGAAAGGGATGAAGTCGATTTGAAAGCACAAGAACATACATATTTCGTATATATATCTATGCTTGTTTATTATTTATGTTGTTTTGAAATGAACTCTTCTACATTTGTTCTTGTATACATCGTATATTGACCGAAAATTTGGAGATGAATAAGCTGTGTGTAAGATGGGTGCCGCGTTTGCTCACAATAGAACAAAAACATTATTTCACACATCCGCTATTACGATGGCCAAAATCAATTAGTTAAAGCTCGAATTGATCAGCATGCACCATATTTGCCAGATTTATCTCCTTCGGATATTTTCTATTTCCAAATTTGAAAAAATGGCTTGGTGGTAGAAGATTTGCAAACAATGAAGAGGTGGAATCTACGGTAGATGGCTATTGTAATGAGCTAGACAGTTTATACTATAAACAGTGTGTGCATAGAGTATATAGCTGAAAGAAGGTTATGTTGAGTAATAAAGAAAAATTTTCTCAAATTTGTTGCGTTTTCTTTGTTAGGTCGGGTAGTTCTGGGACCGCCCTCGTAATTATGCTCCTTTTCGTTCATACCATCGGGGCACATATACATGTACCTAATTGCAAATAGCGCAATCCTTGTTGAACTCATCGCAAGTCAACTCACTGGCTGTCATGTAGTTTGATCTGAGCGCTATGTGATGATACCTTTATTTGTTAATGAGGGGTAGTCATATAGCTTGCTCTGCTTACGCTGTGATGGCGCTTTCATTATTATTAATGGGGGCCCTCCATGTGGCGACCACCGGGCAACGTCTTCCTGGCACCCGCTGGGAGGCGGCTGAAGTGAGTGGCGAAAATCTCCTCGGTTAGAGGTTGTGCGTTGGGTTTGGGACCCGCCACATAAAAAAACCTCCCAATGAAAAAAACAAATATGCCTCGGATAAGGACTACCGCTTTTGTTGATGACCCCCGCAAACGAAAAAAGGACCACGATTTACGGATATGCACCTGGAATGTCCGATCCCTTTATAGGGAGGGTGCCTCTATCCAGCTGGTTGATGTCCTCGAAAAATACAGAGCTGACATCACCGCTCTCCAGGAAATGCGATGGACAGGACAGGGCTGCTCCAAAAGAGCGTCCTGTGACATCTACTACAGTTGCCATGCTGAAAGGCACGAATTAGGATGTGGATTTTTGGTCAGCAAGAGACTACGACATCTTGTCTCACAGTTCACGCCTGTGAACGAACGGCTGGCCACAATCCGCATCAAGGCAAAATTTTTCAACATCAGCCTTATATGTGCCCACTTTCCGACGGATGAGAAGGACAATGTGACCAAGGAGAGCTTCTTTCAGCGCCTCGAAGAAGCTTATGACCGCTGCCCCCGCCACGATATCAAAATCGTGCTTGGCGACTTTAATGCCAGGGTGGGCAAGGAAGGTACCTTTGGTCCAACTGTCGGAAAATTCAGCCTCCACCAGAACACCTCCGATAACGGAATGAGGCTGATCGACTTCGCCGCAGCACGAAACATGGTAATTAGTGGTACCAGATTCCAGCATCTAGACATCCACAAAGCGACATGGCTGTCTCCAGATCAACGTACAAGAAACCAAATTGATCATGTGGTGATTGACGGAAGGCATGCTTCCAGTGTGATGGACGTGAAATCGATCCGTGGTGCCAACATCGACTCGGATCACTACCTTGTTGCAGCTAAGGTGCGCACACGCCTATGTGTCGCAAACAACAAGAGAAGTCCCACACAGAGAAAGCTCGACGTCAGTAAGCTGCGATCACCAGAGACAGCAGATGCATTTTCCACTCGACTATCGGATCTGCTTATGCAGAACACTCCCCCACTTGATGATACATGCGCACGGTGGACACATATATCCCACTCCATGACTACTGCTGCCGAGGAGGTAATCAGTTACTACCGGCCTCTGAGGAATGAGTGGTATGATCAGGAGTGTCGCGACGCTACCGCAGAGAAAGACGCCGCCTACAGAAAAACCCTGCGTGCAGGCGTAACTCGAGCTGTTAAGGAGCGGTATAGAGAGAAAAGGAGTGCAGAGAGACGTCTTTTCAGGCGCAAGAAGAGGGAGTTGGAAAGACGCGAGTGTGAGGAGATAGAGATGTGTACCGACAAGAATGAGACTCGAAAATTCTTTGAAAAGATCAAGCGCCTGAGTGGAGGTTTAAATCCCGGAGCCTCTTCTTGTTGTGATGGAAATGGGAATCTGGTTACGGATGTCCAGAGTGTACTGAGCCTATGGAGGGAACACTTCTCCACGTTACTGAATGGCGATGCTACGAACAATTCCGCCAGTGGAGGAGAATGCCCGATAACCCCAATTACAGATGATGGTGTTGATGTTCCACCACCCGACTATGACGAGGTTGAAACGGCCATTTTAAGGCTGAAGAACAACAAAGCTGCAGGTGCTGATGACCTGCCTGCCGAGTTGTTTAAGACCGGAGGCGATGAGCTGCTCACCCGCATGCACCAGCTCATAAGCAGAATATGGTCGGATGAAAGCATGCCTGATGATTGGAGGAGACCCCACAATTTGCGTCAACTACCGTGGAATAAGTCTCCTGAGCATCGCGTACAAGGTTCTATCGAGCGTACTGTGTGAAAGGTTGAAGCCTATGCTCAGCAACCTGATTGGACCTTATCAGTGTGGCTTCAGACCTGGTAAATCCACCATCGACCAGATTTTCACACTGCGCCAAATCCTGGAGAAGACCCAAGAAAAACAGATCGACACACACCACCTATTTGTTGATTATAAAGCCGCTTTCGACAGTCCGGTAAGGGATTACCTCTACGCAACAATGTCTGAGTTCGGTATTCCTGCAAAGCTCATTCGACTTTGTAGAATGACACTGCATAACTCCCGTTGTGCAGTGAAAATTGGGAAGGACCTCTCCGCACCGTTTAATACCGAACGGGGTTTCAGACAAGGTGATTCGTTATCGTGCGACTTCTTCAATCTTATTATGGAGAAAATAATACGAGCTGCTGATCTACGACATAATGGCACTATCTTCAACAAAAGTGTCATGCTGTTAGCGTATGCCGACGATATTGACATAATCGGCATGAACACGCGAGCAGTCAGTGCAGCATTCTCAGAGTTGGAAAGAGAGTCGCGTCGGATGGGTCTCACGGTGAACGAGGGCAAGACGAAGTATCTAGTGTCAACAAACAAAGAGTCCCGGCGTCTTGGACAGCACGTCACTGTTGACAACTACGCTTTTGAAGTAGTAAGGGACTTTGTCTATCTTGGAACCAGCATTAACAGCAGTAATGACGTCAGCTTGGAGATCATGCGTAGGATAACTCTTGCTAACAGGTGTTACTTTGGGCTGAGTAAGCAATTGAAAAGTCGAGCCCTCTCTCGAAGAACGAAAACTACACTCTACAAGTCTCTCATCATGCCTGTCCTAACATATGGCGCTGAAGCTTGGACAATTTCCACCTCGGATGAGCGAATACTTGGAGTTTTCGAGAGAAAAGTCCTACGCAAGATCTTTGGACCTATTTGTGTTGGTGGCGAGTACCGAATAAGGTACAACCATGAGCTGTACGAGCTATATGCCGATATTGACATAGTAAAGCGCATCAAAATTCAGCGGCTGCGCTGGCTAGATCATGTCGAGCGAATGGAAGAACACGCTCCAGCTTAGAAGGTGTTATATTCGGAACCCGCTGGAGGACGACGCAAAAGAGGAAGACCAAACCTCCGGTGGAAAGACCAAGTACTGGAGAACCTGACGGCGCTTGGAATTTCTAACTGGCGCCAGCTAGCGAAGAACAGAGATGGCTGGCGAAGCATGTTATTTTCGGCCTAAATCGATATTCGGTTGTTATGGCCACATAAGTAAGTAAGTAAGTAATTGCAAATTTCATACATACGATTAACATGTGGACACATTAAAATCTACTCAGGTGATACCAAGGAAGAATGTATATATATATTAGGTCGGGTCAAATTGTCGTCGCAAATTGTACAACAATAAACTAACGCAAACTGTCGCAAAAATTCCAAATATATTTGACCAAAAAATAATGTGTCTAAATTATTTAAAAAATTGATGTTATTATTTATTTATTTTATTTTTATTTATGAATTTTTTCTTCTTATCGTTCTGTAAGCATATAATTTCATGTTTGTTGGAATTTACTGTGACTAGAAAATACAAATTATAGTTATTTTATGAACGTTAAACTTCTTTATACAAAGTTTGAATTATTTGCATATTAAGTGTTCATTTTTATACACCTAAGTAGTGTTCATTTGACACACTAAGTGTATAATTTTACATACTAAATATGCATTTTTACATTCTAAACATGAGTTTTTATATACAATGTATGTCGGTTTACATACTAATTGTCGCTTTTTACTACATTTTACACACTTTATGACGAAAGATTGTGGGCCATAAATCGAAAATTGTAATAATTGAAAAAGGCCGTTATAGCGAAAAGCCGCATTAAGAAAGACCGTAGAGCGAGGAAAATAAGTGTATTAAAGACAACCATGATATTCATCTGAGTGATCAAGAAAAAAGTCAAATTATTATTTTTAAATATTTTTATATAGAAAACAGATATATAATTTTGGAAGGAAGAATCAATGATATATAAAATAAGAGAATGCTCTTAATGAATCTCTACTTTTATGTTAACCGTATTTGTTCTCAAGAATTGTTCTTTAACCCTAATACACAGAGCTTAATTCATAATTTTCTTTCTATGATTAAATGAATTTGAGATTTTTACAGAACTTTCGCCGTTCTCCCTCTTTTAGTTATTGTTGTTATTTTTTACTTTTCCTTGTTCCACTTTTAATTACAAATCTCAGAATTAATAACCCTCACAATTTTGCAAACACACCATCAATGTCTTAGAACAATAATAATAAAAACAACAACAACAAAATAATTTCCTCAACATCACAAACACCATCACGAACATCAATAACAACGACATAGTTACACTAGTATACTACTGCCCTCAAATTTAGATGCTAAAATGAGGCACATATACTCGTATTTATATTCACATGTAGAAATAGTACAAACAAGCATCGTATGAAGAAGTAAAAGAGAAAAAAAAACTAAGAATGAAAATGAAAAAGTGTTGCGAATTGTTTTACATGTATATGTAAGCCTACCCACTTGCATATATATGTATTCATATACATATAGGTAGTTAGGTAACATACGTATATACTATAAACATATATATATGGATCAGCCAATAATAATAATAATAATAATAATAATAATAATAATAAAAAAACAGCAACAAACAAAAAAATATTAATATCAAATAAACTTACACACGGCTGTTGCTGCCACGCTTCCCAATGATTGCCTGCCATGTTACAAAGCCTGTGGCGACAAGAGGCGAATGAAGTGTGACATGCAAGCAGGAAAACAAGAAAACAAAAACAACAAAAAATAATCAACAACAACATGCATACAATTGATGGCAAAACCAAAAACAACAAAAAAGCAACCAAAAACAAAATTCCAAAAATCTAATGAAGAATGAGTGGGCGGACAACATGTTGTAGGTACATACTCGTACATACAGGGAGTTTTTACTTGTAAACTACAAAAATATAACTTGTCGAGTCGTTTCTCTTACTGTTGCTAAATAAAAGTCCTGAAACTGAATGATGCAATAGTGGTGTATGTATATGTGTGTACGAATAGTGTACCAGTAGCCATAGTAGATTATTTAATTCAAAATCAAATGTGACAAACTACAACATGATGAGTAGAATAGTGGCATCACGTAATGGAAAACGATTGTGTGAAAAACGGGCAGAGCGATAGAAGTTGCAAACCACTGATATATCTAATAATTAGGTAAGTTCGTTCCACCAAGCGATTGTAATATTCAAAATTCAAGAAAATAAGAAATAATTCGCAAATAAAACAGCTAATTGTCAACTTAAAGATGTTTACACAGAGAAGAAGAAGAAGAAATCCAAATAATTGAAATTAACAATGAATCTGAATTAATGCCCAAGTAACAATTTGCACTTCCAGAAGGTTAAAATGCCAGTGCTTGCTCATTTCTATAAGAATTCTGTAACGCTTCCTCATGGCAGTTTGAATCAATCGAAGTTTGAGAAGAAAAACTTCATTAAACAGCCACTGATCTGCTGGATAGAAGTCATTTCTTGAAGCCACATTAATATGGTTTCCAATTCAACTTTAGGGAAAAAATCGACAAGTTTTACAGCAATTTGCGCCATTGCTTTTATTTTGTAGCCTCTCAAACATCTATAAGCAAATAGACATTTGTCGAAGTGCAATGTGTTACTTTGGTAAGTATTATGTTATTATTAATTTATTCTATTCATGGGTTGAAGGCATGTTACTCGATCATGTTTCTTGTCCTTGTTATCGTTACTCGATTTTCGCCTAATATTGGTGTTGGAGAAATGGAGATGGCGCAGTAAATGTATGTTGGGCGACATTAAAGTGCTAGACTTGCGGAAATTTTGCACCAAATTGTCGAACGTTTGCAGGAAATTCGTAAATTTGCAGTGACCCTGAAAACTGTGAACATATGTGATGTCTCTTCAACATGAATTGTGTACCCTCAAGATATATTTCTGCCATCTCTACACATAAAACTTGCCCGATATTAGAAATTTCATTGCTATAATGTTCTTATAGTTTCAAATTTTGGATACAACTTGATGTAGTACTTGAAAGCCGGTCCGTTTTAGTTGAGCACTTGGTCGTATCTAGCAGCCGCTGGATTTTAATCTGTTTATCTATCTCAATGTCGGCATACAACTCATACAGTTCATGATTTGACCTCATTTGGTAAAATCACTATACAGATCTTGTCCAAGATTCTGCGCAATATGCTTGGAAAAGAATGAAACGAGATTTATAGAGTGTGGTCGTCTTTCTTCAAGAGAGAACTTGTCATCTCACTTACTTTTTTAGTTTAATATAGCACATGTGTCTGTCTGTCACATAATCTCCAGGTTCAAGTTATTATAAACGATAATGTTGGTTCAATCATTGAGGACGAAAATTCTGCACTGACTATTCGCGTTTTCATATCGTATATGTCAATATAATCGTCAGTATTTTCTTAATTAACACGTTGAAGAAGTCACATGATTAGGAGTCAGTCTGTCAGGTTCATATGCAGCAAGTCTTGATTTTCATCACACACCCTAATGCGAAAGTCGGTAGTTGAGAAAACTCTACATCATGGCAGGGATGATTTTTGCCAATTTTAATGTTTAAAAATATAACTCAAAAATAATATTTTTTACCACATCGCTAATATAATTGCCAATCTTTGATTTCTTAAAACTATTGAGATTCATTCTCAATAATACACTTAATAAAATTAGAATTACAACTAATCACAAGTATTCACACCGGAATTCTGCACGAAAAACATCATTATTCAGAATGGGTGATGTATTATTATTATTATCTTAATAATTATGATTAGCATAATCATCATCATCATCATCATTGTCACCATTATTGTCCCTTTTAGCACTATTCTGTTCACGTATTCAGTCTCCATTAGCTTCTCGCAATTAATCTCTCTCTATGTCTCTTTGTCAATATTATTCTCTTCAACATCCTGCTAATTTCAAAACTCTAAATTTTCTCCATTTTCATCTTTACTTTTCAATAATTTTCATTTTACAGGGTGATTTTTTAAGATCCTTCGGATTTGATTTTTAAAAAATATACAAAATTTAGAGAAATGTATGAAATCCTTATTTGAGTCGATAGAACGATCTATATAATTCAATGTTTAAAGATGATTTCATGTATTTGTTGACCGCGGCTGTGCCTCAAATGGTTCAATTTTGGCATACTCTCTCCAACATATCGGCCGGTATCTCACGAATAAATCGATAATTCACGGTCATCAACAACACTGGCGCATACAGCTGCGATATTTTCCTTTGTCCGCACTCTACGTATGCGTATTGGTGGTTTAATGTCCAATAACGTAAATTTGGTGCGAAATTTAGTAACAAGATTCCGAATAGACGCCTCAAAAGGTCGCCCAAACTGACTTTAAAATGAATGAAGGAATGAACCGAGCATGAATTTTGATAATAAAATTCAATAATATGAAAGCGTTGTTCGTTTGTAAGTGGATTCATCGTTAAATTATAGACCAAGCTGAACATGTTTGACAGTAAGATGATACACGAAAACAACTGAGCTGCCAAAAACTGTGTTGCCAAAAAGACAGTAGCTAAGACATAATCCTGTATTTTCATTACAATTGTTTTTTTATGATTTTTTTTCATTATTAAAAATCTGAAATCAATAAAATATCTTGCGCCACATGAATTGTAGCGTCAAAGCACCAATGGTGAGAATGAGTGTGGTGGGGCGGTGAGTGGACGCAAAAGAGTAAACCTAAGACACATACAGAAAGATACGAGGTGGCAATCGTGAGAGATTTTTTTTAGTGAATGAGTAGTGGAAGTTTAATGGTGGTTGTTTATTTTTTATTTTATACCCACAAATACATTATTTATTTTTGTTTTTTTTGTGTGTTTCGTTTTAGGTTAAAATAAAAATATTTAACAAAAACTTGCAATCAATATAAAACAATGATGACTTCTTACCTACAACCAAACAACCAAAGCACAGGTCCAATCGTCATCAATATCAATATCAATATCACGTCATCATCATCATCGTTGTCGTTGTTGTTGATGTTGGTGCTTAAATGCCTTTTGTATGTTATATATATATATATATATATATATATATATATATATGTATATATATATATATATATATATATATATATATATATATATATGTATATATATATATATATATATATATATATATATATTTATATATATATATATATATATATATATATATATATATATATATATATATTTATACAAGGTGCGACAATTATGTATTAAGACTGCCTGTAGAAAACACAATTAAAACACGATATCTGCTAATTTTTCGGTATATTTATTCGAAATATTCTCCTCCTGATTCAATACACTTGTTACATCGTTTTAATAGTGATTCAAACGCGTGTTACAGCTCATATTTCGTCGAAGCCCGTTGTATGGACTGAATGTCATCAAAAAAGCATCCTTTCAACTTCAATTTCAGTTTTGAGAACAAAGAGAAGTCGCACGGTGCCAAATCAGGTGAATACGGCGGGTGATTCAACACACAGACCTGATTCCGAGAAAAAATTGACGAATAATGAGTGCTGTGTGACTCGGTGCATTATCGTGCAATAGAGACCAAGTTTTTGGATCGCGGTATTCTGGTCGAACACGACGGATTCTGGACATCAAACGCTTCAAAACTTCGAGGTTACATGCGGAAGAAACTGTTTGACCAGTTGGAACAAATTCTATGTGGATAATTCCTTTGCTATCGAAGAATGTGATGAGCATTGTTTTGATTTTTGATAGAACTTTTCGTGTTTTTTTGGCTTGTGGTTATTTTTTTGATTTCCATTCCGCACTTTGACGCTTGGTTTCTAGATCGTATTGGAAACACCATGTTTCATCACAAGTAACAATTGTTTTCAGGAAGTTTAGATCATTTTCTGCAGCTGCAATCATGTCTCTAGAATGGCTGACTCTCATTAATTTTTGGTCCTCGGACAATGTGTATGGAACAAATCTCGCGCAGCCCAAATCCTCGTGAAGAATAAGTCAGATAGTTTCTCTGTTGATGTTTAAGGCCTCTTCCATCATTTTTACTGAAGCATTGCGGTCTTCTGTAATAAAATCTCGAACATTCTGGAACGCTTCCGGCGTCCGCACTGAAATTGGCATTCCTTATTTTATTTCATCTTCCAGTGACTCTCTGCCATCCACAAATCATTTATGCCATATAAAAACATTAGATCTTGATAAACAAGCATCGCCATGCTGCATCATTCCGAATGTTTCTGATGATATATATATATATATATATATATATATATATATATATATATATGCATATATGTATATATATATATATATATATATGCATATATGTATATATATATATATATATATATATATATATATATATATATATATATATATATATATATATATATATATATATATGCCAAATTATTAAATAAGTTTTGGAAAACAAGTTTTTCTGGTGCTTACAAGTATATTGATTGTAATATTGATGTTTTTGTCGTTGTTGCTGTTGTTTTTTTTCACTTTATTATTATCCTTTTTTTTATTACCTTCTCTATCTTTCACGTGTGTTATATTATTCGTACTTTTCCACAGTCAATAACATCGATTATGAAATAGCTAGGCGACTACTTCTCCTGCTTCATTTCTATAATTTTGCAATAGCCGAATAGGCATATTAAATAATACAAAAAGAACAAAACAGAATCCATTTTAGCTAGATTATCTAAGGTTCCGTGCCCCAGGAATGGCTATGTGCTCAGAACCCATTACAGATCTTCATATATGATTGATTAATGCAAATAGTTTCGCTTGAAAGTAAGTAAGAAAGCAAAAGTTCTCCAGTACTTGGACTTTCACCGGAGGTTGGGTCTGTCTCTTCTGAGAATGATGCACTGACTGCTAACAGCAGTACACTTTTGTTCAAAATATTTCCAGGCAAATACTTCTTAAAGCACTTAAAGTTACAAAGCTTAGAAAAAGTTATGCCACAAGGGTTCTGTCATTTGGAACCGTCTAATACTTTCTTCTTCTTCTTTAGTATTCTAATATTCTCAAAATTTAGCATGCACAACAGTATTGGAATAGAAGCTCGATGGTATCACAACGGGCCTTTCTGGCCTAAGTGTGTCCTCTCAGTGAGAGGGCAAGCATAATACAATAATGGCCTAACTTCGACTCTGCTGTCTGCCTCACTTCTATGGATTGGATAATAATTTGAACAAATTCTGAGCTATTTTCATGACATTTGGCATAAATTATCTGTGGCCGAAGAGCACAGACGTCATTAATAACAGGCAGGATTAGTACCCTGCAGCGCCCACACGGAGCAATCGAAGAGATTAATATTGGAATTTTTAAATATTCCAACTTGCTATAAAGCCCTTAAAATTCATTCTCAAGCTTATTTGGCTCATAGATTAATACTGTAGTCTGCAATAATCTCGCTATAAATTGGCGAGCCACAACTACTATCACGGAAATTTTTTAAATTGAAAATCGCGATAACTTATTTATATTTCGTATATAGTTCAATATTATATTGAATAATATGGGAAGAAGTGGATGAACTATGCGAACTATTTCATGCCACTTCCATACAAAGCCAAGGAAATTATAAAGCTTTTTCTGAAATTCGAAATACTCCCGTTCATACTATAGAAAGATATGACAAATTTTCATCGTCTTCATTTGCTTATCATCGCTTGAGTTGAGTTTAAATTAAAATCGAAAAGTTACAACAAATATATGGCTTCATCAGCATCATTATTATAGTTTTTTATCTTTAACATGTACAAAGAATATATATCCACGTGCTTATATAGAACTTATTATGAGTTCAATGTAGTACACTGACTTCATTATTCGATAGTGAAAATCATCCTTACTATTATATTACAAAGTCGATAATAAATAGAGCGAAAAAAATTGATTAAATGTTTTTTCCTTTGCCTCCTCATAGCACCAATAGCAACAAAAAAAACATAGACTCTTAATATAATTTCTTCTCTTTTATAATTCTGAATATAGTTTTGTTATATTTATAATCGAGTGTGTGTGTGTTTGAAGGTATCCAAATGCTTGTTCCATATCTTGAAGAAGGTATCAATATCGTCATTTTTTACACCATCTTCAACATAGTGTATAATATAACCTTACATACATACGATATATCTTAATAAGAAGACATAAATAGACCATCAAAACTCATACCACTTCCACAAACATATAAACACAATGTGGACTCGTTTGTAAGCAAGATAATATTTAATCGATTTTTATACCCTGTATAATGTAATATGCAAGGTATATTCATTTCGATCAGATGTTTGAACCCACTTGAAGGAATCTCCGGAAATATCGAAAATTATATATATTCGTGATCAGCGTCGCTTAATTTTTCGATTTAAAGATGTTCGTCCGTCCGTCCGTCCGTCTGTCTGTCACTTGTCTGGTTCGCACGATAACTTGAGCAAATATTGAACTATTTTGACGAAATTTGGCATAAGTAACCTATGATCCAAGGGTACGAAGGGGATTGATATTGGGCATGATCGGTCAATAGCTACACCTACACCAAGCACTCAAAGCGACTAACCTCGGAATTTTCAAAATTTTAACTTGCTATAACTCACTTAATATACCATCTGGAACAACAATATTTAGCACATAAAGTTACAATAGACTACTACATAACCCTGCCAAAAATATGCGAGTCACGCCTACTTTTTATAGTAGTTCCCATACAAAGTGCCTGTACTTCTTTTAAATTGAAGCAGCTGTAACTTCTGCAATCTTATGTCTAGCTTAACCATAATTGACACTTAAAATAATATGATAGTCGGAAATTATCCGGCAAAAAATCAGTATGCCACGCCCACTTCTTATTGGGGCTCCCATACAAAATTGCGGAAATTTAAACAAATGTAAATCCGTTAACTTATGAACTCTTCATAGTAGGAAAACCATATTTAAGTTGTGCATTGGTATTATGAGAATAATCAGATTAGCACGAAGTGGGCAAGCCACTCATTCTATTTATGGTAGCTCCCTTACAAAATAACCAAATTTCTTTCAAATTTAAACCACTCTAACTGCAGCAGTTTTTTATCTAGACCAACCATAATTGACACTTAGATTAATATCGTTGTCAGAAATAATGTGGCATGAAAGTAGCACGCTACGTCCACTTCTTAATGCGGCTATCATACAAATGTTGCTAAAATTAAAAAAATTTAAACCGCTATAACTTACGAACTATTCAGCGTAGAACAACCAAATCTAAGATATGGAATATTATTGTACAGATAATTAGATTTACAAGAAAGGGGCAAACCACGCCTACTTTTTATATATCTCCCATACAAAGACTCGGAATTACCTTAAACTTTAAAATACTCATAACTTACAAAGTAATACGCCTAGGTCAACTATATTTCAGGTGTAGGTTCGTATTATAGGCAGAAATTGGTGAACCACGCCTACTTCTTAACGTAGCTCCTATAAAAAATAGTGGAAATAAAAAAATGTGGATAGGCCAGAAAACTTTCTATACATATGTATATCTACATATGCAGGGTATAATTTGGTCGGCTCCAGCCGACTGTATGGTCATTTTTTTGTCTCAGTTCACTTCGTTCATCATTTTCATCATTGTCGTCAGCATCATTATCATCATCATCGTCAACGATATAACAACAATATCAACAACAACAACAAAAATATAAATAATAATGAAGTAACGGACATTGTCGTCGATGACGACGACAACAACAATAATAACAACAGATACGCATACTAGCCAAGTTTTGTAAATACATTGTTGCTGTCCTTATGATGATTAATATTATGGTTGTAGTTGTTGCCGCTGTCTTTATAACTTTTCTCTTATTCTTGGTTTGCTTTTTATTTACCCAACGACGATGAAGCCTTTTTACACATGATTGAAAGCGCTGAGCGTATGTCGTATAGAGTGGTGTTGGTATGAGAACAGGGAATACTAGGCATATATGAGTGGACATTGAAATGAAATGAGTTTATTTAGCATTCATATTGTTGTTGTTGTTATTATCGGCGCTACCACCCGCCAAATTGCCTTTGGCTATATTCAATGGCAGCCGGCCAACCATCGGCCAACGTACTTTAACCTCTCACCCATGCTCAATTTTCAGGGTGGCATTTATTGTGTATTATTTATTTACGATATATAATACATACTACATATATTTTTACTATTTTTAATGGCAAAAAAAAGAAGAAGTATGTATAAATTTCACTTACAGACATATTATCTATTCTGCCAAAATAGCCACATGTATACACATAGAGAAATATAAAGCCTATTACTATGCATAGTACCCACTATATCTTATACTATACATAAAATATATACATATTCAAAATTTTATTACACAAATGATGACATTACATATAAATAATAGTCATTATATTATATTTATATGTATACATGAGTGTGTGTGTGTGTGTAAAAAACCATCAATTATATAAATATATGTTTAGGTATATGGTATGATGATTTTCCCCTCCACATTATTATGCTTTTGTAATGAACCGATTAAAATCGACATTGCTGATTTTCAATAGTTCCATTTTTATTTTTTCCTGAACTTTGATTGATTCATACAGATATACAAATGAGTGACTTTAATTATCTTAATGGATATTTGATTTTACATTTGAAAGTTATTTCGGGGCATTGCAAAATTGGAAATATATACACAGATATCTTTTCAATAAGAAAAGCCTCAAACCTCAACCAAGGTCTTTCAGTATAAATTAATTGCACCTTAAGCACACAAGAAGATAATATCTGTAACTTTTTAACCTAATGTCTGCAATATTTAAAACTTTCTCAAGAAGTATATGTATTTATACAATTTGCAATTGTAGACATTCGACCATAAAGCAAGGGTTACGTCGATCCTGATGTTGGACTCAAATACACCCAAATGCTAGCAAATGAAGTATCTGGTCACTTTTGTCATTAAATAATTTATAACACTCTCATTTTTTTCGGTCTTGGAAAAGCGAATAAAAGACATTTCAAATTAGTATATATTTGATATTGTTCGATTTGTGAAACTATGAGTTTTTGAACAGAAGTCCTTAAATTGCTCACTTTTTCGATTTTTTTTTTCTATTGCAACAAGAATTGTTGATGCAATTTCTTTAGAATACTAATTATTTACAACAATATTTTGAAAATGCATGAAATTGAGAATAAAATGACTGTTCAATTATTAAAATTAATTGTAAGTATTCAGAGTTATGATACTTTTTTGTGAGAAGGGAAAAAATCGAAAATCGGTTGAAAAATGACTAAGTTGTTGATTATTAATTGGTAAAACAACGGATATTTAACGGTAAATCGAAACTTTTAACAGGGTGAAAAACTTCTTAAATATGGCTTTGTGTTGTACTCGGGGCACAATGTTATAGATATTCAATGACAACCTATGCAATAAATGGAAATACTTACTGATTGTGATTGTGTTCTTCGAAATTAGGTTACTTGATATTCAGTAATAGTAAAATAGGGAAATACATAGTAATTGTCTGCTTTCCACCTTTGCATAAATATTTACTGAATCTCTTCTTGGTACTTGAATCATTGTTTCCATTCTTTCTTTGTATAAATACTTACGCACTGAATCTCTTTCGGTGTTTTTGGTGCTTTAATGATTAATTATTTGATGCAAGGAGATATTGACAATTACTTTTACCTCCCAACTCAACCGAATTATCGACCTACCAATCTATAAACTTTTGTAGGCGTAGAGAAAGTTTATTAAGAAGACAGAATCGACTGTACCAACTTATTAGATTATATACTCTCATACAGAACGTAAAATATTGGATAACAAGACCATACATTATCCGATTAGAAAAATATTTTACTTTTCTTTCACAATAGAATTAATCGAAACGAATTTAATTTAGACTGGCAACGCGTGTCTAACTTCTATAACAAATATATGTACGTAGGTACGTAATGCTATACAATAAATTCATTGATTTTCCATAATAAAAATCATATTTTTACGAGCAAAATAAACAAGACAAACACAATAATACATACATACATACATACATATATATCTGTGATACGTAACTCTTTCAATGAAACGATATCACAATGGATAGAAAATTTAAAAGAAGATAATGGAAGAAAAAATTAAAAACATCTGCGCATGCGTGTAAACAAAAACGCATGTGACTTGTATATTAACGATACATATAGCGCGTGTATAACGCACAATGTACGCTTGCTGCCCCAAATTATGAGCCAAAATGCAAACGGAGTGCATGAGCGCTTGTTGTAAGGCACACTTACAAGTCCATATGTGTATATGCGGGCATGTGTGCTTACAGTTTTCATTCTCATAACCCTATCGATCATTTCCAACCGAGTTGTAACATTAATAAAATTTAATTCAATCGAATTTTACTCGCTATTCATATGAATTTTCACAAAATAAATTTTTGTGAAATTTTAACCCAAAATCAAAGAGGTCGATTTTGTGTATTATTTTGTCTTTGGTTGTTGTTGTTCTTACTATTATTATTATTGATGTGCAACAAATCATCAATGGAAAGAATTGATGGTGACGACAATGACGAAGACAAAGACAAAGCGCTACAAATGTCAATGTAAATGAATGTACCCTTTAAATTGGGATTATGCACTCGTGTAACCCTTTTTGCGAAATCAAAAACAAAACAAAGAAAAAGCATAATAATCTAAAAACAGCAACTGCTAAAATTATATCATTTTTCCAAGCGAAAGAGTTATTTTGTGATTTTTCATTTTTTGCAACAAAACAAAAACAGCATACACTTTTTTGATATTTTTCACATTAAAACAGCCTTACACACACATATATAAAAATAAAATGGAAAATTTTTCGCATTTTTAACCCTAAAATAGAAATTCATTCCAAACAATGCTGCACTGGGTGTGCTGAAGTGGTAAAAGGGTCAATGCAAAATGTCGTCACACATATTTGTACATTATACACAATATTATAAACAATGCATACACAAACTCATACTCACACTAAAATATGTGTGCCAACAACAACAACAAAATAAAGGATAACATATACAAAAGGATTCGCTATGTGTCAGTGATAGGTCCCTTATTGTAGAGGTGCAATAATATCAATGAATTGATTTCGCAATTTTAGAGTAAAAATTCGAATACAAAACACAATAAAAGGCCTTAAAAAACTGAAGCGAATTATACTATTTGTAATTTTTTTTTTGCTTTTCTTTTTTAATTTTTTCACCCAAAAATGGTGCATCAAATGAACATACATTCTCACACGCACGCGCATATGGGCATTTACCAGAAAAGATCAGTTTAGACTGAAAAAATCTAGAAAATTTTCAACTAAAACTCTAAAAAAATTAAAATAACACCCAGATACAGAATGGAACAAAGTTGAAATATACACAGTGTAATTTTAAATATCCGAACATTTAATTAACATTTAACCTCCATTTATGTAAACACATTAAATTTGCATGATTTTTGTTACAGTAATTTAAGTTTAGAAAGAGCTCCTCAGGGACAAACACAGTGATGATGAAACATGTTGTTTCCATTATCATACGGACAAAAATGATTTAGTGTTTTTGTTAAACTCGGTGTAAATTGTAAGTAGGTATGTACGAGTAGGAAGCAGATTTCTTTAATAGAAATTAATCAAAAATATAATACTATAATACTTTTTATCGTACAAAAAACCCATTGATAATCCTCGTTTAAGACAAGATTTGACCATTTTTAGAAAAAGAAATATTATTTTAAATTTTCTAGAAATTTTTACATTTATTATCGCTTTCGTAAAGCTTCGTATATTGTCTGATATCTTGAAATCAAATAAATGCTGATCTATGGTTAAAAAACAACCAAAATTTGCATCACATTGTTCCCAATTGTATTTATTTTCTTCTCCATATTTTATACGTACGAATCTCGTACGCCCATAACCCAGAAAATGCCCATATACAGCTTAGAATTTGTTACACTTACATTCATTTTACCCTAGCGAACGAATAATACCTATTAAAGGGGTTGACACATTAACTGAACCTATTAATAACCGTTACCGACCTGTGATGTCACATGGGTCGAATACACATACACACATAATTAGAGAGGATTTTCTTAATACGACAACCCGGACCAACATGAAAACAAGAGCAAAAAAAAACAACAAATGGAAAATTAAATAAAATACCATCATTTTTGGCGTACATTTTTGGCAAATTTTAAAGCAAAAATTCGATTTTCTTTAGAAAATAATCCTCTTAAATCAACTGGCATTATGTTATGCGCGTGTGTGTGTGCGCGTTCATTATCAATGAAATGGAATAACTACCTATGCACGAGGTACTAGCAATAGTAATGAAGGGTTGTTTTAATTTCTTTATTATAAAAATATTTGTAATACTTACAAATTTTCTATTGACGGTGATGAAAATTCCATACGCTTATGCATTCTAAATAGTATTTTGTATGTCTTAAACCATTACTAAACATCACAATTGACATTAAAATATGCTGCGTGAAATTTGGTGAACCATCTCTGACACTAACGATCTTTTAAAGCAATGTCCCCATAAACTTTACGCAATTTTTCATAAGCCTGTCATGTGTACTAAACAATACAATACAATATTTATATATAGGTATCTTCATGGTTACGAACAAACGACATTCGTACGCTCAAAATATGGAGAAGAACAAAGACCAATTAAAGAATTTTATACAAATATTAATGAGGCCCATTTTTTACGCGGAAAATTGGACACGATTGAGAGTTTGATTTCAAGATATCAGGCAAAATGAAAAAGTATTTTTTGAGTCTTTAGTTTCTACCATAAAGTATGGTACATATTTTAACAATTTTTATCGATTTAAAATTTTAATTAAATGAATTCTGAATTAATTTTTGTAGTCCTTCTGGAGAGGCGCCAAAAGAGAGTGATTTATTTTAAATGGAAGCTCAATATTTTAGCTTATTTATTAATCAGACGAATATTTTTTCACTCTCCCGAATTTTGATTTTGTATCGGAAACAGTAAAGAATACGTGGTTGTGACTGCATGAATTAAGGGTGAATGAATTTTTATATTAACGTCGAAGAAATAATGCCCAAAAAGAATGTTATGCTTCTATGTTGGTGTACTATATTCATTTCGAATGAATTACAGTCGAAAGATTTGTTGTCAAAAAATTGTTGAACAAAAGATTAGGAATTGGGTTTTCGATATTTTCGAAAAAGCAATAATGTTGAAAATTATATATCGACATATTTGTAAAATTTTTCGGTATTATTGCAACAAACCAGCGCAGAATTTTTTGTTTTTTTTTTGTTTTGGTTGTATAACGAAGCATTTGTGAAGTCCGTTATAGCGAAATGCAATATAAAGAGTGTATAAAGAGATACAAAGATACAGATGATGTACAACATTTTTCACTGTTTCAAAGCATATTAAATTAATCACAATGCTGTTAAAGAAGTTTTTGTCTTTTTTGGTCTTCTTGATAGTCTACTTTTTTTTTGTAATCTTTATACCGATGATACAAGCATACAAATGCAATAGCTCCACATCTATCCATCCAATTGTTATGAAGTTTTGTTAGAATGTCAGTGACGGATGTATGTACCTTTTCTACGAATGTAATTACTAGTAGATAGTGTCATTATACCATGCATAATGTAATATGCAAGGTATATTTATTTCGGTCAGATGTTTGTAACCACTTGAAGGAATCTCCGGAGATATAGAAAATTATATATATTCAGGATGGTAGCCACCTTACAAAATAATTAAATTTCTTTCAAATTTAAAACGCTCTAAATTCAGCAGTTTTTTGTCTAGACCAACCATAATTGACACTTAGATTAATATCGTTGTCAGAAATAATGTGGCATGAAAGTAGCACGCCACGCCCACTTCTCAATGCGGCTACCATACAAAGTTGCTAAAATTAAAAAAATTTAAACCGCTATAACATACGAACTATTCAGCGTAGAACAACCAAATCTAAGATATGAACTATTATTGCACAGATAATTAGATTTACAAGAAAGGGACAAACCACGCCTACTTTTTATATATCTCCCATACAAAGACTCGGAATTACCTTAAACTTTAAAATACCCATAACTTACAAAATAATACGCCTAGATCAACTATATTTCAGGTGTAGGTTCGTATTATAGGCAGAAAGTATGCCTCAAATTGGTGAGCCACGCCTACTTCTGAACGTAGCTCCTATACAAAGTAGTGGAAATAAAAAAATGTGGATACGTGAGCAAACTTTGTATATATATATATATATATATATATATATATATATATATATATATATATATATATATATATATATATATATATACATATACATATATATATATATATATATATATATATATATATATATATATATATATATATATATACATATATTGTCTACGCCTGAAAATTACGTCGCGCGCACTGTCTGGTGGATTTGGTGCCACCTTTATAGAAGGCAAATGCAACTCTGACTTAATCAGCAGTCGTTCGTTTGTTCTTGTTCTTCTTTTTTATTTTTTTGTTTTCACATACATGTATTTTTTCCCGACACGAACAGTGCGCGCATTGTTTTTTTGCCTTTATAATTTTTTATCTCGAGTGTTTTGTACTCTATAAACTTAATAAGTATTAACATATATTCTTAATAATTTCCATTCTGGAACATATTATAATTCATTTTAACAATAAATTGTGTATATCTCGTATACATAATTCGTGTAATAATAATATACAACGTTTATATATATCCCGAGGTTTGTTTTGTACGAAATAAAATACAACAAAAAAAAACAATTAGTTTGTGATTTATGTGTTTTTCTCTATCATCTCAATACGGAATTTCTTCCGACAACGAAATTAATTGAATAAATTAAAATTTGATTTAAATATATATTTTGGACAATGGTATTGGCCACCAATGAAAGGCTAACAACTTAGAAGGTGAGAAAAGGTGTGCTGATGCAAATACAACGGCAACAGCAAGTAGCAGCAGCATCACCATCACATCAACCGTAATAATAACAACAACAACTAACATCAGAACAAATGGAAGAAAATCAACAGCAACAGCGACAACAACAGCAAGATTTTTCATCGAGTATCAACAGCAATAGTTCGAGATTGCAAAAGATGATGACGAAAAATTATGTTACCCGAAAAATCGACAAGTAGATTTTTAATTATTATTATTTATTATTTCAATATTTAAAACCGATTAACCTTAAATAACTTTAATTTATTAGAAAAGCAAGAAGCAGTCGGTAATTGAAAACACATCAGTACAACTCAACCAAGGTATGAGTCCACCGGGATCTCTATCACATACACACACACACACACACACACACACACATATATATATATATATATATATATATATATATACATATATATATATATATATATATATATATATATATACATATATATATATATATATATATGTATATATATATATATATATATATATATATACATATATATATATGTGTATATATATATATATATATATATATATATATATATACACCTGTTCACATCAATTAGTAAACATCATCATTGATTTGTTGTATGAAATACATACATTTTTCCTCGTATAATCATGTCTAGTTTTGTGCCAGAAAAAGAGCATATGCGGGAAGCTCTACTTCTTTGCTTCAATTTGCTTGTGGAAACAGTTCGTTATCGGAAACCACTTGCAGAAACTGGTTTCGTCGGTTCAAAGAAGGCCCTTTTGATTTCAGTGACAATAAACGTGAAAATAGACCCAGAAAAGTTGAGGACCATGATTTGCATGCTCTTTTGGATGAGGACGACACCCAATCGCAAAAAATGCTTGCCGAACAGTTAGGTGTTACTCAACAAGCCATTTCCATACGTTTACGAGCCATGGGGAAGGTTAAAAAATTTGGAAAATGAGTACCCCATGAATTGAACGATAGTCAGATGGAGCGACGCCAAAACACATGCGAAATCTTGCTTGCTAGACAAAAAAGAAAGTCGTTCCTGCATCTTGTGGTAACTTGGACTTGCGATGAAAAGTGGATCTACTTTGAGATTCCTAAACGAAAAAAATCGTGGGTCGATCCCGGCCAACCAGTAACTTGTTCTCCAGGACCAAATTGCTTTGGATGCAAGACGATGCTGTGCGTTTGGTGGGATCAGCAGGGTGTCATCTACTACGAGCTGTTGAAACCTGGTGAAACTGTCAATGCTCACCGCTACCACCAGCAACTAGTGAAATTACGCCGTGCTTTGGGTGAAAAAAGGTCTGGTTATGAACAAAGGCATGAGAAGCTGATTTTTCTTAACGACAACGCCCCATCGCACACATCAAAACTTGTCCAAAACTACTTGGACACACTCAAATGGGAGGTGCTACCTCATCCCGCTTATTCACCAGACCTGACCCCTTCTGACTATCACCTGTTTTCGTCGATGGGTCACGCGCTCGCCGAACAGCACTTCGATTCGTATGAAGACGTCGGAAAATGGCTGAAAGAGTGGTTTGCCTCGAAAAACTAGGAATTCTTTTGGCATGGTATACACAAGTGAGGCCAAATACTATGAATAAATTTTTGAATATGATTTTTTTTACCGAAAAACAGCGTATTTAAGGTTGTACACCTGATACATGACATAAGTATATCATGCTTCTTCTTGGAAATGAAATTGGGATGGTCCATCCTTACTTTATATTGAAAGTCAAAATAAATTTGTGGCATTTTTAATTTTCCAATATTTACAGAATCGGTTAAATATTTTTGTAAGAGATGCCCATATTGTGAATGTGGTCATGTTCAATTTCATGTAAACATTATTTTGAATTAAATTTCAACTTTCACCTGTCAAAATTTATAACACTTGAGAAGATCGCGTTGAGGTTAGTAATATACTAATGGGTGCAACGCCATATAATTGAAAATATATACATCATGGCTTTTCCGACAAACCAATTTGCAATTTAACATAAATGTAAGACTTCAATTTTTAAAAAGTTGGCACTACATATTAATTATGACATTAATCACTTTTTCTTTTTTACGTTTACATTTTTCAAATTCTTATATTGTATTATTTCCAATGGTTTATATAAAAAATATATACAAACATATAATGAACATAAAATCAAAATTAGCAGTTTAAGGAAATGAGCATGAAATCAAAATTTTATTCTTTGTAAAAAAACAAAACAAACAACATTTATTAAGAGATAACACAACAAAAGAAAAAAATCAAACTGAATTTTTAAGAGCAAAATCAAAAGAAATCTATAAAATATAAACATCAACTCACCTTTATATAAAGAACATTTATAAAATTTAAGAGATTAAAAGAAAACAGGAATAATTAATTTATTTGTATTTTGTGAGAAGATTATTCAAATTAATGCATTGTATTAAAAAGCAAATGAAAAATCAAATTAAATAAAAAGCAAACAAGTATTTTATGTGTGAAAAGAAAGTAAAAATATGAAAAACGATCAATAATTAAATGGCTATATGGAATTTATATATTGTTGAATTAAAATTGAAATGGAAGTTAAATCTAATAATGATGATAACGAACTAAATAGGAAAATTAAACATCTCGATGATACAAAATTATGAAAATGATATAATTTTTCATTTGTTATTAAGTCCTCATACATTTGTATGTATTATTAGTTGCAGAATATTAGTTGTAATTAATAATGCAAAATTATATATATTAAAATATACACATATATACATACATATAAAACGCATGCACACATGCATAAACACATATGTATTCAGTAAATTCCCCATTATAATATAAATAACAATAAAAGAAAGATGAAAATCAATTATATTTTAAAATCTTTAATGATAAAACAATATACATAATTCTACTTATTTGTTCTTTCTATTTGAAATCTTAATTTTCTCAACACTCAATAAATAATAATAAATATATATATTATATGTTATTTTCAACAAAGGGACTAATTAATTCAAATAATCCTGAATAATTGCAAATAATAGAAAGAAGAAGAAAAAAGAGTTAAATTTTCAGAGATATTTACTTTCGTATCTTGAATGTTGACCATAAATAAATGAATAAATATAATTGTATCTATTATGTACTTTGTCTGTGTTTTACTTATTTTGTTCTTTTCATTAAGGTATGGAGTACACAAAGTCCAATGAATTAATGTCGAAAATTTCTTACAATAATGTATAACTTGTTTATATAACTATTAAGGTTTAACATGAAGTTAGTTGTTTCTTAGTGCATTTCCAAATACAACACCGTGATGAAACAGGTTCAGCACCCATCAGCTACGTACGTGTTCTGTGAAGTAAGTAAAACAACTAAGGCCCATAATTGTTGCTCTTAATACTTAATATAATAATATATATTTTTCCTTTCAATACACTTCGAGTTTGAAAGCACCGATGTGAATTTTCCCAACTGATTCAGTTTGATTCCCATCAGTTTACTCACCGACCCTCACATTTTAGTTTTGGGACAAATAAATCCATTATTTTGTTACAGTCTATCTGTTATAATGCACTGTTATGCGACACTACTACTTTCATTGAAAATCGAATCGTTAAAGAGTTTTTTTATTTTTCGCCGATTTTCAATGATCATAGCCTTCGACATAGGCCACAATTAGATTTGGTATCTAATATTTTTGAATTTTTCAACCAAGTCTGTGCTCACACATTTTGGAGAAAAGAAAAAAAAAAAATAAAACGCGAACGCCGCTAACGACGACGAATATATATTTTTTCTTCAATAAATACTTTTTATTATAAACGGAAAGTTATTATTCTTTTCCTTTTTATATACAAAACATATACACAATCATCATGGAGAATAGTAAAAAAATTCAACCCTCAACATTATTATCAATTTCTTTGGAAAAACAACCTTATTTAATGGGCTTCAGATTGTCCGATTTGGGCAATCAAGGTATCTTCATAATGCCTCTCTTATAGAATCCCTGATCCCTATTGGTGAAAAAATGGAATAGACGATTTTCACAACCTTCTCTTGGTATTGGAATCGTATATCTGTGTTATTCGTTGTATTAATTTGAATGATTTTATGAACATTTTCGAATCGACCAATCGAAAAACTGTTCAAGATTTATGTTTAATGATATAAAATATTTACAAATCAGCCATCAAATGACAAAATTATTATAAAAAGACAATATTGCTTGAGATGCTCTCAAGCTAAGCTTTCAATTAACGACGCAACCCAATGCACATGTGCGAAATAATTAAATAGAAAATTGTATTGAGAGCTTACGACGGTTCTGCAAAAGTGAAACAGTTTTAATTACAAAATATATAAAGAGTTTAAAAATGTTGGACGTCATTTTAACTTTGTCCAATTTAATATTTCATTTGTTGAAACAGAGACTTTAGAAGTAATGAGATATCCCACTGTTAATAGATAGAGTTTTAACAGCAAACCTAGGTTTTCGAATGACTATTATGAATCTCTTCGAATCCCTTTCTTTCACTTTTTCTTCAATTATCGGCAATTTTTCTGTTTCTTTTTCACTCAAAATTCATTTGAATCAAAGTTGAAAGAATTTGACTTCACTTTTTAATATTGTTACGTTTTTATTCTGTGAGCGTTTAATTCTATTTGAATTACCTTGTTCGATCACTGGATTCTGTTAATAATAACTGCAACACTTATTTTATACAACTATATACAGCAACAATTTATTTAATAATCTCTATTTACAATCAACTCTGCTTACTATCAACTATTTACAATAACACTTTAATGTACTAGCAACTTTTGCTTCTGTATAGATGTTTGCGCAGTCACGTTCGGAATTCGATTGATTGTCACTTCTCAACACTGGCTCTATTTATACTCTGTTGGCAACACCCCAGAATCTTCCTTTATCGAGATTCTTCTCTTTCTTTCTCGTTGGCTTGTTCTGGTTATTGCTTATTTCTTTTTGTTGACATTCGTTTCGATGCTGCCAATAGAGTAAGTCACAATAGTGATGAGTAACCAACTATCGATACTCGTTACACTACCCTCCTCTTAACCTTGTTCGTCCCGAACAAGTTTTTATACTTCCCCTCGATATGGCGCAAGTCGCTCCAAGTGCACTACTTTAAACATTGCTCTTTTATTCCAGGCACGTTGAATACGATACACCACGTCATTTATCGACCTATAATCTATAACCACCAGAACATACTTGTTTCCTGCGTTGCTTATTGGAAATGGTCCAGCTATGTCCATAGCAATTCGCTCAAATGGAGCACCCACGGTGTATTGGTGCATTTTACCTCGACTTTTCTTATTGGGACCTCTGGCCATTGCACATTGCTTACACTTCTGAATCCAATCAGCGACATGGTCATGACATCCAACCCAATAAAATCGTTTCTTTATTTTCTCGATGGTTTTGGTGATTCCCAAATGCCCTCCACTGGAGGCATTGTGATACTCAGCTATCACTTCATTTATTCTTGCCTTGGGTACCACTAGAAGATCATAAGTGATTTTTCCATCTTCACTTTCCCATGTTCGGAATAAACATCCGCCTCGTAAGTGTAGGCTTTGCCACTGCGCCCAGTATGCCTTTGCTATTGGACTCTCATTAGCCATTTCTTGCCAATCTGGACGTATGCCCTGCTCCTCGTATTCCATAATCTTTACGAGATCTGGGTCGTTCCGCTGATCTTCTTGCACTCGTTCGGTGGTCCATGACTCCTCCGGCAATATATTCGAAAGTCGTATGTCGACAATGTGCTCCTTGCTTTCAACTCGAGAACAATGTTTACATTCCATTTTGCAAGGACGACGAGATAGAGCATCCGCGTTGCCGTGATGTCCTCCTTTACGATGTTCGATGGTAAAATCATTACTCTACAGCCTTTCAATCCAGCGCGCCAATTGTCCTTCTGGGTTTTTGTAATAACCACCTCAGCGCTGCGTGGTCAGTTCGTAGATGAAATGACTGACCGTACAAGTATTTATGGAAATACTTTACACATTCCAATATTGCGAGCAACTCTTTTCGAGTGACGCAGTAGTTTCTTTCTGGCTTCGACAGAATTTTACTGTAGTATGCTATTACTTTTTCTTGCCCATCTATGATCTGAGAGAGCACACCACCTATTCCATAGCCACTCGCATCTGTGTCCAACACAAACTTTTGACCAGGTACTAGATACGCTAATACTGGTGCTGAACAGAGTTTTTCTTTCAGCTGTTCGAATGCTTTCTGTTGGTCCTCGCCCCACACAAATGGTTTGTTCTTTCTTGTTAACTCATGCAGACTGCTGGCGATGTTTGCAAATCCATGAACAAATCGTCTATAGTAGGTGCATAAGCCTAGGAAGCTCCTTAACTCGTAAAGATTCGACGGAATAGGCCATTCTTGTACTGCTGCTACTTTCTCCTCGTCGGTATGTACCCCTTCTGTTGTTACTTTATGACCAAGATATTTAACTTCTCCCCTGAAGAGTGAACATTTTTTCATATTCAGTTTAATCCCTGCTGATTGTATACGCTCAAATACTTCTTTCAACTTTTCCAGGTAGTCGTTAAAATCTTTTCCCATCACGATAATGTCATCGAGGTACACCAAGCACGTTTTCCTTACCAAGTTCCACTTGCCAGTAACCACTTTGCAAATCAAGAGTTGAGACCCACTTCGCACCAGATAGTGTGTCCAGAGTGTCATCGATTCTTGGCAGTGGATAGCTGTCTTTTTTCGTAATATCATTCAGCTTTCTGTAATCCACACAGAATCGAGTACTTCCATCTTTCTTCTTTACCAGCACAACTGGTGAACTCCATGGACTCGCTGATGGTTCAATAACACCTTGTTTCTGCATATCGGAAATCAGCTTAATGGCTTCGTCTCTTTTGGCCAATGAAACTCGTCGTGGTGTTTGACGAATTGGTCTAGAATCACCGGTGTCAATGTGATGCTTCACGATGGTTGTTCGTCCTTCAGTTTTTCCATTTGAAGAAAAGATTGAACTGTACTTTTCCAATAGTTGTAAAGCCTTTTCTTTTTGCTGTTTTGTAAGCACACCTGCCCATTCTTCCATCTGTGCTTTTATTTCCGCTCTGACAGTTCCTGATCTTCCACTTTTTATCGACGACCCCTTTTCGCAGTCTACTACGGCAGTAACTTCCTGGCAATGACCAATCACCATTTCTTTCTTCACAACTGTAGATGTATTAGTTGGATTTAATATTCGCACCGGTACTATTCCATTTTCTTTAGGTTCTACTAACGTCCTACCAAGTATGATGTTTTTATTTTGTATTTCTTTACCTGCTTCCACTAACCACAACTTGCCTGTCCCATCATCTACATTTATCTGTGCCCAAATCACCGCTTCTGATTTTGCTGGAACCTCTTGGCGTTGACATGCCAGTACTCGTTTGATTGTCCCACTACGCTTGTAACCGATGTTCAATGGTAGTTCGACATTTGCATAGCGCAGTATCCGTTGATTTAAATCCGTTGATTTAAATCTAACGTAAATCTAACGTAAAAAAAATCAACACCAATTATTACGTCATCCATGATGTCAGCCACAATGAATTCATGTTCCCACGTGTAATTTCCAATAGATACTCGTTTCTTTATCTTACCCAGAATTTGTGCATCCTCACCCGTTGCTGTACGCAATTTTATTCCCATTAAAGGCTCAAACCTCTTTACCAAATCGCTCTTGATTATAGAATGTGATGCACCAGTGTCCAGGGTTAACATGAATTCCATATTGTCCAATTTTTCATCAATAGTCAAGCTGCTTGGCACACGCTGTAGTTGTGAAATGTGAATAATGGGGCAACCCACTGTTGGAGTCAGTTCACGCCCCGCTGAACTGACTCGATTTAGTTTAACGGTGGATTTGTGTTAGTCCACCTTATTCTCCTTCTTTTGTCTTCCTGGGGAATTCGTATTTGATCACTTTCGTCGTAGACGGCAGTCACGCGCCATTTGGCTGCACTACGGACTTGAATGCCTGACACACTGCTTTAACCAGATCTGATGTTCCTGCCTCTCTACACGTGGCACTGGTCGACACATTAAACTGGCGGCTTCATATGTCAAGGCACTACTGACTGTTTCGGCATATGTATTCCTGGGTGACATGACTAGGGCACGCTTTGTCTCTCCATCACGTATGCTATCTATGAATGCCTCTATTTTTATTTTTTCGACGAACTCTTCCGAATTACCAGAGAACGCAAGATGACATAAGCGCTCAATGTCAGAAGCGAATTCCTGCAGGCTCTCATTACTCCGTTGCACTCGCGATCTTAACTCCACTCGATGTAACTGACTCTTGTATTCATTTCCATATATCCGCTGGAGTGTGTCCATCAGTGACTGATAACTACCACGATCTTTCTCTCGAACCATCTGTAACACCTCGGAAGCATTACCTTTTAATGCGACTATTAAAGCAGCAGTCTTGTCGCTGTCATTCCATTGATTCTTCGAAGCTATTGTTTCGAATTGAAGCTTGAAGATATTGAATGGCGTGCTTCCGTCAAATGTTGGTGGCTTTAATTTGATTGTGCTTGAATCTCGAATCACTGATGTGGCTGGTCCATTTATTTTTAGTTGATTGAGTTCGTGCTGTAATTTCTCGAACTTATCTTCCCAGTCGTCGGCATGTCCCTTCAGCTTATCATCCAACTCATCCACGTGTTCTTTCAGCTCTCTGACTTTGTCATTAATAGCTCCGGAAATTTCCTGAAATCTAAGTTCAATTCCTTTTTGTAGATTTTCGATGACGTGTTCTTGGCGAGCCGAATGTTCTTGAATTTCCATACGCAATTCACTAATAACGCCCTCTTGGCGAGCCGAATGTTCTTGAAACTTGTAGTCAATTGTTTTCTGGAATTCTCCCATAGCGTTTTCTTGGCGAGACGCATTTTCTTGTAGCTTCGCGTTAATTCCTTGCAGTTGCTGCTGGATTCTGTTAATAATAACTGCAACACTTTTTTTATACAACTATATACAGCAACAATTTATTTAATAAACACTATTTACAATCAACTCTGTTTATAATGAACTATTTACAATAACACTTTAATGTACTAGCAACTTTTGCCTCTGTATAGATGTTTGCGCAGTCACGTTCGGAATTCGATTGATTCTCACTTCTCAACACTGGCTCTATTTATACTCTGTTGGCAACACCCCAGAATCTTCCTTTATCGAGATTCTTCTCTTCCTTTCTCGTTGGCTTGTTCTGGTTATCGTTTATTTCTTTTTGTTGACATTCGTTTCGATGTTGCTAATAGAGTAAATCACAATAGTGATGAGTAACTAACTATCGATACTCGTTACAATATTGTAACGAGTATCGATAGTTGGTTACTCATCACTATTGTGACTGACACTATTGGCAGCATCGAAACGAATGTCAACAAAAAGAAATAAGTAATACCCAGTATAGTTCAATCTTTTCTTCAAATGGAAAAACTGGAGGACGGACAACCATCGTGAAGCATTACATTGACACCGGTGATTCTAGACCAATTCGTCAAACACCACGACGAGTTCCATTGGCCAAAAGAGACGAAGCCATTAAGCTGATTTCCGATATGCAGAAACAAGGTGTTATTGAACCATCAGCGAGTCCATGGAGTTCACCAGTTGTGCTGGTAAAGAAGAAAGATGGAAGTACTCGATTCTGTGTGGATTACAGAAAGCTAAATGATATTACGAAAAAAGACAGCTATCCACTGCCTATCTAGTGCGAAGTGGTTCTCAACTCTTGATTTGCAAAGTGGCTACTGGCAAGTAGAACTTGGTAAGGAAGACAAAGAGAAAACAGCTTTCAGTATTGGCGATGGTCTATGGCAATTTACAGGCATGCCATTTGGTTTATGCAATGCGCCAGTTACTTTCGAACGTTTGATGGAGCGTGTACTCAGAGGACTACACTGGAAAACGTGTTTGGTGTACCTCGATGACATTATCGGGATGGGGAAAGATTTTAACGACCACCTGGAAAAGTTGAAAGAAGTATTTGAGCGTATACAATCAGCAGGGATTAAACTGAATATGAAAAAGTGTTCACTCTTCAGGCGAGAAGTTAAATATCTTGGTAATAAAGTAACAACAGAAGGGGTACATACCGACGAGGAGAAAGTAGCAGCAGTACAAGAATGGCCTAAGAAAGAACAAACCATTTGTGTTGGGCGAGGACCAACAGAAAGCATTCGAACAGCTGAAAGAAAAACTCTGTTCAGCACCAGTATTAGCGTATCCAGTACTTGGTCAAAAGTTTGTGTTGGACACAGATGCGAGTGGCTATGGAATAGGTGGTGTGCTCTCTCAGATCATAGATGGGCAAGAAAAAGTAATAGCATACTACAGTAAAATCCTGTCGAAGCCAGAAAGAAACTACTGTGTCACTCGAAGAGAGTTGCTCGCAATACTAGAATGTGTAAAGTATTTCCATAAATACTTGTACGGTCTGTCATTTCATCTACGAACTGACCACGCAGCGCTGAGGTGGTTATTACAAAAACCCAGAAGGACAATTGGCGCGCTGGATTGAAAGGCTGCAGAGTTATCATTTTACCATCGAACATCGTAAAGGAGGACATCACGGCAACGCGGATGCTCTATCTCGTCGTCCTTGCAAAATGGAATGTAAACATTGTTCTCGAGTGGAGAGCAAGGAGCACATTGTCGACATACGACTTACGAATATATTGCCGGAGGAGTCATGGACCACCGAACGAGTGCAAGATCAGCGGAACGACCCAGATCTCGTAAAGATTATGGAATACAAGGAGCAGGGCATACGTCCAGATTGGCAAGAAATGGCTAATGAGAGTCCAATAGCAAAGGCATACTGGGCGCAGTGGCAAAGCCTGCATGGAAAAGTGAAGATGGAAAAATCACTAATGATCTTCTAGTGATACCCAAGGCGAGAATAAATGAAGTGATAGCTGAGTATCACAATGCCTCCAATGGAGGGCATTTGGGAATCACCAAAACCGTCGCGAAAATAAAGAAACGATTTTATTGGTTTGGATGTCATGACCATGTCGCTGATTGGATTTGGAAGTGTAAGCAATGTGCAATGGCCAAAGGTCCCACTAAGAAAAGTCGTGGTAAGATGCACCAATACACCGTGGGTGCTTCATTTGAGCGAATTGCTATGGACATAGCTGGGCCATTTCCAATAAGCAATGCAGGAAACAAGTATGTTCTGGTGGTCATAGATTACTTCAGTAAATGGCCTGAAGTATACCCCATTCCAAACCATGAAGCTAGTACAGTTGCGGATGTATTCGTCAACCAATGGATTACTTGTTTTGGTGTACCGATGGAATTACACTCAGACCAAGGTCGAAATTTCGAATCAGTTGTATTCCAAGAGATATGCCATATGCTGGGTATATACAAAACTCGTACAACACCTTTGCATCCACAATCTGATGGCATGGTAGAACGATTTAACCGTACCTTGGAGGAATATTTGAGAAAAGTCGTAGATAAATACCAAAGAGACTGGGATGTACATATACCAATGTTCCTCATGGCATATCGATGCGCACAACATGATACGACGGCTACTACACCGGCAATGACAATTTTTGGAAACGAGTTAAGACTGCCAGGTGATTTAAAATTTGGAGTCGTAACACCAACGAGATCAACCGAAGGTAATTATACTAGCGAAAATCGGGAACAGTTGGATGAAGTACATCGGTTCATCAGAGAGCGGTCGCAGATGATAAGCGATAAGATGAAGTCCAGGTATGACTTGAAAGCAAATTCAAAAGGGTTCTATGAAGGAGAGCTTGTAATGCTTCATAATCCACAACGAAAAAAAGGCCTGTCCCCTAAACTACAGACTCATTGGGAAGGGCCATATGGGATTATAGCAAAGATAAATGACGTAGTGTATCGTATACAACGTGCCTGGAATAAAAGAGCAAAGTTTAAAGTAGTGCACTTGGAGCGACTTGCGCCATATCGAGGGGAAGTATAAAAACTTGTTCGGGACGAACAAGGTTAAGAGGAGGGTAGTGTAACGAGTATCGATAGTTGGTTACTCATCACTATTGTGACTGACACTATTGGCAGCATCGAAACGAATGTCAACAAAAAGAAATAAGTAATAACCAGAACAAGCCAACGAGAAAGAAAGAGAAGAATCTCGATAAAGGAAGATTCTGGGGTGTTGCCAACAGAGTATAAATAGAGCCAGTGTTGAGAAGTGACAATCAATCGAATTCCGAACGTGACTGCGCAAACATCTATACAGAGGCAAAAGTTGCTAGTACATTAAAGTGTTATTGTAAATAGTTGATAGTAAGCAGAGTTGATTGTAAATAGAGATTATTAAATAAATTGTTGCTGTATATAGTTGTATAAAATAAGTGTTGCAGTTATTATTAACAGAATCCAGTGATCGAACAAGGTAATTCAAATAGAATTAAACGCTCACAGAATAAAAACGTAACAATATGTAAACAATACAGGGATTACACTGTATATGCGGGCAAACACACCATCCACAGTTTCATACCAATGCTGCCAAACTCATAAAATATTTTATAATCTACAAAGTTTATCAAATTCCCAAACCAATTAATTTGTATTCAATTCTAGCAGCAGCGGCTTCAACCAAAAAAATTTAAGTGCCAACGGAAACCTTAGGAGTATAGTTGATATAGAGATGTCCCACTGTTAATAGACAGCGTTTTAACAGCAAACGCCCGTAGAAATTTCGGTTTTATGCTGCAACTAGCCACCGACGTAAAAACGTAGAACGTGTCAGCTGACACGACCTATCTTATGGGAATTTCGTGTTAACGAAAACTCACCACCGTATGACGGTGACGTAGACGTTGCTCGGAGCGGAGAAAATCAATGCAATTTTGTATGTTCTTACGTACGGGCGGTACGTACGTACGCTACGTCGGTGGCTAGTTGCAGCATTAGACTAACTGTTACGTATTCTCTTCGAATCCCTTTCTTTCTTTCTTTGTTCAAATCGGCGATTTTTTTATACTTTTCGTTTTTTCTTTCAAAGAAAAACATACCTGTTTTTGCGCTTTTGTTCTTTAAAAGTTTATGGTGAACGATTTTGAATATACTCAATGTACCTGTGGATTTCAACATTTGAAAGTATAAATTTCATTCCACTTCGAAAAACTAAAAGTATCTGCTAGTCGTAAAATTAGCAACCAGCTCTGAGGTGAGCGATTTCAATTTGCTCACACACATTTGTACCTACATGTGATGATACGTACACAAGTATGGTGGATAAGACGCTCTTTCAGAAGCGTAACTTTTTTGCTAAAACGCAATTGGAAATTCGCAAATAATACAACAATACCAACAATAACAATAATAGGTAGGTATATTTACAAAATTTATAAGCAATTAACAAAAAATATATATTACTTCTTCCGCTCACAATTTAACTAATTCATTCTCATTCTTGCTTTACAGGCTCGTGCTGCTCTCAATTTGTCTGTTCGACTATGTTAATTTGATTTAAATTTAAATAATAGCTCTTTAAATACATATGTACATGTATACATACATATGTATCTATTAAATTATAAGCGTAAACATATGTATGTATGTACATATATATGTATGTAAGCATGTATAGACGTTATAAACGATAATAATAAATATAATTGTAATCATAGTTGAAATGGCAAAATTTCACTTAAATATAATCAATTACAAAAAAAACCCATCACCAACAACAGCAGCAACACAACAATTACAATGACGACAACGTAATTTCGTCTAAATATGTTTGGGTTTGTATGAGTTTACATGCCTGTGTGCGTTAGTCTATCCGCGTATGCGTGTGTGTGTATGGTAACGTATGTGACCTAAATTCTTCTCTTTCAAAAAGCAGCAGTAACAACAATAACAAAAACAGCTACAACAACATAAGCAGAAACAACGAAATACTTTTTGAAGATAAGCGGAAGCATAAAGTAGAAATAAAAAAATAGAAACAACGTCAAGAGAAATCAAAAACGCGAACAACAAAAACTACAGCAACAAAAACAACAACAAGAGCCATAACAGCAATAACAAGTCGAAAAATGGCTACGACGTAATTACGAGCTTCAATTTCGTCGTTCATTGTCGTTGTCGCTGTCGGTGTCATCGTCGTCACCTTCGTCGTAGTCGTCATCGTCGTCGTTGTGTTATTGCTGTTGTCTCCCATCACATAACTCAATAAGAATGTACGAGATACTCGCACTCGAATTGAATCAAGTGAACGTAGGTACTCGAGCAACGATCACAGAGCAAACCAACGATAAATGAGACGACCAGAACAACGATTGCGGGATATTTTTGGTAGATACCTAATTAGTGTTGCTAATTTTTGGTTTTATTATTGATCTTAGCCCAAAAAGCCGAGTGGTGTCCGTAAAATGAGTTTACCTAAAGAGGTTATTTTTCACCTATGCTTGGAGAACGACCAAACGTCCAAACATAGTCTGTACCACTCGTATTTGGAAGATATAAGAACATAAAACCAGCTGCAGCAAAGGATGTCTTAGCTCTACTGAGACCAGCAGATACCTCTCAATTGGGTTATCTTACCATAAAAGATCTTTCAAGTACTTCGCAGCGGTTGACTTTTGAATCAATCATTATTTTTAAATAAATAAATAAATAATTTTTCTGTGAATGAAAGTCGCTAAAATAAACTCTCAACTAAATGGGTTGCTTTTTTACAAAGTTCACGAATTCGATCCTCAGTTCAATCAATTCGACAGGCAATCATTTGTTTTTTCAAACTGTTGTTATTTGTTGGCAAGTAATTGGCATTGTTTTCAATTTTAATCATGAAGTGAAATATATACCTAATATTTAACTTCAACATTATTTTTGACATTTTATTTAATAAAGTTGAGGTTGAGGTTGAGGTTGAGATGAAATTTACACACTCTTTTTCCTTCAATAACTTATTGCTATTTTTAAAATAATTGCCTTATTAATAAAAAACAAAGAACGCAAGTGGTATAAAAGATAAAATATCCCAGCCAAATTCTAACAGCTTCTTGATGGTCACTCGGCATTGACCAGATGAAACACAATTCTCTTTCTATTAGTGGACAGTTGTGGTTGCTTGTGGCCATTGATAGCACTCTGATATGATTACATTGTGCAATGCACCTCTTTAAAGATTAAGTGTTTGTTCCGATGGGACTATCCCACAGTAGGTGCTTTCCTTCGATTCTCACCAAAAAAATCAAGAGAATGTTCCTGGCAATCAAGCTTCGCTCTGTTAATATTTGGGATTAGTTTGATGAAAAAAATTTCAGCAACTTTTTCAATGATTTTATCAATATAAGACGTTAATCAAGTCAAGTCATTTATCTTTACATGCAATTTACGTGTAATGTCGCCATATATAAAAACAATTTTTTTTTATGTGCAAATTTCGACTATAGTAAAGTTCCCTTAGAATGATACAATAGAACAATGGTACCATCGGGTGTCACATGTCATAAGGCCATCAATAATATACAGTCTCTGCTTGGTGAAATATACGTCTTTAGAGATCTTTGCTGATCTTTGCTTTTGATCGGAGTTTTGTTTGAACATCCTCCATTCTTTTTCATTAATATACTAATATACTCAAGAAAGAAATATATAATTCTTAATGAAAATTATCGAAACTATTCTACAATACATGCAATCAACATGGAATTGGTGTTTGAAATTTCTCTAGCGATCAACTATAATCTTGCATCACGCTTAACGAGCGACAAATACATATGTACATACTACATAAACTGGTGACAAACAAGCTACGCATCAGACACTAGCAACTCAATAAATGTTTGCTCTATATTCATTAACCGATCCGACCAACCAACAAACGAAAGAACGAACGATCTAGCGAACCAACGACCCCCATCGGATAATTGTAACGATATGCGTGTACCTACGAACTAATGTTGCATACGTGTTCGTTGCGCATACCATAATGGCACCGACAACAACGGTGTGCCGTAGCAACTGTCAAATATTATTTTATCTTTGTCGTTCCCGTTGGCGTAGCTTTCATCGTCATCATAATCATGATGATGATCGTAATCATCATTGTCGCCGCTGACCGTAAGAAATTAGCAAATTATGTCAGTGAACATTTAATACAACACAAAAGCAGCATACTTTTTGAAAAATTCATAACCGGAAATGAGTTAGTTGAACTTCCGTTTTCTTTTGCACTATGCACACAGCAACGCCAACGACAACGACGACAATTTGCACTTACATTGCAAGCAAACATACACCCATATGTATACAAATGTATTAGGGCATATCCAGAACATGCCCACATACTCATCGCAGTATAGTACACATCATCATCAAACGATCAGACGGATGGTCGAATGAATTACTGGATACGCGACGCATTGAATTTTTTTTTCCTACTTATGGTTGTTGCTATGATTATCGTTTGTGTTGTTGGCTGTAGTTTTTTTATTTTATTATTCTTATTATTGTTTTTTTTTACTTCATTGCAGTCGAATATTTTGTTGTTGTTGTTGCTGTTGTATTGTTTGATTTGAGTGCGACTCGCGACAAACGACAACTTGTCATTAATGTTCTTTTAGACAACTTTTTGACTTTTACTACTTGATTGTCGTTGTCGTTGTCGGACTCTTCCTCCTTCCTTGCTTCCTTCTCCCCTTTGCCTTTTTTGCAATATGTATTTCATAAAAATAAATTTTTATTTTCGTATTTTAATATTATTTGTTTGTGTTGTGTATTTTTTTTTTATTTTTATTATTTTCATTTTATCTTAATTAAATTCAATATTACCTTATGGAATATTATTATGCACAAATAAATTAACATACATACATATACAAGTACACTATATAAATGTACATACTAATATGTTTGTATGTATGAACAAAGGAAATTTCCAAGGTGGGTAAACCTTTTAGTTTAGAACAAAGGCAACATGTATTTAGACACGAGTAGTGCTAAAAATTTGTAGCATTTCAACAATCATAAGCGATTCCTACAAGTCATATACTCATACATTCCGTTTCGAAATCACCGAACTGTAGAGAAACATACATTTGAGAAATTTCGAATTGATACGACTCTGGTATAGCTTTGTTTTTCCAAATACGTTGGTTTGGATTGGTTGGATTATTTGCGAAATATTCATGTCCACTTTCTTTTCAAATAACCACAAACAAAGAAGTCTAATAGAGTTAAACCACACAATATCGATGGCCAAGGGAAATTAATTTTTGTTCGTAACAATGCCATGTTTTTAAGAGTTGTATGAAATGTAGCGTGGTTTTGTTGAAAATAGAAATACATTTATAAAAAAAATACGTACATACATACATATACATATCAATTTATTCAAGTTCAGCCAAAAATAATGAATATATGAATAGATCATAATATCCTCCATTCTCAGTAACTGCTTTACCATTATCATTTTCAAAGAAGTGCGCACCAATGATCGCTTGGTTTTAAAGGTCACGCCAAACAGCAACTATGTAACGGAAGATATTATAAATTTATAATTTAGCGATTTCACAAAAGCTTCGGTTATCCAGTTTTCGCTCTGAAGACGATTTAGTTAGAAAATTATGGTAGAAACCCAAGAAATAGAGGCAAAAGTATTAAGGTAATACAAATACATATACATATGTATAGATTTATTCAAGTTATGATGACAGAAAATGAATGAAGTGCACAATACATCCGACGCCTTGAGCTCTATGCCATGCAAAGTACTAGACACACTTCTGCAACAATTTCTTATGAAAACATGTTGCAAAAGGCTTATGGGCGTATTAATTTTATACATCATTAAAAGAAATGACGTATAAAATTAAAAATGAACTAATTTTAATATGAACTAATTTAAAAATGAACTAATTTTGATTTTATTTAAATCGCCATTAGACTATGAAAATAGCTTCCATACGGGCTCAAGCGAATTGTTCATGTTATGAAGCACTCCGATAGAATAATAATTTATTTATAGAAATTAAATTTTCCTTATTTTAATTAAATTACGAAAAGAGTTCAAACCTTCTATAATTTCTGCTCAGACGGGGCAATTAAATATTGTCGGACAACAATCAAATTTAATTTTTGAAGATTTTTCCATATGAAATATGGATGCATGTAAGTATTTATTAAATATAAAATCATTCGTGATAATTAAGAAATATGATTCAGATACTAAAGTGATTTAATATAGAGCATGATTCCATTGAGTTTTATGTCCAAATCAGCCGCAATAGTGTTGAAGATATAAGAAAGAAAGAAGATATAAGATATAAAAAGAAATCCATTATTTTTGCATTAAATTTAAGGGTTTATTTAGCATAGTTTTAATGATCCGATTTAGGTCAAATATGCACCGTTTTGTTCGATAACTTGTTGCCATTTTGAAGGTTTTTGGTCATACTGCCACTCTCATAGAAACCCTCGTCCCTATTGGCAAAAAACTGGGACAGTCGATTTTCACAAGCTTCTCTTGAGGCGAATTTTTTCACCAGCAAAATCATTCACCATAGACAGGAACAGGTAGTAATCACTTGGTGCCAGGTCCGGACTATAAGGTGGATGCATAAGAACCACCCAACCAAGCTCCCGGAGCTTCTGGTGAGTCACTATCGACATGTGTGGGCTATTGGCCAAAGCTGGCCGCTTCCCTCATTGTTGACTGTACATGTCCGAATTAAGAATTTGGCAGTAGGGGAGCAGCTCATAGTAGATGATTCCCTGCCAATCCCACTAAACACATAGCAAAACCTTCCTGACCGTCAATCCTGGCTTGGCCACCGTTTGCGCTGGCTCACCGCGATTTTATCACGACCGTTTTCGTTTGACGTCATTATCACCAGCAACCATCCGCTTAAGAAATGGATCAATTTTGTTGCGGTTCAGCAGCGATTCGCAGATGGAAATTCGGTCAATGAGGGATATTTTTTGTGTTAACTCGTGTGGTACCCATACATCGAGCTTATTTTTGTATCCAGCCTTATTTAAATGGTTCCGAACGGTTTTTTGTGCAATGTTTAGCTCCTGGGCAATAAAAAACAGGGCTAATATGATGGTCAGACTCGACGATTTCCATAATTTTATCGATATTTTCGACAATTGGCCTTCCAGAGCGTAGTGCACCTTTGACATCAAAATTACCGGAAAGGAATGGACTAAACCAAAATTGCACATCATTTGCTGTTACAGTATCAGCACCATAAACACTATTCAATTTTTCAGCCGTCTGGCTTGCGTTTTCGCCTTTATCGAAGAAAAACTGTAAAATATGGCGTATTTTCTCATTATTGGTGTCCATCTTTGACGCGTGCTCAAATAATACTGAGCCAAACAATCACAAAACTGCCTAAAAACTTTATTTATTACGAAATTCTATCTTTCTAACGTCATCAAGCGTAACCCGATCGCACTTATACAACGCGAGATACAGATTTGTAAAGCCATCTATTATCGCGCACATCATAAAAAGAGTCAATTGTGCTTATACATAGTTGTTTATGTTTGAACTGATTTAGACTGTAAGAAAGTAAAAAAGAGTAGAAATATCGAGACAACAAATGCTTAATTTATAAAACATTTGTTTGTTTCTTTGTCAGGGGCCATCGTGTTTAGTTATTTGTCAAAAACAGCCAAATAGATTCGATAGAGCTTATGGCTTGGGATCGATGATTTAATTACTATGGGATTATTTAGTAAGTAAAAATAAAATTCAGATTCTTATAAAAGATGTATACATAGATGTAGTAAATACTAAAAATAAAATAAACACACACATAAATACATAGGTATGTTCGTACATACATACGTACAAATACCCACGCAATTGCCATACAAATGTCAATAACCTCATCGAAGGAAATGCTGTATCGATACAATTCTTTAATAAGAACGAACAAATATGATTTTTGTTAATTAAAAAATAGAAAATAAATTAATTTAATTATTATTATTTACATGAGTATGCACTCGAATCCATACTATATGAATGAAAAAATACACTAACAAAATTCCACTGTCACCCAATCCATTTCCATTTTCATTATGTAAAACGATACAAATTTTAATTATTACTTCATTAACCATAAAATATGATATGAACATTCATACACAAACATTATGAGAATATCAAACATAACGCCTTCCATAACCCTCCTATAAAATGTTCTAATTTTAATGATATAGTATATGTACATGTACTACAATACATATGTATATGTATGTATGTACTCTTATTAATACTGTAGGTACATATCCAAATAAACATGTACATAAATATGTAGGTACATATAATCTGTTGCCGTAACTCACCCCATATGTTAAGCATACAAACATAAGTAAAATTTTAACCCGTATCATAAATAATCGAAGAAATATTACCATAAATAGCTACTTAAATATGAATATAATATACAATTAACATATGTACATACCAATTGTAAGCAAGGAAGTAAAGACAAGTTCATATGAATTGTCATATATATATATATATATATATATATATATATATATATATATATATATATATATATATATATATATATATACATATACATATACATATATATATATATATATATATATATATATATATATATGTGTGTGTGTGTGTTTGTAAAGAACAAATAAAGAAAAGTGGTTCCTGTGACTGTTGTATAATTTTTTTAATAACGAATTAAAAACCTCATATTTATACATATAATTCAACATTTATCTGGTGCCTTCTTTGAGTATTTCATTATTAGTACATTTATGGATTGCTGAATTGTGTATGTCAACATTTTTACAAAAGGCACCTAAAAATAACACACACAGAGCTATTTATATGTATGTAATGTACTCATATATATGTACTATATACATTCTGTAAACTAAGTATCCGGAATTTTTCATTCAAAAATTCCGCATAATTTTAGTTTATTTTTAACGAAAAGTTGATAGCACTGTTCTCTACTGAAGTATAATAAGCATTGAAGTATAGCAAGCATTATATTTACAGCTGTTCATTGCATTAGTCCACTAAAAAAACACCAAATTTAAAAAAATCAGAATTCAAAATGATGTTGATTATTATATTTGACAATCGCAGAATTCCTTTCGGATGCAGAAGAATAGTGTTTGGGCGTTATAAGGTATTTGAGAAAGAGTGAGAGAGAGAGAGAGAGAGAAAAAGGAAATTCTCGTAATGAAGTTATTGAATTTTGCACCACGGTGATCACACAAAAGATCATTGTGTATTAATTTTGCACCAAAAAGTCAACGAGTATCAGCGAGCAGCCACAGTATTCGCCGGATTTGCAATCTGCTGACTTTATTCTTTTTTCAGAACTTAAAGTATTACTTCAAGAAATACATTTAGATCACAAAGAAGCTTAAAACCAAATATCGTTGTAGGAGTTGCTTTGACGACTATCTGTCTTGTTGAATTAAATAGATTGTTTCAAATGGAACTTATTTTGAAGAAAACAAAACAAATTTTAATAATTATTGGCAATTACTTACTTACTTACTTATGTGGCTATAACAACCGAATATCGATTTAGGCCGAAAATAACATGCTTCGCCAGCCATCTCTGTTCTTCGCTAGCTGGTTCTCCAGTACTTGGTCTTTCCACCGGAGGTTTGGTCTTCCTCTTCTGCGCCGTCCTCCAGCGGGTTCCGAATATAACACCCTTTTAGCTGGAGCTTGTTCTTCCATTCGCTCGACATGACCTAGCCAGCGCAGCCGCTAGATTTTGATGCGCTTTACTATGTCAATATCGGCATACAGCTCGTACAGCTCATGGTTGTACCTTATTCGGTACTCGCCACCAAGGCAAATAGGTCCAAAGATCTTGCGTAGGACTTTTCTCTCGAAAACTTCAAGCATTCGCTCATCCGAGGTGGAAATTGTCCGGGATTCAGCGCCATATGTTAGTACAGGCATGATGAGAGACTTATAGAGTGTAGTTTTCGTTCTTCGAGAGAGGGCTCGACTTCTCAATTGCTTACTCAGCCCAAAGTAACACCTGTTAGCAAGAGTTATCCTACGCATGATCTCCAAGCTGACGTCATTACTGCTGTTAATGCTGGTTCCAAGATAGAAAAAGTCCCTTACTACTTCAAAAGCGTAGTTGTCAACAGTGACGTGCTGTCCAAGACGCCGGGACTCTGTTTGTTGACACTAGATACTTCGTCTTGCCCTCGTTCACCGTAATACCCATCCGACGCGACTCTCTTTCCAACTCTGAGAATGCTGCACTGACTGCTCGCGTGTTCATGCCGATTATGTCAATATCGTCGGTATACGCTAACAGCATGACACTTTTGTCGAAAATAGTGCCATTATGTCGTAGATCAGCAGCTCGTATTATTTTCTCCATATAAGATAAGATATTTTCTCCATAATAAGAAGTCGCACGATAACGAATCACCTTGTCTGAAACCCCGTTCGGTATTAAACGGTGCGGAGAGGTCCTTCCCAATTTTCACTGCACAACGAGAGTTATGCAGTGTCATTCTACAAAGTCGAATGAGCTTTGCATTCTCGATCTCAGACATTGTTGCGTAGAGGTAATCCCTTACCGGACTGTCGAAAGCGACTTTATAATCAACAAATAGGTGGTGTGTGTCGATCTGTTTTTCTTGGGTCTTCTCCAGGATGTGGCGTAGTGTGAAAGTCTGGTCGATGGTGGATTTACCAGGTCTGAAGCCACACTGATAAGGTCCAATCAGGTTGCTGAGCATAGGCTTCAACCTTTCACACAGTACGCTCGATAGAACCTTGTATGCGATGCTCAGGACACTTATTCCACGGTAGTTGGCGCAAATTGTGGGGTCTCCTTTTTTATGTACAGGACAGAGAACACTGAGCCTCCAACCATCAGGCATGCTTTCATCCGACCATATTCTGCTTATGAGCTGGTGCATGCGGGTGAGCAGCTCATCGCCTCCGGTCTTAAACAACTCGGCAGGCAGGTATTAAGATCTTGAATGAAAACGAAAACATGTTAAACTTGACGAAAAATTTCTTATTGCACTCCAGATCTAGCTTGTAGTATCGAAAATGGTCAACCGGCTTCTTTCTTTTCAGTTAAAATTTTACCTATATGAAAATCAGTTTTGTTCGAAACTGATCTTTACCAGAATTTGATGCATAGCTTTAAGAATACCGTGCATAATGATTCTCATAACTAAATGTTCACCTAATTGAAATTTAGCAATCCTTGATTGTTGCTAAAACATTGTAATTGAACAATTGAATTAGAAAGCCACTCCTGACTTAACCGTTTAGATAAAATTATATAAAATTCAAAATAAGTAAAAAAAAAATTAAATTTATATTTTTACTTCAATAAACGATCTTGGAGAATAGAAACATATAAATGACTACTAAGTTCTGCATTAAAATGTATAAACTCAAAATAATGAGGTTTTTCAAAACGCTTTAGATCAATAATGTGTTTCTATTAAAAAAAAATAGTATTTTATACTTCAGCAACTTCATGTTTCGCTGGCAAGAATAACAACTTCTTGTCTTTTTTTTATATTCCAGATGAAGCACCTTAATGTAAATATTTGGCAAATAAAACAAGAACTACAAGAAAAAAGAAAGACAAATCAAAAATAACAAGAAAAACACTCGAAAAACCCCTCTTCATCATAAATATTTGGTTCACACAGTATTAAAAAGAATGCGACGCATAAAAATTTCGTGTTTAACATGGTGGTAGTGCTACTGCTGTTTTTAATGATGATGATGGTGGTAGTGGTAATGATGCGTCTTGTGTATAATTGATAGACACACACACATATAAACACCCCAAAATGATATCATTGAACATTTTGTTGTTTTAGTGCCATTTCAATTTTCGCATACCCCTTTATTTCAGCAACTATTACTATCATTGCCATTTCTACTAAGACTATTTTATTATTATACATACTACGTAAACTCGTATTCTACTTTTACTATCATCACGGTTATGGATTGTACCAATTGTACTTTGCAAATTACACATACTCTTTATTATTTACCTCTCCCCTTGTGTTTCAGCGTAGAGCGAGTGAATGCCGTTGGGCTTGCTGCGATGTGGTGCACTTGCCTACAAGTCGTGGTGGCGGCAGAGGTGTTGATGACGGTGCTGGGGGAGTTGTTGTTGTTGCAACACAAAACACTTACTTTTCACTTTTATATATTTATTGTATATATTTAAACAATGTTTAGCACTAATTTTAAATTCTTGCTTAACATTAAATCTATTTATTATATTAAAGGGAATCGAGATATGGGAAATTGGGTAATTAATTTTAATTTCAACTTTTTATAATTCAATATTTAAGTTGTTTAACATTTTATTAAAGATATTTAAAATTAAATATATATATGTAATTATGGTCGGGAAGGAAAATTCGCGCACTGCTTTAATACGGAGTTGATCAACAATGTAATGATATATAAAAATGGAAAGTGAGGAGTATAAAGTAAAAGAAAATAGAGTATGGGAGTGAGAGATAGAGAGAATTAGAGAATTAGAAATTGCGGAACGAATAGAATTATATTAGGGTTGCTAACCCTTCGAAACCTTATACGGGCAGTGCGCGACACACATCTTCTGGCGTAGACATTCCGCCCCCCTTGCAGGAATACTGCAAAAGAGACGGAACCTCCACCCGAGACGTAGGGAATGAGAAAAAAATTAAATGAAAAGTAAATACAAATAAAAGTACGGTATTTCATATACTTAAATTTAAACTTAAAAATACTTAAAATTAACTATAAAATATTCCTATGCGTATATGTGCGATGATACATCATCAGGAAAAGTGGGAAATTGAAGTGGAAGGTTGACGTTCACACGAGTGAAAAAGAGCTCTTGAGGCGGGATGACACATGTTGATTGTTGAGGATGTTGATTGCAGATCTCGAAGCGAAGGTTGATTGAAGAACGTGTTGATTGATGAGCGTGTTGATTGATGAGTGTTGTCCCATGTTGATTGGTGTGTAGATCGGGGTTGGATCACACCATCTCAGGTGAACAGATTCTATCAGGGCTGGCCGTAGACCAGATCAAAGGATTCGGCAAGTCAACGTAGTTGACAAACCTAGAGTTCGTAGAGCGCTTGCAGCATTAATTTTTCCATATTGTCGGGATTGCCATAATATGCAACGCTCGTGACAAGTTATAAACTCGGATAGAATCTGCGTGTCTTGGGTTCATGATGACTCAGCTCATGAATATGTAGCAAATTATGTGATAATAACACATGGGATTATTCATACGCATATACACTATGCCAGTGCATAGTTCCATTGAAGCTTTGTAGAAGTTCGGGAGTAAACTCGGGCAGTTACAGTGAACTGAACCATGTGAGAGAGGGATGCGTATGACGGTCAGTATCGTAAAACCTGACAAAACGTTGCTATATAATACGGGTGTGGTATCAGAGGCTTATATGTTGCTCAAGCCACAATCTTCAAAACACCTTTTACGTGACAGCAATTTTGAGGGCCCAGTATTAGGCAGGATCGAATGTATTGCTGTTCGAGTACAAGTCCTCTCGTTGATTGATCGAGCCTTTTGTGGGGAGTGATACGTAGAACTCGATAATACGTTGGATATTGCTGTATGGGAAGTATTACGGGTGGGAAATACATTTGACGGGAGATGTCGTCTTCTTGGATGCGATCTGTAAGATCGATCCTTTGCATCTGACGGGAGCATTGTATAACGGTGAACTTTCCGCTTTGCTCTCGGGTCATGCCGTGCTCTGTGAAGCAGGGAATGATGTTGCTTCCCACAAAGCCGGCATGAAAACTCACTTTGGCATTTTACAAGGGTATGCGATGTTGCCAAACAGTTGTTGCAAATTCCATACTGATGCACACAGAGTATTCTCTCGTCAACCGTAAATTTGGAGAACTCTTTACAGTGTCGCAGGGGGTGCTTGCCTCTACATAGCGGGCAGCAGGTCTTCGTGACAGTACTATGCAACGAACTAACATCTTTAGTTGTTGTGAGGGATTTTTCTGGACATTTGGTGTGTTTTCTATTAATACTTCGTGTCGGGTGCTTATCGCATTTAGCACGAGGTGATGAATGCGGGAGTTTGTCGAAACGGATTCTGCTGTGGAACGATGAAACCGTTCTGTGGGATGTCAAATTCACTGATGGGAGGATTGTCGTGATTGGAGCTGTATCCAAAGTTGTATTGCATTTTTCCTTTGCAACAAATGGCTGCTGAGAAGTGCAAGTACGCTGGCAAGAACATTCAGCTGATGTTTCAGAGGGAGTTGGCTCGGGAGTTGCATCGCAACGAGTGTTGGAAGCATTCTCTAGCTTATGAAGTAAAGAATGATGCGTTTTCGCACAAATTAGCAAAGCAATTGCTACACAGTTTCTGCCTTTTTACAACATTGTACCGTTCTTCTATGCTTAATTTAAGGAAATCCGGGCAATGGCGAAGAGGGTGTGTTTTCCTACACAGTGGACAACCGCGAGTTACAATGTTGTTGGGGTATTTACTGATTTTTCTGGGAGTCGTTGGAGGACTGTTCGATCGCCTGGGAGGGTCGAACCGACCGGGTTGCCGATTCGATGGCTGGTGGAATTTACTATTCTGTGGCTGGCTGGGTTGCCGGGAACCACTTCTGATATCGGAGACCGATTCCAAGGTCTGATACCGCTCTGTTAAAAACGCGTCGAAGTCAGTCCACTTTGGGATTTCGCGCTTATTCTTCAACGACTGTTCCCAAAGACACAGAGTTGTATCGGGAATCTTTGTGGAACACAAGTATACGATAATTGCATCCCAATGAGAGGCATCAATATTTAAGAGCTTCAAGTTTGTGATGCTGTCATTTATAGTGCGTTGCAGTCGCTTTAAGTTGGGGCCGGTTTCTTGAGTTACGGCTGGAGAGTGAAAAGGGATTTCAACTGTAAGTTGACCAGAATTCTCTTATTTTCATATCTCTCCTCGAGATTGTGCCATGCTAGTGCGAAGCCATCATTAGTCAAGGGAATAGACTGAATGATGCTATGTGCTTCACCTCGGGTTTTCTGAAGCAAGTGGTATAATTTTTCCACTGGCGACAGCCGGGGGTTATTGCGATATAAGGCCGTAAACATGTCGCGAAAACTTGGCCATGACACATAATCGCCAGAAAAACATGGGGTGTCGCATGGAGGCAGCTGAACAGCGGGAAATGAATGTTCATTTATTTTCTCAACGTGTGGATTCGGAATTGCCGGAGAAGAGGAAACTGCGGGGGATGCCACCTCGAAACTCAGCTCGTGAGGAACAGTCGGAAATGAAGGTTGACGGGGTATGTTTTCAGCGAGAGATACGGAAACTGCGGGAGGTACCACTTCGGAATTCAACTCGTGAAGATTAGCGTTGATTGCGGAGAGGCACCGGACATAAGAGGTTAGGCACTCCGTATATGCCTCTTTAATTTGATTAACATCAACATCTTCAGCTACTTCCTCTGTCATGAGAGAGTAATATGCCGTTTTGCAATCACTCCATAGGGATAGGAATTGCTTTTTCTGTGCCTCCAAGCTAATTTTGTTATGAGCTTCTGGGTTGATGGCATGAAAATTGCTATCAAAATCAATAATATCTTCCACGGCAGCTCTGAAGAGATCGTAAGCTGCCATCCTTTTCGCAATTGTAGAATTCCAGATGTAATACGGGATAAAATTTGATAACGAGAGAGTGAATTGCTTGCGAATCTGGAGTTATGTTGCCTGTTCGAACGATTTATAAAAAAAAAATGGGTTGCCAAAATGTGACTGGCAAGAGATTAGTCCGAAAGACTTAGTCTTCCTCAGTGAAGTTAAGTGGAACCAGTGGGCAAACTTATGGGAGTACGATAATATTATATAAAAATACACGTAGGTATATATATATATATACAGGAAAATAACCGCGGGACGGAATAACAGTTTGGGAACCACTGTATTGTACGTTCCGGAACTTGTACTATATTATCTCTCACCAAGAATTAATTTGTATTATATTTGATCGCACTGTAGCAACTTGGGGTTGAGAGTGACTATTTTTCTCCCTGGGTGTTTTTCAATAGAAAAGATAGTGTACAATTGTTATTGCAGTTACATTTCCTTTATAAAAAACACCAGCCAATGCAATTATATTTTGTTGCTATCATATGTATATGCAAAACAAAAATTGGGAGATAGAAATTTAGCAACAATATGCACTACCGCTATATTTGTGATCAAACGCAGGTATATTTATCGAGACAAATCAATGCGTTTTATTGTTGCCTATGTATGACCAAATACTTTTATTGCTACTTTTGGGTGTACTTGTTGTTGATGGTTTAGGGATATGGATGAACCACGGTAGGTAGTTGAAATTTAACAACAACAAGTAATCGCATGTGCGTTTGTATAATAAGGCGGTTGTTTTTGCAAATGCACAAGGCAAAGGTATTGAGAAAAATATGCAATATGTATGAAATTGTTATTGCACTGCCAAACAAATATTTTTGAATATTTTAATGTTATTGCCGATATCAATTTTCGTGAGGGGAAAAACAACTTCTATTGGGAAAGTGTAGTTGTATTATGCTTTGTTCTTCCTTTTACAAAGCAAGAGAATATTGTTGTTATTATTGGCAATAATATTTTTCGTAGAGGGGAATATACGGGGCGATACGACGGATATAATACCACTTATTTGTTATGAGAGAGATGCTTTGATGATGATATATTTTTTCTTTCTCTCTTCTCTTATCAATATGTACTTATGTAAATGGTATGTGCAATATGTGGGATATGATTTCGGGTATTGTTTTTGCACATATACCAATTAACAACACTTTGAATAATGAGAAGAAGAACATAAGCGGGAAATAAAAACAAAAGAGATCAACCAAAAGTGCGTTTTGCCGTCGGCAAAACAATATCTATGGTACCACAATATATTATGTCGTAATTTCTTAATTTTTGCAGCTATATGGGAGAGTTTATTAAGCAGAATGGAATATTTAACTCAGCGAGAGATTCGCTGTAAGTTATCGGGATGTTTAAGCGGGAATTGTTATAAAATGTACGTACGACGTACTCATAAATAATGTAGCCAAAAATTAAGAAATCCAACAATAGTTGTGCTGCAACAATGTTATTAAATACTTCTTGTTGAATTTATCGGGATGACGGGATATATGTATGTGGGTACATAAAACGCACGGAATGTACGTACCTGGGGTGGCAAGATTTGCTTACCAATCGTTGCGAGCCTATCCGGCTCGAAGGACCAATGTTTCAGTGTAGAGCGAGTGAATGCCGGTGGGCTTGCTGCGATGTGGTGCACTTGCCAACAAGTCGTGGTGGCGGCAGAGGTGTTGATGACGGTGCTGGGGGAGTTGTTGTTGTTGCAACACAAAACACTTACTTTTCACTTTTATATACAGTGGCTCACAGCTTATTTCGTACAGTGTATATATTTTTATGTACATGGCTGTAACATCGAAACTAAAAAACTTATCAATAAGTTTTGAATGTAGATGTCTATGTATGTGTTTAGTAAACCTAATAAGAAAACGGGGAACCCCAAAAATTGTTCTTTTTGTCATGCAAGAGAGAAAAACTATTGATCAGCTGATTTTCAGCTCACATCTTATTTCGTACACAAACTTCAATGTAAGTAAGTTTCATTCTGCCGCGCAGTTACAAAGTTTTTTTGAATTGTATGAGTTTTTGGACCTTTTTAACTATTATAACAATTTTTATTATTATTATTTTAAATAGTTAAAGTGCTGTAAATTAAACATTTAGCGTTATGGGTCGTCGTACAACGATGGAACAGCGTAAACTGGTAATTAACCATTTTAGGAAAGGTCAGAGTGTGCGAAAAATTGCTGAAATGACAAATTTAAGTGCCTCAACTGTCCAATACATCATTCAACGCTTCGTTCGCGAAAATCGGTTGGAGAACAAGGGCAGAGAAGCACCTAATAAGATTTTCAACGCTTCAGACGAGCGTTATATTGTACGAAAAATTAAGAAAAATCCAAAGTTATCCGCTCCGAAGTTGGCTGCAGAGGTTCAGCGTGAAATAGGAAAATCATCCAGTGCTGAAACTGTCCGACGTGTGCTGCGCAATCATGACTTGAACGGTCGAGTAGCCCGAAAGAAACCATTCATTTCGAAAATGAATATACAACGCCGACTTGACTTCGCCAAAGAGCATATTATTAATACTCCTGCGTTCTGGAATACCGTTATTTTCGCGGATGAGTCTAAGTTTAATATTTTTGGCTCGGACGGAATGTCATATGTTTGGCGTAAAGCGAATACCGAGCTAAACAAGGAGAACCTTAAGCCCACAGTGAAGCATGGTGGCGGTAGCGTGATGGTTTGGGCCTGTATGTCAGCAGCCGGAGTAGGTGAATTGGTTTTTATTGAGGAAACAATGGACAAAATGAAGTACCTCGAGATTCTGAAAAACAATTTACTTCAAAGTGCAGACAAACTGGGTTTGCGGGAAGAATTTCGGTACTACCAAGATAATGACCCAAAACATAAATCTGGGATTGTGCAATCTTGGCTTATTTGGAACTGCCCACACTTGATGTCTCCACCACCACAGTCACCTGACATGAATGTGATTGAAAATCTTTGGTCTATTTTGGACAATAAAATAAGAACACACAAGATTTCTAATAAGCAAGACCTAAAGAAGGTACTGATGGAAGAATGGAAAAAAATCACACCAGACATCACTCAAAAATTGGTGGATTCAATGCCAAATAGACTCCAGGCTGTCATTAACGCTAAGGGATGTCAACTAAATATTAAAATCAACTTACTTTGTTTTTAGTTTGAACTTAAAGAGACTGTACGAAATAAGCTGTGACATGAATTTTCCTATTTTTTTCTTATTTTATTTTTTTATAGTGTCAAACACTAAAATTTTGAAAAAGTAAATTTTGGAAAATAAAAAACAAACCTTCCTTTCTAAAATGGCATTTATATTTTGTTCAAATTTTTGCTATATTAGGAATTACGACTGCAGCAATTTTTAAACTGTCACTGTACGAAATAAGCTGGGAGCCACTGTATTTATTGTATATATTTAAACAATGTTTAGCACTAATTTTAAATTCTTGCTTAACATTAAATCTATTTATTATATTAAAGGGAATCGAGATATGGGAAATTGGGTAATAATTTTAATTTCAACTTTTTATAATTCAATATTTAAGTTGTTTAACATTTTATTAAAGATATTTAAAATTAAATACATATATATATATGTAATTATGGTCGGGAAGGAAAATTCGCGCACTGCTTTAATACGGAGTTGATCAACAATGTAATGATATATAAAAATGGAAAGTGAGGAGTATAAAGTAAAAGAAAATAGAGTATGGGAGTGAGAGATAGAGAGAATTAGAGAATTAGAAATTGCGGAACGAATAGAATTATATTAGGGTTGCTAACCCTTCGAAACCTTATACGGGCAGTGCGCGACACACATCTTCTGGCGTAGACACCTTGCAAATAAGAAACGAAATACGAAACAATATGTAAGTGCGATAATAGTGGATATTCAGTAGAAAAACAAAGAGATCTCAGCAAACAGAAAGAGTGTTCCTGGATCACTACTCCATACGGTGTAATAGGAAATATTTAACTGTTTTTATATTGTCCTTTATCACGACGGGCCTAATTCTGGCCTATGTGCGCTCTCTCTCATCAGAGAGGGCGGCCGCTCTAACCTATATTGTCACTTGATTTTCAAAGAATAAATTAATTCTTCTAAAAATAAAAAGGAATTATCCCAAATTGCTCCTTATGAAGCAGTGAGCGAGATTTTAACTATGTTCATAGAATTATTTAAAAAATAAATATAATTTTCTAACAATGGAGCGTGATTGGTGCACTTGAAATATAATTTACGAGTAATATTTAGTGTCAATTCAAAAGTAGGTTAAACCCAATATTATTCCAAGAAAAGGCAAAACGATTTGAACATACAATGTTAAAAATAAGTTTTAACCAATTATGTGCATTGGACTATTATTGCAGTGCTTAAACGTTATTTTTCAGATGATCACTTCTGATTTGCTACTGGGTACATACTATAAGTACAACATATGTGTATATAAGTAGTTGTAGTAGTCATAGTAGTAGGAGTGTTAGTAGTAGTAGTAGAAATATTTGGAAAAGAGGAGGAAGTAAAAAACGACTACGACGACGGCGACGATGAAGAAGAAGAAATTCTAAACAGCTGCTTTTTTTTGCAAAAATTAAAAATAAAACGAAGCATAAATCATAAAAAAAAAAAAAGTTTCAATAAAAAATTGAGCATAACGAAAAATAAGAGCGAAAAAAATTGAATTGTAAATACAGATAAGAGCATGTATGGATGAATGTAATTAGCAGAGCTGTCAATGTGTGAAGTCATTTTCACTTTTAATTCTTTTATTTAAATTTTGAAAAGCTGAAATCCTTTTTTTCTAGCATTCAGTATGTGAAGTCTTTAGGCTGATAAAAATGAATGAGTTCTATTCGTTTTCAATTCATGAATTGAAAAACCTAAAGAATTCACACAGAATTGAAATTTTGATGAATGCAGCAGCAGATGGCTACAGTCTAAAAAGAATGGGAGTGGCGATATCCATTCAGTATCGCTGAGAGCCTTTCTTCTGCTTCACGTTTTGTTCTTTACAAATTATCTGTATGGCTGTTCGATCTTTCATTTCTGGGTTGCCATTGGCTTATATTAAATATAAAGAAACTATTAAATGCAAAAAATTATAGAAGTTTTATTTCGTATTCTTTTTAATAAATTGAGAATGTTTGTTCATGGTAGTTTGACCTAATTCAAGAATTTTACGTATATATACGCATACATTCTGTCAAATAAGTACCCAGAAATTCTCATTTTTAATTTTCCCTCTGAGAATATTTCAAAAAATTTTTTTCCCAGGTTGGCACAACTGTCAGCCACTATTCTGTGAATTTTTATTGCTATATGTCATTTAGTTTGGTTACGGCGTCATTAGGAACAAGTCAACCTTTTGTGTGCGTTGTGATTTTTACTATGGATATACATCAAAACTAATTCGCAACGAGAACTGAAGGCCATGCCGGAATATAGCTTTAAAATGTGTTTCGATGATTGGATTGTTCGTTGGAAGAAGTGTATTGCCTCAGAAGGGGCCTCTTTTGAAGAGGATATAATAAATTTAGATGATTGATAAGTTGCTTGTGTTTTATTTCAAATTTCCGGGTACTTATTTGACAGAATGTATATACATATTGTTACGTTTTTATTCTGTGAACGTTTAATTCTATTTGAATTACCTTGTTCGATCACTGGATTCTGTTAATGATAACTGCAACACTTATTTTATACAACTATATACAGCAACAATTTATTTAATAATCTCTATTTACAATCAACACTGTTTACAATCAACTATTTACTATAACACTTAAATGTACTTGCAACTTTTGCCTCTGTATCAATGTTTTCGCAATCACGTTCGGAATTAGATAGATTTTCCTTCTCAACACTGGCTCTATTTATACTCTGTTGGCAACACCCCAGAATCTTCCTTTATCGAGATTCTTCTCTTCCTTTCTGGTTGGCTTGTTCTGGTTATCGTTTATTTCTTTTTGTTGACATTCGTTTCGATGCTGCCAATAGTGTCAGTCACAATAGTGATGAGTAACCAACTATCGATACTCGTTACACTGCCCTCCTCTTAACCTTGTTCGTCCCGAACAAGTTTTTATTCTTCCCCTCGATATGGCGAAAGTCGCTCTAAGTGCACTACTTTAAACTTTGCTCTTTTATTCCAGGCACGTTGAATGCGATACACTACGTCATTTATCTTTGCTATAATCTCATATGGTCCTTCCCAATGAGTCTGTAGTTTAGGGGACAGGCCTTTCTTTCGTTGTGGATTATGAAGCATTACAAGCTCTCCTTCATAGAACCCTTTTGAATTTGCTTTCAAGTCATACCTAGCCTTCATCTTATCGCTTATCATCTGCGACCGCTCTCTGATGAACTGATGTACTTCATCCAACTGTTCCCGCTTTTCGCTAGTATAATTACCTTCGGTAGATCTCGTTGGTGTTACAACTCCAAATTTTAAATCAGCTGGCAGTCTTAACTCGTTTCCAAAAATTGCCATTGCCGGTGTAGTAGCCGTCGTATCATGTTGTGCGCATCGATATGCCATGAGGAACATTGGTATATGTACATCCCAGTCTCTTTGGTATTTATCTACGACTTTTCTCAAATATTCCTCCAAGGTACGGTTAAATCGTTCTACCATGCCATCAGATTGTGGATGCAAAGGTGTTGTACGAGTTTTGTATATACCCAGCATACGGCATATCTCTTGGAATACAACTGATTCGAAATTTCGACCTTGGTCTGAGTGTAACTTCATCGGTACACCAAAACGAGTAACCCATTGGTTGACGAATACATCCGCAACTGTATTAGCTTCCTGATTTGGAATGGGGTATACTTCAGGCCATTTACTGAAGTAATCTATAACCACCAGAACATACTTGTTTCCTGCGTTGCTTATTGGAAATGGCCCAGCTATGTCCATAGCAATTCGCTCAAATGGAGCACCCACGGTGTATTGGTGCATCTTACCTCGACTTTTCTTAGTGGGACCTTTGGCCATTGCACATTGCTTACACTTCCGAATCCAATCAGCGACATGGTCATGACATCCAACCCAATAAAATCGTTTCTTTATTTTCTTGACGGTTTTGGTGATTCCCAAATGCCCTCCACTGGAGGTATTGTGATACTCAGCTATCACTTCATTTATTCTCGCCTTGGGTACCACTAGAAGATCATTAGTGATTTTTCCATCCTCACTTTCCCATGCTCGGAATAAACATCCGTCTCGTAAGTGCAGGCTTTGCCACTGCGCCCAGTATGCCTTTGCTATTGGACTCTCATTAGCCATTTCTTGCCAATCTGGACGTATGCCCTGCTCCTTGTATTCCATAATCTTTACGAGATCTGGGTCGTTCCGCTGATCTTCTTGCACTCGTTCGGTGGTCCATGACTCCTCCGGCAATATATTCGTAAGTCGTATGTCGACAATGTGCTCCTTGCTTTCCACTCGAGAACAATGTTTACATTCCATTTTGCAAGGACGACGAGATAGAGCATCCGCGTTGCCGTGATGTCCTCCTTTACGATGTTCGATGGTAAAATCATAACTCTGCAGCCTTTCAATCCAGCGCGCCAATTGTCCTTCTGGGTTTTTAAATTGCAATAACCACCTTAGCGCTGAGTGGTCAGTTCGTAGATGAAATGACTGACCGTACAAGTATTTATGGAAATACTTTACACATTCCAGTATTGCGAGCAACTCTCTTCGTGTGACACAGTAATTTCTTTCTGGCTTCGACAGGATTTTACTGTAGTATGCTATTACTTTTTCTTGCCCATCTATGATCTGAGAGAGCACACCACCTATTCCATAGCCACTCGCATCTGTGTCCAACACAAACTTTTGACCAGGTACTGGATACGCTAATATTGGTGCTGAACAGAGTTTTTCTTTCAGCTGTTCGAATGCTTTCTGTTGGTCCTCGCCCCACACAAATGGTTTGTTCTTTCTTGTCAACTCATGCAGACTGCTGGCGATGTTTGCAAATCCAGGAACAAATCGTCTATAGTAGGTGCATAAGCCTAGGAAGCTCCTTAGCTCGTGAAGATTCGACGGAATAGGCCATTCTTGAACTGCTGCTACTTTCTCCTCGTCGGTATGTACCCCTTCTGTTGTTACTTTATGACCAAGATATTTAACTTCTCGCCTGAAGAGTGAACACTTTTTCATATTCAGTTTAAGCCCTGCTGATTGTATACGCTCAAATACTTCTTTCAACTTTTCCAGGTGGTCGTTAAAATCTTTTCCCATCACAATAATGTCATCGAGGTACACCAAGCACGTTTTCCAGTGTAGTCCTCTGAGTACACGCTCCATCAAACGTTCAAAAGTAGCTGACGCATTGCATAAGCCAAATGGCATAACTGTAAATTGACATAGACCATCGCCAATACTGAAAGCTGTTTTCTCTTTGTCTTCCTTACCAAGTTCCACTTGCCAGTAGCCACTTTGCAAATCAAGAGTTGAGAACCACTTCGCACCAGATAGTGTGTCCAGAGTGTCATCGATTCTTGGCAGTGGATAGCTGTCTTTTTTCGTAATATCATTTAGCTTTCTGTAATCCACACAGAATCGAGTACTTCCATCCTTCTTCTTTACCAGCACAACTGGTGAACTCCATGGACTCGCTGATGGTTCAATAACACCTTGTTTCTGCATATCGGAAATCAGCTTAATGGCTTCGTCTCTTTTGGCCAATGGAACTCGTCGTGGTGTTTGACGAATTGGTCTAGAATCACCGGTGTCAATGTGATGCTTCACGATGGTTGTTCGTCCTCCAGTTTTTCCATTTGAAGAAAAGATTGAACTGTACTTCTCCAATAGTTGTAAAGCCTTTTCTTTTTGCTGGTTGGTAAGCACGCCTGCCCATTCTTCCATCTGTGCTTTTATTTCCACTCTGAGAGTTCCTGATCTTCCACTTTTTATCGACGAACCCTTTTCGCAGTCTACTATGGCATTAACTTCCTGGCAATGACCAATCACCATTCCTTTCTTCACAACTGTAGATGTATTAGTTGGATTTAAAATTCGCACCGGTACTATTCCATTTTCTTTAGGTTCTACTAACGTCCTACCAAGTATGATGTTTTTATTCGTTATTTCTTTATCTGCTTCCACCAGCCACAACTTGCCTGTCCCATCATCCACATTCATCTGTGCCCATATCACCGCTTCTGATTTTGCTGGAACCTCTTGGCGTTGACACGCCAATACTCGTTTGATGATCCCACTACGCTTGTAACCGATGTTCAATGGTAGTTCGACATTTGCATAACGTAGTATCCGTTGATTCAGATCTAACGTAAATCCGTTGTCAATCATAAAATCAACACCAATTATTACGTCATCGATGATGTCGGCCACAATGAATTCATGTTCCCATGTGCAATTTCCAATAGATACTCGTTTCTTTATCTTACCCAGAATTTGTGCATCCTCACCCGTTGCTGTACGCAATTTTATTCCCATTAAAGGCTCAAACCTCTTTACCAAATCGCTCTTGATTATAGAATGTGATGCACCAGTGTCCAGGGTTAACATGAATTCCATATTGTCCAATTTTCCATCAATAGTCAAGCTGCTTGGCACACGCTGTAGTTGTGAAATGTGAATGATGGGGCCACCCACTGTTGGAGTCAGTTCACGCCCCGCTGAACTGACTCGATTTAGTTTAACGATGGATTTGTGTTAGTGGAGCGATCGCTATCCACCTTATTCTCCTTCTTTTGTCTTCCTGGAGAATTCGATCTTGATCGCTTTCGTCGTAGACGGCAGTCACGCGCCATGTGTCCTGGTTTGTCACAAATGAAGCACTTACCAGTAAACTTGTTTTCGCGTCGACCTGTTGTTCTTCCTTCAGGCTGAACTACTGATTTTACTGCCTGACGCAATGCTTCAACCAGATCTGTTGTTTCTGTTTCTAATTGGCGTACCCGTGGCATTGGTCGACACATGAAACTGGCGGCTTCAAACGTCAAGGCACTACTGACTGTTTCGGCATAAGTATTCCTGGGTGACATGACTAGGGCACGCTTTGTCTCTCCATCACGTATGCCATCTATGAATGCCTCTATTTTTATTTTTTCGACGAACTCTTCCGAATTACCGGAGAACGCTAGATGACATAAGCGCTCAATATCGGAAGCGAATTCCTGAAGGCTCTCATTACTCCGTTGCACTCGCGATCTCAATTCCACTCGATGTAATTGACTCTTGTATTCATTTCCATATTTTCGCTGGAGTGTGTCCATCAGTGACTGATAGCTACCACGATCTTTCTCTGGAATCATCTGTAACACCTCGGAAGCATTACCTTTTAATGCGACTATTAAAGCAGCAGTCTTGTCGCTATCATCCCATTGATTCTTCGACGCTGTTGTCTCGAATTGAAGCTTGAAGATATTGAATGGCGTGCTTCCGTCAAATGTTGGTGACTTTAGTTTGATTGTACTTGAATCTCTAATCACTGATGTGGCTGGTCCATTTATTTTTAGTTGATTGAGTTCGTACTGTAATTTCTCGAACTTATCTTCCCAGTCGTCGACATGTTCCTTCAGCTTATCATCCAACTCATCCACGTGTTCTTTCAGCTCTGTGACTTTGTCATTAATAGCTCTGGAAATTTCCTGAAATCTAAGTTCAATTCCTTTTTGTAGATTTTCGATGACGTGTTCTTGGCGAGCCGAATGTTCTTGAAACTTGGAGTCAATTGTTTTCTGGAACTCTCCCATAGCGTTTTCTTGACGTACCGAATGTTCTTGAAACTTGGAGTCAATTGTTTTCTGGAACTCTCCCATAGCGTTTTCTTGACGTACCGAATGTTCTTGAAACTTGGAGTCAATGCGAGACGCATTTTCTTGTAACTTCGCATTAATTCCTTGCAGTTGCTGCTGCTGTTGTTGCATCATGGATTTCATGAGTTCCATTAGTTGACCACTCGAATCTATCTTGCTTTCTTCCTCAGCGTGTACGACTGCTTGTATATCGGCTTCCTCGAAGAACTCATGTTCTTCTACGTTAATTCCCTTAGCCTCCATAGCTTGCCTCAGCCTCACCAGCAGTTCCGCCTTTGCACCTGATGACGATAGATTCATCTCTACCAACAGCTTTTTAAGCTGGTCCACTTTTAGTTGGTCAATTTTCACCATCTTTACAGAATCCCACTTCTGACACCAATTGTTACGTTTTTATTCTGTGAACGTTTAATTCTATTTGAATTACCTTGTTCGATCACTGGATTCTGTTAATGATAACTGTAACACTTATTTTATACAACTATATACAGCAACAATTTATTTAATAATCTCTATTTACAATCAACACTGTTTACAATCAACTATTTACTATAACACTTAAATGTACTTGCAACTTTTGCCTCTGTATCAATGTTTTCGCAATCACGTTCGGAATTAGATAGATTTTCCTTCTCAACACTGGCTCTATTTATACTCTGTTGGCAACACCCCAGAATCTTCCTTTATCGAGATTCTTCTCTTCCTTTCTGGTTGGTTTGTTCTGGTTATCGTTTATTTCTTTTTGTTGACATTCGTTTCGATGCTGCCAATAGTGTCAGTCACAATAGTGATGAGTAACCAACTATCGATACTCGTTACAATATAATAAAAAAAAATGCGTAGATATATAATAATCGGTTAATTTCTTTTCATACGTTAATTTCTTCGTAAAGTCAACACATCGCAAAGTCGTCACCAGACGTACAGTACGAGCCTCAACAAGCTGTTGTAAAGCTATTTTATATGACAAATTTTTTTCTGTAATTAAAATGGTTCGCTCAAAAATTTTTTCGATATATATTAGGCGTATAATATTTGAATTAATTTTTATATAAAATGAGCAGCTCGATTCAACAACTGCTACAAGAAAAGTATTGCATATGGTAAAAATACGTTTCCTTCGAATTATAAAAACACTCGGTATTATCGAACCTTAAACCAGTTTTAAAAAAATTATGAAAAATTCTGTATTTAGGGGTCCCGAAGGGCCCTCACCTGAGCTTCTCTTCCAGTACTTATGTGCGTGTTAAATTTTGGACAGTATTAGTAGAGACCTCTAGGGATTGTAGAGTCAATTTAGGCGAATTCTGTATACATATCAATCAAAGTAATTGAGTTAAAGCACAAGGAGCTGACACAAATTATGTACATATCTCAGAAAGAGAATGGCATTTCCGACATTTAAAATAATATTTCCGTTTCACTAAATTTGTATTAAGTATTTATTGGAATCTTCAGAGCTGAATATAGATTGGGGGAACTCGCCTAAGATAACAGTAGGGTGCCAAAGATCAGTGATTAGTGCGTTGGCCTTCCGAACCGTTGGTTCAATCTCCGACTGTGACAACTTTAATATCGAGAAGATTTTTCTTTCGAACGGTTCCCACCTGTTTGCAAGTAATTGGCAACTCTACCAGCAGTTACACTTTGCTATGAAATACTTCTTAAAAGAGAGAGAAATAGTGATATTACAAGGATTACGCCATTCGGAACCGGGTAATATAAGTAGGTCCCTTATAATATTGTCTAAATTTAAAATGCCCAACAGTATTGGAAGAGAAGTTCGGTGGTACCACAAAGGGCTTTTCGCACCTAAGTGTGTGTGAAGGCAGCCACAATAACCAAACCTAACCTAACCTATTAGAAAGGCCCACTTATATTGACCGATACCGAATTACCGAATAATGGTGACATAACCTTTTCTGAGCGTTGTGGGTGCCGTAGCTCAGTGGTTAGTGTGTTCGCCTTCTGATCTGTAGGTCGTGGTTCAATCCCCGGCTGATGCATAACAAATTTAATATCGATAAGATTTTTCTTTCGAACGGTACCCACCTGTCGGCAAGCAATTGGCAATTCTTCCGACAGTAACAACTTGCCATGAAAAAGCTTCTTAAAGAACTCTGTGACAAAGCTCAGAAAAAGTGATGTCACAAGTGTTCTGCCGTTCGGAACCGGCTAAAATAAGTAGGTCCCTTCTAATATTGTCCAAAATTTAAGACGCACAACAGTAATGGAAGAGAAGCTCGGCCAATGAGCCCTTTGGGGCTTTAAGTGCCACATATTTATTTTATTTTTAACCTTTTCTGAGCTTTGTTGTACAGTTCTTTCGGAAAAACATAGCAAAACATATGAACAAATCAAAACAATAAAACTTCAAACTAAGTATATTGGTTAGAAAGTTAAGAAATACTGGGAGTATTTCTCAGGAAGTGAATAGATTTTTGTGCTAACCCCTTTTCTTTTAATCCAGTCTTAGATTGTTAATGTAGATATTTAAGCACTTTTTGTTTTCATGTTCGATATTATGGACGGAGTTAAATAAAATTCTCTAAAGTGAAATAAACTCTGGCTTTAGCTCACATAGACTTTGTTCAATTATTTCCATCAGATATCCACAGGAGTTATAGTCATTAGTGTCTGAGAGACCCATTTTACTAAGGTGATATCATAAATCAGAATATTCCATCAATAATCGATTTATTTTCCACATTCTTTTCGAGATTTCTTTGATGGAGTTAAAAATCTTTTAGCTCTTTCAGTTTCTCCGAGTTCAAGCATATTAATACGTAATAAATTGAAGATATGTCGCTGTTGTCGACAACATTAGATTTTTATTATCAACAAGCAATCTTTTGAGGATTTTCACAGAAAGCTGTAGCTTAGCTTTAGCCATTGAAATCATATGTATCAAAAAATATAATTGATAAATATGCAAAAAAAGTGGATCTCGTGAGTTGATAAAACTCGATTTTTTAAGCGAAAAAACGCAAATTTAAGGGTGAAAGGTATTATGAAGATTCTTTCTACTTGCAAATATTCATTTTATACGGCTTTTCATATTTTTTGACAAAGTGCATTGAACAGAAAGGAGACTGCATTTAAAAATAAATCATTTTTTTTCTATGAAACTTATTCTGTGCTGCACTTGTTTCGGTTTTATAAGCCTGCCCTCGTATACTTATGTCAGTAGGAAGATATTTTAGATGCTTTGACAGTCCACATAGAGTTATTAGTTATTGCTTGGCACATCTTTTAGACGGAGAGGCTGCACGTATGGTTGAAAGAGATCCTAAATTTTTATTTACCTAATGGTCTAAGATTGATTCACATAGCGAACTCCATTTCTGAAATTCGACAAAAAGTTGTAATTTCACTCCACCCTAAGACATGTATTCATGTGTGTACTGACTTATATATGTATATACCTAGCCATTAATCATTATCATCAGCATTCATAATTCCAGTTTCTATCAACAAATTGTGATAATAACTACAATATGTACGAGTACATGCCATGCAAATGAAATTCTTTCCTCTTACATTTTGTATACAGGTACATATGAGTATGTGCTCGTGTATGGGCCAACAATTACTTAGAAAGAAAGAAGTGAATATATAAGTGAGTGAGTGCACCATTGGAATGCGCTTTCTGTGTACATAAGTACATATAAAAATAATATATGAATATACATACATTCAACAACTTATGAGGGTAATATATGTGTTTGCTGGTATACTTACTTGCCTCTTTGTCATTTATTTGTATGTATAGTTATTTCACTTTCTAAAATTTTGTTGGACTTATTTTTGTATTTCTTATTTACTCTCTTCTTTAAACTTCATGGCTTTCATCCATAGATTCTCTGTTTTTTTTTTTTGTCTTTGTGTGTATATTTTTTTTCACATTCCAAATTTCTTTCATATAAACTTGTTAAAATCTTGAATATATTCTCTTGTATTCAGTATATATAATATATGTTTATAATTTTGAAGTTTAATTGGTTGGGTTATTCAAGTTAATGGAAGAATCAGCATCATTAAGAAGTCGTTCTTTTTGTTGGGAACGCACATGGGTGGATGCTCAAGTAAACAGAAGAAGATGGAAGCTCAACGATTAAGTACCCGAGAATTTGTCAATGATTACAGAAATATAAATGCTGTCAATTTTAAGGACCAAAGAATCAAATAATCCGAAGATTTATAGAGATAGAGATAGAGATTATCGGCTATTTAAGAGAGGTATGTACTTCTGAATTGGAAGCAACTGTTGATGTCTGTGATTAATATTTGCATTCACTCTAAACTCTAGGAGAAATAATTGAATAAATTAAACTACTTCTACTAGACCTAAGCAGTAAGGATTTTCTATTAAGGGTAAAGGATATTTTTATGAAATCTATCTAATAGCATCTAACCTAAATTCTTCAAGACTTCTTCCCTGAAATGCAATTGAATATCAGAAAATTAAATAATCTGGCTGTTAGCAATGTGTAGTAATTTTTTTTTTTGTAAGAAATTATGTTTTTGTATTGAAGGATAATAATGCCGCGATACTCACTACAGAATGAATAAAATATTTTTTATAGGGCTAGTATTGTGAATTGAATTTGCCGATGTCAATGGTCACAATCAAGCTGAAGATGGAATGGGTTCAATCCGTGTTTTCGTAGCAGGAATCAAAGTATAAAATTTGGTGCTACAGCGAAAGTGATGCAGCCAGCCAGCATCGTATTTTCTATGAAAAACTTGTAAAGAAAAGCTAAGTTGGCACATGCATTAAGAGAACAAGGCGAATTAATAAAATCCAACTGAATCGTTCAGAATTAATATTGATTAATTTTACTAAATATGTAATTCAGCCGACTCATTCTGACTCAAGCTGGCCATCTAATGAATCCAATCCACATTCAATTTCAATAAAAATATCCCTACTTCATCGAAAGTGTGGCAGTCAGCCAGCACAGTATTTTCCATAATGATAATGGCATTAAATTCTTGTAAAGGATTGACACAAGAATTAAAGGAATGGAATTACCTTTCGAAAGCCTATTGAATTGTTCAGATTATAGCCGATGCATTTTCGATTGATGAAAATTTGAGCTGGCGGTGTCATGGGACTAGACTAATGTCTTTTTCTTTTTCCTAAACATTAACTAACAGAACAACGCACAGTGATTTTGTCTCATGAAATCTCACGAAAATCGAAGGCCTGATATGATTTCAATAAAATTTTGCTAGCTAGTATTTTCTTCACTGAATGAACCATCCGAGTTTCAAGAAATTTATTTAATTCCATGGTATTAATGTAAACGTTAAATAAAAATAAAAAAATCTTCATAACCATTTCTCAGTTTTGCAACAAAATTGACTTTAATACACGCATCTCTTGAATTGTTGCATTTTTTGCATTTTGTAAATCGTAATTGCATACTTTTAGGGTGAAAATATTACAAAAAAGACGTAATTTTCAAATTGTTGAAGATTACCGAGAAATAGTTTTGCATTTTTTTATAAAGGAAGATACCTTCTAAATTTTCAACAACAACAAAAATATTCAAAAACATGTTTTATGAAATATTTTCCGATTTTTTTTTTTCTAACGTTTGTCAATTTTCAATATTATTGTTTTTAGAAATACTTGAAATTTTCATAAAAAAAATTAAATTTGGGAAAGAGTTACTGTGTTAAATATTATTTTTTTGCTTGTTTGATTTTTTCGCACAAGGATTTAGTGCCATTATTTCACTTAAGAGTCTACCACATCAAAAATTATGTCGCTATATACTACAAAAGTCGTCAAACAATTAATGGAAAAATATATAGTTTGAATAGATGTCTCAATATAAAAAACAATTTAATGTATGTATACTCAAAAAAATTGTTCCAATTATGTACCTACGATATGGTGGTTAATGTCCTTGAAAGAATCACAATATTTTTAGGATCCGAGTCGGCTATTTTGCATATATTTCATTCTAATCACTTTGTCTCATGCATGAATTTATATAATTATTTACTATGGACAGTACAATTAATATCATCATAAGCACCATCATCGTAATAATCATCATCACTATAAAGTTGATCACATATTTAGTGTTCATACTGTTACAACAACAACAAGAACAACCACCGAAAAATTCCAACATAATGGTTATTATCATTATCAGCATGATCATTATTCATTAAATTTATTCAAGCTTATTCTTTATTAGCCTCTTTGAACTATTATTCCACTACAGGCTAGTATCTACATACATATATATGCACTTAAAAATGTGTGTAAGGAAGTGTCCTAAAGGTTGGGGGACATTTTGGAAAAAAAATTAGAAAGTAATATGATTGACACAAAAAAAAATACTTATTCGCAATGTGGAGAGGTGGTTGGAATTCCTTCGTTTCTTATTCATCATATTCGGGCCAGTATCTAAAAAATGTTTTGAAATACATACAAATTGTCTTCCCACAAAACAATTGAATTTTCGCCCAATTGTCCAATATTAAATTCCATATTTTGGAAGTGATTGAAATTTTCATCATCTTCCGTATTGAATATTCTTTTAATTATTTCTCCAAGAAGATTTTATCAATTATTCATTATTTATTATTTATTAGTCAAAAATTAGCAAATCGTTTGATGTTAGTATTGTAACGATATCCGCACTTATATGTGTATACTTAACAAAGAATATATTATCATTTTTGTCATGATTAAAGCAGTCATCGATGAATGGAATGCATATCTGCATATCTATGTATACCCATCTGCATAGAGATGATCGTTAGAATATGAAAAATTTTGATGATGATTATTGCAATAACTTTTGCGACAGAAAATGTCAATTTATAAACGTAATTATTTCCTTAAAATTCACTGTATTTGGTATTTGGCATGGCTTTACAAGCCGTGTCTATATTCTATGTCTTCTATGTCTTCAATAGTTTCTTTTCCTAATTCTTCCAATTATTTTAACTTAACCAGCTGTTCTTCCTTTTTCCTTTCTCGCAATATTAGATGTGGTAGTAAACTCTAAAACCTGAGGATCGATACTTTTTTATTTTTTCGGTATTTTATTGAATAACTTAATTATAACTATTTGTGTTTAGTCTTACTAAATCTTTGACATTCTTTCTTTTCGTATTCGAATTTGGGAAGTTGTTCATTTTTGCAACTGCCAATTCGGATTTTCAACTACCCATTATCGGTTCAACTACCCGTTATTTCAGGCTCTGACTCATATAGTACATTATGCCAACCCATATGCCACTACCTTACATTGTTCTATCATACTAACAATCTCTTATCAATATTGCTGCAACTAACTTACTCGCTAACATAGAAACACACATTCATTTCTATGAATTTTATGATTACTATTTTCCCTAAAATTGTACTTAAATTGCGTGCGTGCGTGCGTGCGTGTGTGTCAACGATTTAAAAACAGAATTTAAATGCATTTATAATGTGTTAAATACTCCATTGAGTGATATTGTAGTAGTAGTAGTAGTACTAGTAGTAGTAGTAACAGTAGCATAATTTGTGTTGTATTCTATGGATGTGCTGTAAAGTAAAATAATTTATTTCGAATTGTTATTGCAGCATGTAGATATGTATGTACATATTTAATTTGAATTTTAATTTAATTATTATGGTAAACATGCCTTCTCACATGCATATACTTATACATACCAGATATGAGATGGGTATGCATGCATGAAACTAATGCGTGTGATGATATTATGGTGATAAGTGATAATGTTAGTGTCGGAGATGCATTAATCGTTCAACTATTTTAGTATGTAAATGGCAATGCGAGATTGAATGTCTGTTGTGTGGGTTGAGTGGAAGTATATCCATAAATGTATATGAATGTGTGTTAATTATAATTTAACACTAAAACATAAACTGACACAACGCAATAATTGATGGTGTCAGTTACATACTTACTACTACTATACGAGTATGCATATCATCCATATGACATATGTATAAATGTAGTAATGGGTGTTGCTGTAGCAGCGCTCATTGCTATAATGTTTGGCAGTTATTCAGTCGCATAATAGTGTGACACTTAGTGGCAGATAGGTACTTATATATTTACACAACTGCTCGTGTTGATGAGGGATAATATAATACTCATTCATACATATCTTCAGGTATATATACATATACCATAGGTATATGTAGGTATTAGTAGATATGTATAGTTTGACATGCATAAATAATTATTTCCAAATAAAAACCAAAATATTTTATAAAATAATATAAACGATAAAAGGGGAAAAGAAGACAATAAACAAAAACAAGAGAAGCAATAAAATTAAAACAATAATGATGATTATAATGATAATGTCGATCTTTTTATCTCACCGTTTGGCCTTTTACCCAATTAACAAATCAAAAAATCAAATAATAATAAATAAATAAATGCAACAACTAAATCCATACAGATTTACATATACGCAAACATACGCACACACGTAAAAATCGAAAAATTTCAATAGTCCCCCAAAAACAATAAACCCAAAAAACACTAAAAATATAATATAAGAAGAACAGGAAAAGAAGAAATAACAAAAAACACTAATAAAAAATTTTATGAAATAATTATAATATTAGTAATAATAATAATCATTATTATTATATCATTATATTATTAGTAATGCAATCAGAAGAGGTATATACTTTTAAATGAACCTACATATGTAGTTTTCCCAAAAAATATTGCAGCTCATACTTTTAGCTGCAAAGTGAGAATTAATTATTCGAATATTTTCCAGTGATTTTTTCAAGAAATGCATTTTGGGTATTTATTTATATTTGTATACAAAAACAAATTCATTCCAAATGGTTGCCATTTCCCTTCTTATAGGCCTCAGTCGTTGACCTCAGCACGTACCTTGGAAGGTTTCTAGAGCTCGATTAAGTGACGCACATGGCCCAATATTAAAGTACCTAATAGAGTACCTGATAGAAGTACCAAATAGTTATTTTGATTGCAGCTAGTCATTATTCAGTAGGTGCAGCAAAGTATTGAATATTTTGCTCAAGCCGCTGTTCAGTAGCAAAATTTCAATGGCAGCTCCATAGTTGATTTTCGTATAAAATGTTTTTTTTTTGTTTACATACTAAGAATTTATTGAATCCTCTTACCATTTGTAAAAACTCACAATAAGTATTCAAATCTTACAATTTAACTTAAAATTATGTGATATTCCCGTTGTTCCATCACAATTTGTTAAGCCGCGAGGTTTAGCAATTACACAGCGTATTCAATGTGTAATTTCTTTTTAGTCGTCGATGGCCTGTGCTCAGCAACAATTGCCTAATAAGGAGATTTGGATGGTTATGTAATTTTTGAATGTAACTTCTGCAGGACTTTGCAACTTTCTCAGAATTTGTGGGTACATTCAAATCTCGATGGATGTTAACGTTCCTCATATACCAAGGCGCGTTTACAATAATTCGCAGACACTTGGATTGTATTCGCTGCAATTTTTCGATGTTTGAGGGAGATGCGGTGCCCCATAACTGAATACCATAAGTCCAGATTGCCTTCAGGATTGCTTTATATAATAGCACTTTGTATTTGAAATTCAACTTTGAGCTCTTGTGTAGCAGCCACCATAACATATTTTTATTTTAACTTGATCTGAGTTTTCTTTGCCTCTATGTGATTGTTCCAGGTCAGCCTTCTGTCGAGGTGAATACCCAAGTACATTGAGAAACATTGTGGAACAGATTGGCCATTTATTTTAAGTGGGGGACATGTCTCTAGCCTTAGCGTGAAGGTTACATGTGCGCACTTTGATTCATTGACTTTTATGAGCCATTTTGCTAATCGGCATGAGTCTGCAGGATTTTAGTAGCTTCTATGGGGTTAGAGCGAGAGCACAATATTGCCGTATCATCAACAAAGGTCGATATGAATGTATAGTTATTGTTGGGCATATCTGAAGTGTATAAGAGATACAGTAAGGGGCCCAAAACGCTTCCTTGAGGAACGCCAGCGTGAATATCCAATGGATTTGTTGTGTAATCCTTGTGATGTACGAGAAATTGTCTTTTCGTGAGATAGCTATTAAGCAATGAGGAGATATTTGCAGGCAGTAATAGTTTGAGTTTGTAAATAAGGCCATCGCGCCATACTTTATCGAAAGCTTGAGTGATATCAAGAAAGACAGCAATATTTTTTTTTCAAAAGTGTTCCTTATTGAGTTACAATGCGATGATCTTGCTCTATTGTGCCGTGCTGTTTTCTAAATCCAAACTGATGTTGCGGAAACAGTTCGTTGAGATTAATAAATGGAGTTATATTCATGACAAGTAGCTGGAAGTAGCTCTTTTATAATTTTTCCGGTAATTTTATCTGGGCCAGGTGATTTTTTGGGGTTTAAATTTTTATAAATTGCTTATAATATGTCTTTTTTTAAATTTTGAGCGTTATTGAGCAAGGTTGAGAAGTTAATTTTGGTAACGAGGACTGTGAAGAGGGTGGATTGGGTGTAAACACACTTTTGAAGTGGTGTGCAGGAGCCAAACCCTTCTCATAGTTGCTTCTAGCCCAATTACCGTCTCTCAAGCGGATGGGGGAATCAGTGAGAATTGGCCGATTTGGGTTTTTTGCTAATTTCCACAAGGAGCAGTCTGACGCTTCACCAGGTGTTAATCTTTCAACTCATTGTTGTTTTTATTTTTTAGGTCTTGCTTTAACTTTCGAGTGCAGTGCTGTAGCTCTGTTTTCAGATTCGGTGATCTGAATTCTTGCCATTGCCTTCGGAGTCTCTTTTCTGTCTTACTAGCAATTCAATGTCGGCTGGTGTGTATGGGCTATAGTTTGATTGTTTGTATACCCTTGTACAGGTGGCTGAGCTGAGAGCTAATGAGAGCAACTGGTTGAATTTTTCGAGTGCTGAGCCTACATCGTGTCCATTTCTTAATACAGTACTTAGAGGAAGATGGGAATATACATATTTCTTGAATTTCAACCAGTCTATTTTCTTTCTAACGCAATTGCTTTGAGGGCTTGGTGAATTTATAGATATTACCGTGTGTGAGTGATCAGATGAGAGATCATAATTACAGTCTGTGGAAATATTTTCCATCTGCAAACCTTTGGCGACTCCAAAGTCTATGAGATCGGGTATCTTCCTCTTATCCGTCGGCCAATATGTCGGTTTTCCATTTGAGATTACATCGTAGCCGTGGTTAGTAATAATTGAGCATAAACTTCTGCCTTTGGAGTTATTAAGCGGGAGTGAGTGTGTTTGGCGTTGAAATCGCCAGCAACCAAGAATTTGTTACCAAGAGTTGAGAAAAATTCTTTATATTGCTGTTCGGTAATACTGTATCTTGGGGGACAGTATATCGCAGATATTACTAGCTTAGAGATGTACTCTTCCAGGCATATAGATGTTGCTGGCAAGTAGACTCTACTGAAATCTTCGAGAACATGATGTTTTATTCTGCTTTTTATCAATATGGCAGTTCCTCCGCATGCTTTACCATGCGGATGATTTGTGGTGTACAGTTTGTAAATTGGTATTGGTAGCAATTTTTGTCAGTGAAATGGGTCTCAGATATCATCATTATGTCGATCTGGTTGGATTCAAGCAATTGAATTAGCTCCAAACGGTGCTGGCTTAAGCCGTTGGCGTTCCAGTGGCATATCTTGAGACGACTCATGGTCTGTTTGGAGTAACATCGATTAATTTTTCATTATTTCTTGCATCATTGTTTGCATTGAATTCATGAATTGGTTCTGGATTAGTGTTTGAAGCAAATGTTCAAGGGTACTTGGCTGTTGGGTGGGCAGTGAGTGCTTCTGCTCAGTATTTACATTGCTTGGTTGGTGTAGGTTTTGTTTTAAAACACAGCGTATGATTTGGTTTGATTCTTGTTTGGGATTGCAGAGAAGAATTGTGTTGCATCAAGATTTTGTCTCTGACTTTAGTTGACTATCTGAATTTGCTCAACTGGTTTTAGAAGTTGAAGGAATCTCCGGAGATATAGACATAGATATATATTCGTGATCAGCGTCGATTAAATTTTCGATTTAACGATGTCCGTCCGTCCGTCCGTCCGTCCGTCTGTCTGTCACCTGGCTGGTTCGCACGATAACTTGAGTAAATATTAAGCTATTTCGATGAAATTTGGCATAAGTAATCTATGATCCAAGAGTACGGAGGGGATTGATATTGGGCATGATCGGTCAATAACCACGCCCACACCAAGCATTCAAAGCGACTAACCTCGAAATTTTCAAAATCTTTAACTTGCTATAACTCACATAATATACGACCTGGGACAACAATATTTAGCACATAGACTTATATTATACTACTATATAACCTCACTAAAAGTGGTTGATCCACGCCTACTTTTTAGCGTAGCTCTCATACAAAGTGTCTGTACTTCTTTTAAATTGAAACAGCTGTAACTTCTACAATCTTCTGTCCAGAATAACCATAATTGACACTGAGATTAACATGGTAGTCGGAAACAATATAGCAGAAAATCAGTGTGCCACGTCCACTCCTTATTGGGTCTCCCATACAAAGTTGCGGAAATTAAAAAAAAATGTTACCGGTTATAACTTGCAAACTATTCAGTGTAGAATAACGGGATTTAAGGTGTGGATTAGTATTGTACGAGCAAGTAAGCTCACAGGAAATGGACGCACCACGACCACTGTTTATCGTAGCCCCCATACAAATTTTAAATAGAAACAGCTGTAACTTCGGCAATCTTCTGTCTAGAATAACCATAATTGACACATAGATTAACATGGCAGTCGGAAATAATATGACACAAAATTAGTGTGCCACGCCCACTCCTTCTTGGGTCTCCCATACAAAGTTGCGGAAATTAAAAAAAAAATGTTACCGGTTATAACTTGCAAACTATTCAGCGTAGAATAACGAGATTTAAGGTGTGGATTAGTATTGTTCGAGCAACTAGGCTCACAGAAAATGGGCGCACCACGCCCACTGTTTATCGTAGCCCCCATACAAATTTTAAATTAAAACAGCTGTAACTTCGGCAATCTTCTGTCTAGAATAACCATAATTGACACTTAAATTAATATCGTAGTCGGCAAAAATATGGCAGAAAATCAGTGTGCCACGCCCACTCCTTAATGAGTCTCCCATACAAAGTTGCGGAAATTTAAAAAAATGTTACCGGTTATAACTTGCAAACTATTCAGTGTAGAATAACGAGATTTAAGGTGTGGATTAGTATTGTACGAGCAAGTAAGCTCACAGGAAATGGACGCACCACGACCACTGTTTATCGTAGCCCCCATACAAATTTTAAATAGAAACAGCTGTAACTTCGGCAATCTTCTGTCTAGAATAACCATAATTGACACATAGATTAACATGGCAGTCGGAAATAATATGACACAAAATTAGTGTGCCACGCCCACTCCTTCTTGGGTCTCCCATACAAAGTTGCGGAAATTAAAAAAAAAATGTTACCGGTTATAACTTGCAAACTATTCAGCGTAGAATAACGAGATTTAAGGTGTGGATTAGTATTGTTCGAGCAACTAGGCTCACAGAAAATGGGCGCACCACGCCCACTGTTTATTATAGCCCCCATACAAATTTTAAATTGAAACAGCTGTAACTTCTGCCTAAAATAATCATAATTGACACTTAGATTAATATCGTAGTCGGCACAAATCTGGCAGAAAATCAGTGTGCCACGCCCACTCCTTCATGAGTCTCCCATACAAATTCAAGGGAATTAAACTAAAACTTTTAAGCTCCATAACTTACAAACCATTTAGCGTAGGACAACGAGATTTAAGGTATGGATAAGTATTGTACGAGCAACTAGGCTCATAGGAAATGGGAGCGCCATGCCCACTGTTCATTGCAGCCCCCATGCAAAATGACTGAAATTCTTTTAAATTTAAACAGCTGTAACTTCGGAAATCTCCTGCCTAAAATAACCATAATTGACACTTATATTAATATCGTAGTCGGAAATAATCTGGCAGAAAATCAGTGTGCCACGCCCACTCCTTCATAGGTCTCCCATACAAAGTCGAGGGAATTAAACTAAATCTTTTAAGCTCCATAACTTACAAACCATTTAGCGTAGGACAACCAAATTTAAGGTGTGGATTGATATTGAAAAATTAATTAGATATACCAGAAAGAGATACGTCACGCCCACTTTTTATATATCTTCCGTATAAAGTGTCGGATTTATCTTAAACATTAAAACACCCATAATTTACTAATTAATACGCCTCGGTCAACACATTGCAACCTATGTAGTTTAGTATTATAGGCAGAAATTGATCCTCCAAAATTGGTGAGGTACGCCTGCTTCTTAATGTAGGTCCTATACAAAGTAGTGGAAGAAAAGGATGGATATACGAGCAAACTTTTTATATATATATCTCTACATATGCAGGGTATAATTTGGTCGGCCCCAGCCGACTATAAGGAGATTTTTTTTTTTATTTCCACTTTTTGAAAAACAATTTTTGCATATACTACTAATTTACACCCGAAATATGGTTGACTTTGACGAAGTACTTTGTATGTTATGAGAGTTCTAAAAGGGATAATTTAAAGGAGGTTTTTAAGATAATTCCTAGACTTAGTATGGGAGCTATATAAAAAGTTGGCGTGGCTTACCTCTTTCTTGTAAATCCAATTAATTTTTCAATATTAATCCACACCTTAAATTTGTTTGTCCTACGTTGAATAGTTCGTAAGTTATAGCGGTTTAAATTTTTTAAAATTTTTGCAACTTTGTATGGTAGCCCCATTAAGAAGTGGGCATGTTGATTTTTTGCCAGATTATGTACAACTACCATATTAACCTAAGTATTATTTATGATTGTTCTAGACAGAAGATTGCAGAAGCTGCAGCTATCTCAATTTAAAACAAATTCAGTCATCCTGTATGGGAGCCACTGTAAACAATGGAAGTGGCTGGCCCATTTTTTGTGGGTATATTTGCTCTTAGAATACTAATCCACACCTTCAATCTGGTTAAAATTTTTGTTTAATTTCCTCAACTTTGTATGGGAGCCCCAATAAGAAGTGGGCGTGGCACTCTGATTTTTTGCTAGATTATTTCCGACTACGATATTAATCTAAGTGTCAATTATGGTTATTCTAGACAGAAGATTGCTGAAGTTACGGCTGTTTCAATTTAAAAGAAATTCAGTCATTTTGTAAGGGGGCTATAATAAGCAGTAAGCATGGCGCGCCCATTTCCTGTGAGCCTAGTTGCTCGTACAATACTAATCAAAATACTACAATACTAATCCACACCTTAAATCTCGTTATTCTACGCTGAATAGTTTGCAAGTTATAACCGGTAACATTTTTTTTTTAATTTCCGCAACTTTGTATGGGAGACCCAAAAAGGAGTGGACGTGGCACACTGATTTTCTGCTATATTGTTTCCGACTACCATGTTAATCTCAGTGTCAATTATGGTTATTCTGGACAGAAGATTGTAGAAGTTACAGCTGTTTCAATTTAAAAGAAGTACAGACACTTTGTACGGGAGCTACGCTAAAAAGTAGGCGTGGCTCACCCACTTTTGAAGAGGTTATATAGTATTATAATATAACTCTATGTGCCAAATATTGTTGCAGAAAATCAGTGGCCCACGCCCACTCCTTTGGGTCTGCCATACAAAGTTGCGGAAATTTAAAAAAATGTTACCGGTTATAACTTGCAAACTATTCAGTGTAGAATAACGAGATTTAAGGTGTGGATTAGTATTGTACGAGCAAGTAAGCTCACAGGAAATGGACGCACCACGCCCACTGTTTATCGTAGCCCCCATACAAATTTTAAATTGAAACAGCTGTAGCTTCGGCAATCTTCTGTCTAGAATAACCATAATTGACACTTAAATTAATATCGTAGTCGGTAATAATCTGGCAGAAAATCAGTGTGCCACGGCCACTCCTTCATGGGTCTCCCATACAAAGTCGAGTGAGTTAAACTAAAACTTTTAAGCTCCATAACTTACAAACCATTTAGCATCGGACAACAAGATTTAACAAGATTAGTATTGTACGAGCAACTAGGCTTACAAGAAATGGGCTCGCCACGCCCACTGTTTATCGTAGCCCCTGTACAAAATGAGTAAAATTCTTTTAAATTGAAATAGCTGTAACTTCTGCATACTTCTGTCTAGAACAATTATAATTAATACTTCAGCTAATATGGTAGTCGAAAATAATCTGACAAAAAATCAACATGCCACACCCACTTCTTAATGGGGCTTCCATACAAAGTAGTGGAAGAAAAGGATGGATATACGAGCAAACTTTTTATATATACCTCTACATATGCAGGGTATAATTTGGTCGGCCCCAGCTGACTGTAAGGCCATTTTTTTGTGTTTTTTTGTTTCAGGTTGAAGCTCAATGAGATATATCGGTTGAGGTTTATTGCTCTTGTTGAGAATGTTGAATACTGTGTTGGCTTGGAACCCTTCTTCCTGAAGGGCGAGTTTGATTTCGTTAATATAAACTTTGGGTTCGACCCCTTTGAGTACAACGATTAAGCCCTCAGTACTTTTTAGCTGATATGTATAGCAATTCTTTTTTCCAGCATCAAATTCTGCAATTATTTTGCGATAATGAGTTTCGCTATAGATTTGCACTTTCGTTTCCTCAATTGGGCCTTTGCGAATAGGAACAACGTGGAAATTCTTTGCTCCTATAAGACTTGTTATTGTGGAAATCAACTTATCTGAGTTGCGTTCTCTTAAAAAAATGGGTGGGATTTTGAAGTTTTTCTTGGCGATAATAATTTCGTCATTTTCATCACTTGAAAACAGTGCGTATCTATTTTCCGAACTAATAGGGGTAGTGTTCTGCTTCTAGTGTAATGTAGCGATCAATTCCAGTTTGAACGGCAACTGGTTCTTTAATAGTCATCGCTCTAGTTGATTTTCCTACTGGGTGCACTTCAGTAGAAAGGCCGTTATATGTTTGCTTTGATGTTGTAGCTGTTGGTGTTACAGACGGAGAAGCGCATTGTACACTCCATGGTATAGAGGGAGATAGTACATCAAGAGAGAACATATTATTTTTATACCCTGCATAATGCAATATGCATGGTATATTCATTTCGGTCAGATGTTTGTGTCCACTTGAAGGAATCTCCGGAGATATAGACATGGATATATATTCGTGATCAGCGTCGATTAAATTTTCGATTTAACGATGTCCGTCCGTCCGTCCGTCTGTCTGTCACCTGGCTGGTTCGCACGATAACTTGAGTAAATATTAAGCTATTTCGATGAAATTTGGCATAAGTAATCTATGATCCAAGGGTACGGAGGGGATTGATATTGGGCATGATCGGTTAATAACCACGCCCACACCAAGCATTCAAAGCGACTAACCTCGAAATTTTCAAAATCTTTAACTTGCTATAACTCACACAATATACCACTTGGGACAACAATATTTTGCACATAGAGTTATATTATACTACTATATAACCTCAGAAAAAGTGGATGAGCCACGCCTACTTTCTAGCGTAGCTCCCATACAAAGTGTCTGTACTTCTTTTAAATTGAAACTGCTGTAACTTCTACAATCTTCTGTCTAGAATAACCATAATTGACACTTAGATTAACACGGTAGTCAGAAATAATATGGCAGAAAATCAATGTGCCACGCTCACTCCTTTTTGGGTCTCCCATACAAAGTTGCGGAAATTAAAAAAAATTTTACCGGTTATAACATGCAAACTATTCAGCGTAGAATAACGAGATTTAAGGTGTGGATTAGTATTGTACGAGCAACTAGGCTCACAGAAAATGGACGCACCACGCCCAGTGTTTATCGTAGCCCCCATACAAATTTTAAATTGAAACAGCTGTAACTTCGGCAATCTTCTGTCTAGAATAACCTTAATTGACACTTAAATTAATATTATAGTCGGAAAAAATCTGGCAGAAAATCAGTGTGCCACGCCCACTCCTTCATGGGTCTCCCATACAAAGCGAGTGAATTAAACTAAAATTTTAAGCTCCATAGCTTACAAACCATTTAGCCTAGGACAACGAGACTTAGGGTATGGATTAGTATTGTACGAGCAACTAGGCTCACAGAAAATGGGCGCACCACGCCCAGTGTTTATCGTAGCCCCCATACAAATTTTAAATTGTAACAGCTGTAACTTACGCAATCTTATGTCTACAATAACCATAATTGACACTTAAATTAATATCGTAGTCGGAAATAATCAGGGTATAGTTTCGTCGGCCCCAGCCGACTGTAAGGAGATTTTTTTATCTGTATTTGATGTGATTGGACATGAGTTTGTTGTTGCCAAATTTGGTGTAGTGTTAGAGTGAGGAATATGTGCAGGCAAGAGATTTGCACTGTTACTATCACTTGTGCAGTGTGTATCAACTGATTTTTTTGATAATGCACTTACTGGCGGGGTTTTCGTGGGTGATTGCATATTATGATTTACACACACATTAACAGGCGATTGCCTTTACCGGGGAGGAGAGCGCCGAACACTCATATTACTAACAAAATCTGTTTGCAAACTATGTTATTATTTTTTTTCTTTGATGTTATTTTTCTTTTTACATATCTGTATGCACAATAAATAACACAGAAATAACTGGTTAATTGTATTTAGCGTCTTTTAGCAATTTCTTTGATTTTTTAAACCGAAATCAATTATTTATTTAACTCTATTAAACGAGAGATCCAAAACACGTCCACTCTTATTGGTGACTATCACAATGATATAATATCGTATAAAATGTGATTCAGAAAATTCAAAACACTCTCTAGAGCATTTCTTTCAACAACGTTGGCTGTTGCGATGCGTTTTGCGGGACGTTTTCATAGCTCACTCCCTGCCAAAATATATCAAACGATGTATGATGACCTTGCGAAAATTCTCGGATAAGCTGAGAAGACGTTAGAGTGTTTAGATGATGAGGCGATCTATATAAATATCTTTTCATTTCTTTTTTTTTTTTCATTCATAATAAATGAGTAAAAATTTGTATCAATACATTTGAGAAGACTAGGTATTCATTTGTAAATGTAATAGTGTTGGCCCGATATCGATACCTAAATTTGTTTGTCTAAATCCCTTTAGAGTAATACTTACCTTACCTTGCATACTTACCATATGGCAACCCAACTCTCCACATAAATTCCCCTTTTATGTTTTTGGGTTTTCGCGGTTCGTGATGATCGACCGATGTTATCATCTTTACATTCGGTCCTTGAAGATTTTCCAGCGAGATCGTGCCATTCCGCGCCGTTTTCATTATTTTAATAAATCTAAATCTAAATCTTTCATCACGAGTCTAAATCGCGTTAATTATAAATTATAATTATAAATTATAAATAGTGCGAATTATTGTGACTTTAGTGATTTATATACTTTATACGCATCGTTATTTACGTTTATGCACAATGGAGAAGTAGCATTAAAACGATAGCATTAAATTTTTGAACATACAATACATTAAAAGTGTAGAACTATTGTACCATTATATACGAAGATTGAAAGCATTACAAGTGTTGAATAAAATAAACATCGTTTTGATTTCTGAAAATTTATACGTACAAAAGAATTGTGACTAAAATCATCAAATTGTTCAGCTCAATTTCTAGTGCGTTTTATTCATGGTCCTTCGAGCCGACCATAGAATAGGCTTTATAAATAAAAACAAAAATAAATAAATAATACGCGTAATAAAAGAAAGAAACAAAGTGAAATATTTTTATATGAAATGAAGTAAATAGATAAAATTATGTTCATAAAGTAAAAAAACGGCATACAATATTATACATACATAGGCATATGTGTACATAACTAAAGAAAAGAAAGAAGTGTCAGTGAATACATAATACAAACATGTACATGGTTCAATAAAAACAAAAAATAAATAGTACATAAACAAGCGGCAAATTAAAGTGTACATTAGTGCGGCTCAAATAAGAATTTATTTTAAATAAAATTTTTTATATAAATATTAAAACATATATAATTGGAAATTTGAAAAATATATTAGTGTGGTTCAAAAAAAAGGAAACAAAAGAAAATTTTTTGTTTTACTTAGAACAATAACACAACGATAATAACAACACAGCAATAGTGGGGCAGCAGCGCATCATTAGCATAAGCACCAGCAGCCGAACAAACAGATAAGGACTTAAATTTCTCGATTTTATATACATTATATAGTCGCTTACATATATATCCACTTATATATACATATATATATATATTCTCATATATACAGATACACATATTTTTTAAATATATTCTCATATATAGATACTTCGCTTTGGTATATATTCACTTATATATATACATATTTCTTCTTTTTTTATATGTTCCCATATATATATATATATGCACACATTTCATCGTTTTATATATTCTTACATTTTCCTCTGTATATATATTCACTTGTATATACACAAGTTTCATCTCTTTATATATTTTCATATATATATATTGCATTTTGGTATATATATTCACGTGTATGAATACATAATTCGTCTCAATTTTTATATATCCACATATATATACATATATACATATATTCTCATATATATATTATTATTTTTTTCCGGTATATATATATTCCCTTAAATATATACACATTTCTTTTTATATATATTTCCATATATATATATATACACATACACAGCTATATATCCTCATATATTTCCTTTTCGTATATATATTCACTTATATATACATATTTTTTTTAATATAATCTCATACATTATTTACACATTTTTTATATATTCCCATATATACCATATACTCATTTCTATATATTCACATATATATTTTCACTTATATATACACATTTCATCTGTATATATTCTCATATATATTTTCTTCGGTATATATATTCATCTCTTTATATATTTTCATATATATATATTGCATTTTGGTATATACATATATTCACGGGTATATATACATAATTCGTTTCAATTTTATATATCCACATATATATATATATACATCTTCTTTATATGTATTCTCATATATATATTTTTCTAATTTACACATTATATCGATAATATTTCTGTTATCGATCGATCGATACATTTCTCTATATCGATATCGTCGCATAATCGGTCAGTACATTTTGGTGTATTTTTTTTTATACTCTCTTCACTCCACAAACCTTGATAGATTCGGTCAAATATGCCAGTGACGCTATTCCAAAAGGCGCAGTGGAAAAAATGCCAAAAGTTCCATCCGAAACAAAGAAAACTCCTAGAAAAAGAGCTTATGACCCCTCCATGAATGAGTTCATTTTCGAGGCGGACAACCTGGTGCATTTCTGCACGAAGTTTTCAACAATTCCGGTTGAAGACTTAACACCTTCTCTCCTTAAGGCTAAGCTCGAGGACTTGAGCTGATATTATGATCAAGTCAAGTCCACGTTTAGAAGAGTAGTTTTAACGGATGAAGACGAGCTGCCCAGTAATTTCAAAATGGCAGCGAGAAATAAAATGGAACTCTGCCAAGAGCGCGTGCACACCATAAAAGCACAGATTTCGGATCTCTTAGAAGTTCAATCAGCCTCCAGATTGGAACTTCCATCACAAGCAGAAATTACCTCTATTTCTGCAACAGAGCAGGCAAATAATTCCGCGATTTGCCTGACTGTTCCTACTTGTGATACCGAAACATTTTCCGGCGGGTACGAAGAATGGAGTTTACATAAACCACCCTAAACTCTCTTCTGCCCAAAAACTGTATCATCGCCGATACAAAACTGCAGGAAAAGATGGAGCTATTGTGAAGCAGTACGCGCTCAACAACGAAAATTTCGAATTGGCATGGAATGCGCTAAAGGCCCGCTTCGAAAACAAGCGAATTCTGGTCGATAAGCAAATAAAAACTCTCTTGAACCTCCCTCAAGTGAGTTACGAGAATAGCGAGGCAATTCAGAAATTGCAAACCACGATCAATAATTCTCTGTCCGTCTTATCCTCTCAAGGCGTCTCGACAGAGAATTGGGACCCGATCCTGGTGCATATCTGCTGTTCAAAACTGCCTGAAGATTCCTTGGCTCTCTGGGAACAATCCCTAAGTTCCCGCAAGGATCTTTCAACATGGCAGCAGATGAACGAATTCTTGACTATCAGGTATGAAGTCGTGGAGAGGCTCAACAGCGTCAAACCAAACAAATCAATATTTCTACAAAACAGACCCCAGAACAAAACCCAAAACTTTTTTGCTGAAAGCAATCAGAACTTCTCGATTCTGATTTTCTAAAATTTGAAAGTGCCAGTGCCACAAAAACCCTTGGAATACGATGGAATGCATTGACTGACACATTCTCGTACTCAGTATCGCCCATCGAAACAACATCCGCCGCTACCAAGCGTCAAATTTTATCTGCCGTTGCGAAACTTTTTGACCCGGCAGGATGGCTCTCGCCCATCATGACTCAAGCCAAGCTGCTTCTCCAAGAGCTCTGGTTAGAAAGCACCGACTGGGATGAATGCGTGAAACTCAGATCGCTCATCAAATGGAATGTATTTCTAGAGAATATTTCGTTCATTGGTCTTATCGAAATCCCTCGATGGGTACAATTCTCTCCCAAGAAGCGAATCCAGCTTCATGGATTTTGTGACGCTTCAGAGAAAGCGTATTGTGCAGCCCTGTACATACGATCAATGGACATGAATAATCAAATATCCTGTCATTTACTGGTGGCTAAAGGAAAAGTTGCACCTCTGCAGACGGTCAGCTTACCACATTTGGAATTGTGTGGCGCCATTTTACTTTCGCACCTAGCCAAGTCCGTTAAAGAAACTTTAGATGTCGAATTCTCAGACATATTTTTCTGGTCCGATTCTCAAATCGTTCTCGCATGGCTGGAAAAACCACCTCACACATGGAAAACGTACGTCGCTAATCGTACAGCCCAGATACTCCAAAACGTTGGAAATGCTATCTGGCGCCATGTCATCAGCAGCGAATATCCAGCTGATTTGGGTACACGCGGATGCAAGCTCCAAGATCTTGTGTCCAATACTCTTTGGTGGAATGGCCCTGCATGGCTTCATCACCCCGAAGAAACCTGGCCAAAACCAACACTTTCCAGTACTTTGCCCCCCGAGCAAAGGAAAGTAGAGGTTCTTCTCACGTTAGATGACCATACCGACATTCTCGATCGGTTCTCATCATTTTCAAGGGCACTACGTGTGATTTCTTACGTTTTCCGTTTTGTCCATAACGGACTCTCTAAATTGCGAAAATCTTCTCCAATTTCGAATTCCTCACTCTCGCAGAACGAAATTCGTTTCGCAAAAAGCCGGCTAATTTCGTTAGCCCAATGGCAATATTTTCCCAAAGAGCTGAAGGCTCTTCTCATCTCAACCGCAGTCAGCAATAAAAGCTCTTTGCTGACTTTAAATCCTTTTCTCGACAAGGAAAATCTCATGATAGCAAATGGTCGATTAGCTCATTCTGGTCTTAGTTATAGTGAGCGCCACCCTATAATTCTTCCTGAAAAATCCCGATTTTGCGTTTTGTACCTCAAGTTTCTCCATACTCTGCTTCTACACGCAGAACAAAGGCTCATGTTCCGAATAGCTCGACAAGAATTCTATATTCCTCGTCTTAAGCCCCAAATAAGGAAATGCATATTTCTATGCAAAGTTTGTACCATCCACAAACAAAAGGTTCGATCACAGATTATGGCAGCTCTGCCACCTGAACGGTGTACCTTGTAGGTACCTTTCGCAACCACAGGTGTTGATTTTACAGGTCCATTCCAAATTAAAGCATCTACGCTTCGAACTGCTGCCTTTCTCAAAGGGTATGTGGCTGTATTTGTATGCTTTTCCACAAAGGCCATTCACTTGGAATTGTGCTCTGATCTCTCTACATTCCGGCATTCCGCGCCGCATTCGCCAGATTCGTTGGCAGAACAGGCCTTCTCCGCAAAATCATGTCGGATAATGGTACAACTTTCGTTGGAGCTCAAAGAGCCATGAGTAAAGAATTCCTCATTATTCATTATTCATTAATGAATAATGAATGAATAATGAATGAATAATGAATAATAATGAGAGTTGGGTTGCCATATGGCAACCCAACTCTCCACATAAATTCCCCTTTTATGTTTTTGGGTTTTCGCGGTTCGTGATGATCGACCGATGTTATCATCTTTACATTCGGTCCTTGAAGATTTTCCAGCGAGATCGTGCCATTCCGCGCCGTTTTCATTATTTTAATAAATCTAAATCTAAATCTTTCATCACGAGTCTAAATCGCGTTAATTATAAATTATAATTATAAATTATAAATAGTGCGAATTATTGTGACTTTAGTGATTTATATACTTTATACGCATCGTTATTTACGTTTATGCACAATGGAGAAGTAGCATTAAAACGATAGCATTAAATTTTTGAACATACAATACATTAAAAGTGTAGATCTATTGTACCATTATATGCGAAGATTGAAAGCATTACAAGTGTTGAATAAAATAAACATCGTTTTGATTTCTGAAAATTTATACGTACAAAAGAATTGTGACTAAAATCATCAAATTGTTCAAATCAATTTCTAGTGCATTTTATTCAGTGTTCGACATTCGATTCTCAACAGTATCGATAGTATACTTTTGATTCTAGAAACTATTAATTCTGATTATTTGAAATAATTTTAGATAGGGCTGTGAGATGAATCGTTTAATCGAACAATTTGATTAAGCAATTATTTTATTAATCAAAATTTTGATTTATTGAAATAATGAGAACGCTCTTCAATAAACGACAAACTTCTGCAAATATTTTGTCTATGAATTTTCTGAAGCTTTGAAATATGGTTAAACTTTCATTCATCATTTCCACCAATTTCTCATATTGGCTATAGTTGGTAGCTAGCATAGACTGCTTTTTTCTATTAACTACTCACTGGAATCAGCATTAACACCAGTAATGACGTCAGCCTGGAGATATTCCGAGGGATCACCCTTACTAACAGGTGCTACTTTGGGCTAAGTATGTAATTGAGAAGGCGGGCCCTGTCTCGAGCAACAAATAGAACACTTTACAAGTCTCTCATCGTGCCTGTCCTTACATATGGTGCCGAAGCTTGGACAATTTCCACCTCAGATGAGAGAATGCTAGGAGTTTTCAAGAGAAAAGTCTTATGCAAGATCTTTGGACATATTTGCGTTATAAGGTACAACCATGAGCTGTATGAGCTGTATGCCGTCACCGACATAGTAAAGCGCATTAAAATCCAGCAACTGCGCTGGCTAGGTCATGTCGAGCGAACGGAAGAACATGCCCTGCTAGAAAGGTGTTATATTCGGAACCCGCTGGTGGACGACGCAGAAGAGGAAGACCTAACCTCCGGTGGAAAAATCAAGTGCTGGAGAACTTGTCAACGCTTGGAATTTCTAACTGGCATGCTAGATTCGGCCTAAATCAATATTCAGTTGTAATAGTTGTATTAATAGTAATAGTTAATAAGTAAGCAATTGTTCTTATAATGTTTCATAGCAGACAAATTTATTATACTGTATTAATATTTTAATAGTTTTTAGAGAATTTTTATACGTCACCGACACAAAGTTAAGATTGATTTGAATTCATTTATACGATTTTCCGAATTTCGAATTTTTTACACAATTTATTATTCGCATATTCATGAAAAACTGTCAGTTATAATTCATTCGTGATAACGTAGTGGCCACGTCAGAAGTAATAATAACAATTTTCCGGCATTTTCGATTGTAATGTAATGGAAATATCTTTCGGTTCGGTTGTATCCAAAGTTTGCACTAAAGATGAGCGGTAAAGCATATTACACCGCTTTATTGAAAAAGTCGTTGCCTGAATCGACGATTCAACCAGAGTGCAGTCAAATTGAAAAAAGTAATATATAGACAGTATTAGTGTCAATTTGAACGAAAGTTAAAGTAAAACCATAGAACTGGATGAAAATATTTTAACAAATATAATTGTTCCTGATGATGCACTCTAAGTGATTAATTTTGGGTCTAAGGAACATAAAAATTTATACATTGTAAATCCTGCTTTAGCTATGCTAATCTGAAACATTCATAGTATAAAGTAATATTGTATATTAAATTAAAAATCACAATTTTTACATTCCAGATCGATGCATCAGAAGCTGAAATGCCGATTACCGCATTAATCGAGTTTTTATTTGTTCTCACAACATATAGTGAGAGATTTTCTGATCAAGCAGTATTCAACTACCAATTCACATCAAATTAATAAAATATCACACTAAATTTGAATTAAAAGCGTGTGCGAAAAATATTCATTATCTAATTGTGTCTCAAGTTAGTGTCACATGTAAGTTTATTGATACAGTGGACATCATTCGCTAAATGCTAGGAGAAATTACCTTTTACGGTTTTCTCCAGCCTATCCATTTCAATATACATACATAGGCCCTATAGCGAAATAGACACAATAAACATTTGACTTATTATGAAATAAACTGAAGAGTACACATCCATTTCATTTTCAATGGTTATTTCTTGTTTAATGCTGGCATATTTATGATGTAAAATTCACGAAAGGAACAAACGGTTTGAAGAGTTTCTAAACCTGAGTCAAAATTAAAATTTTAATGTCCACTTTATTTAAAAGGCGCAAATTTTCGGATAACCGTTCAACATCTCGCTGAACCGTGACTATAAAACTTGCATTAGGTGCAAATGTTACAAAAAACTTCTAAAATTTGTTATATTTCGGTTGTATTCCCATATTTCTTGATATTTAAACAACTTTCTGAGGCCTTCAGCAGAAGTAGCATCATGTTTCACCTAGAATGTACTCACCAAAGTCAGCTGTTTAGGAATAATGTTAGGATAATGATGTGAAGATGAGATGTGCCAAAAGAGATTAAAATTAATTCCGTGATTCAAATAATAAATAAAGCTATTAAAGAACCATCTAGGATACACCGCACCTTATGCCATGGAATAAAATTTCTAAAACCAAAACACGAAAATGCTCAATGTCCATCAATATACAGACCAATAACCTGCCTTAATTCGCTTTACAAACTAGTCACATCATGTTTAACTAATATTTTAAATGTACACTGCGAAAATAACAATATTAACACGTTAATCGCCACGATAATATCAGAAAAATTTTCACATGGGCCATGGTAACTTTATTAGATAATTTAGTTAAAAATGTATCAAGGAAAGTTAATGTATCACAGAAAAAAATTTGTTTACCAAAATTCCCGGAAAAATACTATTTTTTATGTCACACTTATATGACTGACATGGCCCTATATTAAAACTTTTTTTCTCGACAAGCCGTGTCAGTCTTATATGTCTGACGCATCCAAACAAGATACAACAAGTAATAACCTGTTGTTTTGAAAACAGCGTTGAACGCATTGTATAGGAATCAGTGGTATGTGTAGCATTTACCGAATAACACCTTGTTACTGTGACTATTTATGTATACTGCTGAAAAAAAGAAAATAAGAAGAATGTGCACTGGATGTTATGCTCAAATAAAAGAAGCAGAAGGTCGAGATGCAGCAAGAAAAAAAGGAAAAAAAGTTTCAACGTACTGCTCAGACTGCGAACAACAGCCTTTTTTTGAATAGAATGTTTTGGACAGCATAATAAATGAATATAATTAATTATATCAAAATAAAAATTATTAAAATGTATTTTTTCAACTGAAACAATATACCATTATATATGTAACTATGTTTATTTCATTTTATTGTTTGTAGTAAGCCAAGAAATTTTCAGGTTTTGTTCCTGATAGACCAAGCTTTCGAAACATAATGCAAATATATCGTTTGCGTCGGACATCTATGATTGACGTGGCCTTCTACATAATCGCGTACGTCAGACATATATGCCAAAGCGTTTGATAGCGTACCTTACTCCTGACTCCTATATATCCTCAAGCTTTACACAGAACACCCAATATTAATAACGTTCTTAAATGAAGGCAACAAATCTACACTTTAGCCACCAAATAGGAGCTATTAATACAAAACAGATCAAAAGAAATAGAGGCATATTTCAAGGAGATAGTCTAAGTTCCTTATGGTTTTGCCTATCATTAAACCCTTTATCAACAATACAACAAGATATCATACAAACTAAAAACAACAAATTGTGAAGAGCCAATCTCAGACCTATTCTATGTGGATGACTTAAAGCTTTATGCTAACTCCAAACACAACTTAAACAACTTCATAACTATAGTTGAAAATTTCAGTAAAGACATCCATATGAACTTCGGAATAGATAAATGTAAGATACAAGCAATCGAAAAAGGCAAACTAATATCGACACCAACACACACTACACAAAAGAACGAAAATATTACGACACTAGGACCAGAAGAGACATACAAATATCTAGGTATCATGCAATCAAAAGGCATAAATCACACAATAATTAAAAGCAACATGAAAAAACAATTCAGCAGTCGACTTCATGCAATAGCTAAAAGAAATCTTACTGGGAAAAACCTCTTAACGGAAATTAATAGTTTTGCAATTCCAATACTTACATACACTTTTGGCGTCATAAATTGATCTTAAAAATCTTGAAATATTGATCAGAACAATCATGACCAAGCATCAATATCACCACACAAAATCATCAATTCGTACGACAATACCTCGTATTGAAGGTGGTAGAGGTATTATATCTATCACCAAACTTTATAATTGAAATATATACGGATTATACACCACTGCAGTAAAATAAAAACAATGAAATAGTAATACCATCCAATGAACAAGCTATAGAAAAATGGAAATCAAAAGTTATCCATGGCAATTATCCTACCCAACAAAATCGCATCTCAATTGACAATCGAGCAGGATATTTGCCGAAACAGAAGGCTATATGATAGCAATACAAGATGGTGTAATCCCTACCAAGAGCTATCGCAAACACATACTGAATGAACCTAATATAGATGACGGATGCCGAAAATGTAAAACACCAAATGAGACAATAATGCATATATTAACCAGCTGCAAAAATCTAGCCGTTACCGAATATAAAGGACATAATGACTTCGGTAAAATAATACATAAACATCTAGCACAGAAATATAATTTTGCAACAGACAAAATCCGGAATTTGCAGTATACACCTCCGCCAATATTAGAAAACCAAGATTGCAGAATATATTGGGATCGTAGTATTCTTACTGACCACACTATACAACACAATAGACCAGAAATCGTTCTAATATACAAAACACAGAGCACTGCATTCATAATAGACTTCGCAATAGTGAATATTTAAAATATTCAAAACACAGAAAACACAAAGCAAACCAAATATGAAGCAATAGCAAGAGAACTACGAACAGTATGGAACATAAAGAAAATCCAAATAATACCTATGATAATGCCAACCACCGGACACATCACACGCAGCCTGATCAAAGCCGCCAGAACTCTGCATCTTCCACAAAACACCATAGCAGAAGCACAACATCAAGTAATTTTATTAACATGCGGAATAATGAGGAAATTTATGGAATCATTACAATCGAACTGATAGCACATGTCAAAGATACGCGTCAGTTCTAAACACAGCTATAAGCTGTGATATATTTTTAGTAATAATAATAATAATAATAATAACAATAATAATAATACTAATAACAACAATAATTCATATATAAAATATGAAATAAAATCAAGTCATACAAACATACATACACATACATATACATATACACATACACACAGAAATATTATACATTTCACAATTCCGGATATGCTATGAAATGTGGTCGATTGTTGTGTGTTGCGATCCAATCAATCCAATCTAATCCAATCCGTAGCCGAAAGTGACTAATTCCATTTTATTCACTATTGTATTCACACACACACACACACGCATATACCTTATAAAAGCTTTATAAATGTTGTTATTGTTTTTTATTGGTTTTTCTTGTTGCTATTGCAATATACATCTTTTCCACATACCAAAGTATTTTCATATTTGTAAAAATGTGAGAGTGTTTGTGTATAGGTTTGCGTGCGTGCATTCATTTCACCCTCCCCATAGCGTGCGTTATATGTAACATAACGCATTATTGGAATGTTAGGAATGCTGATTGTTTATTTAAAGTTGAAAACTTACCTTGATCGTTCGCATTGAGATAAATACTTACATACCTATCTACACGCAATGAGGCACGCACACAAAAGCATAATGTTGATATATTAAATACATATCTATAAGCATACACACTTACATACATAGCCACTAACATGCTTACATAAAGCTTACGTACAGCGCAAACAGGGTTAGGCGCACATATATGCATGCATACTTATATTGTTGGTTGTCGCATTGCAGCAATAGGGTGCTTCTGCTGTAGGTACATGTATGTGTATTACGTATTGGCCGTTGGTGTCAACAACAACAACAACAATACGTATGATAAGCTGTTACGTTTCTCCACTTTTGATTGTCGATGTTGTTGGATTTTGTTCATACATCACTAACTTAAGCCAAATATAATTTACATTTCTTTGGCTTTTTGTTATTGTTGCTGGCGCATTGTTTTTCTTTTTTGTGTTGTGTTATTTATTTATTTTTTTTATTTGATGTGCGCTTTCTGTCGGCGGCTGAAGATCAAAGTTATCACGACTAGGTGAGCAAACGAGTGAACGATCACGGTGATATAGCTGCTGTTACTGTTGCTTCGACTGATGCTACTGATGATAATGATGTTGCGCACCGCCATATTAAGTATTATGGTATTTATGTGACTACTATTGTTGTTGTTCTTCTTATTGTTGTTATTGTTTGTTCAGTTTTGTAATTCGATATTTTACCTACACATATCTATATTGTTGGCTTCATATTTTGTTAGAGTAGAAAATAAAGAGCCGCTCTCCAGGAAATGCGATGGACAGGACAGGGCTGCTCCAAAAGAGCGTCCTGTGACATCTACTACAGTTGCCATGCTGAAAGGCACGAATTAGGATGTGGATTTTTGGTCAGCAAGAGACTACGACATCTTGTCTCACAGTTCACGCCTGTGAACGAACGGCTGGCCACAATCCGCATCAAGGCAAAATTTTTCAACATCAGCCTTATATGTGCCCACGCTCCGACGGATGAGAAGGACAATGTGACCAAGGAGAGCTTCTTCAAGCGCCTCGAAGAAGCTTATGACCGCTGCCCCCGCCACGATATCAAAATCGTGCTTGGCGACTTTAATGCCAGGGTGGGCAAGGAAGGTACCTTTGGTCCAACTGTCGGAAAATTCAGCCTCCACCAGAACACCTCCGATAACGGAATGAGGCTGATCGACTTCGCCGCAGCACGAAACATGGTAATTGGTGGTACCAGATTCCAGCATCTCGACATCCACAAAGCGACATGGTTGTCTCCAGATCATCGTACAAGAAACCAAATTGATCATGTGGTGATTGACGGAAGGCATGCTTCCAGTGTGATGGACGTGAAATCGATCCGTGGTGCCAACATCGACTCGGATCACTACCTTGTTGCAGCTAAGGTGCGCACACGCTTATGTGTCGCAAATAACAAGAGAAGTCCCACACAGAGAAAGCTCGACGTCAGTAAGCTGCGATCACCAGAGACAGCAGATGCATTTTCCACTCGACTATCGGATCTGCTTATGCAGAACACTCCCCAACTTGATGATACATGCGCACGGTGGACACATATATCCCACTCCATGACTACTGCTGCCGAGGAGGTAATCGGTTACTACCGGCCTCTGAGGAATGAGTGGTATGATCAGGAGTGTCGCGACGCTACCGCAGAGAAAGACGCCGCCTACAGAAGAACCCTGCGTGCAGGCGCAACGCGAGCTGTTAAGGAGCGGTATAGAGAGAAAAGGAGTGCAGAGAGACGTCTTTTCAGGCGCAAGAAGAGGGAGTTGGAAAGACGTGAGTGTGAGGAGATAGAGATGTGTACCGACAAGAATGAGACTCGAAAATTCTTCGAAAAGATCAAGCGCCTAAGTGGAGGTTTAAATCCCGGAGCCTCTTCTTGTCGTGATGGAAATGGAAATCTGGTTACAGATGTCCAGAGTGTACTGAGCCTATGGAGGGAACACTTCTCCACGTTACTGAATGGCGATGCTACGAACAATTCCGCCAGTGGAGGTGTGTGCCCGATAACCCCAATTACAGATGATGGTGTTGATGTTCCACCACCTGACTATGACGAGGTTGAAACGGCCATTTTAAGGCTGAAGAACAACAAAGCTGCAGGTGCTGATGGCCTGCCTGCCGAGTTGTTTAAGACCGGAGGCGATGAGCTGCTCACCCGCATGCACCAGCTCATAAGCAGAATATGGTCGGATGAAAGCATGCCTGATGATTGGAGGCTCAGTGTTCTCTGTCCTGTACATAAAAAAGGAGACCCCACAATTTGCGCCAACTACCGTGGAATAAGTCTCCTGAGCATCGCATACAAGGTTCTATCGAGCGTACTGTGTGAAAGGTTGAAGCCTATGCTCAGCAACCTGATTGGACCTTATCAGTGTGGCTTCAGACCTGGTAAATCCACCATCGACCAGATTTTCACACTGCGTCAAATCCTGGAGAAGACCCAAGAAAAACAGATCGACACACACCACCTATTTTTTGATTATAAAGCCGCTTTCGACAGTCCGGTAAGGGATTACCTCTACGCAACAATGTCTGAGTTCGGTATTCCTGCAAAGCTCATTCGACTTTGTAGAATGACACTGCATAACTCTCGTTGTGCAGTGAAAATTGGGAAGGACCTCTCCGCACCGTTTAATACCGAACGGGGTTTCAGACAAGGTGATTCGTTATCGTGCGACTTCTTCAATCTTATTATGGAGAAAATAATACGAGCTGCTGATCTACGACATAATGGCACTATCTTCAACAAAAGTGTCATGCTGTTAGCGTATGCCGACGATATTGACATAATCGGCATGAACACGCGAGCAGTCAGTGCAGCATTCTCAGAGTTGGAAATAGAGTCGCGTCGGATGGGTCTCACGGTGAACGAGGGCAAGACGAAGTATCTAGTGTCAACAAACAAAGAGTCCCGGCGTCTTGGACAGCACGTCACTGTTGACAACTACGCTTTTGAAGTAGTAAGGGACTTTGTCTATCTTGGAACCAGCAATAACAGCAGTAATGACGTCAGCTTGGAGATCATGCGTAGGATAACTCTTGCTAACAGGTGTTACTTTGGGCTGAGTAAGCAATTGAAAAGTCGAGCCCTCTCTCGAAGAACGAAAACTACACTCTACAAGTCTCTCATCATGCCTGTCCTAACATATGGCGCTGAAGCCTGGACAATTTCCATCTCGGATGAGCGAATGCTTGGAGTTTTCGAGAGAAAGGTCCTACGCAGGATCTTTGGACCTATTTGCGTTGGTGGCGAGTACCGAATAAGATACAACCATGAGCTGTACGAGCTATATGCCGATATTGACATAGTAAAGCGCATCAAAATCCAGCGGCTGCGCTGGCTAGGTCATGTCGAGCGAATGGAAGAACACGCTCCAGCTAAGAAGGTGTTATATTCGGAACCCGCTGGAGGACGACGCAGAAGAGGAAGACCAAACCTCCGGTGGAAAGACCAAGTACTGGAGAACCTGACGGCGTTTGGAATTTCTAACTGGCGCCAGCTAGCGAAGAACAGAGATGGCTGGCGAAGCATGTTATTTTCGGCCTAAATCGATATTCGGTTGTTATGGCCACATAAGTAAGTAAGTAGTAAAATAAAGAGCGTACAAATTTCTAGGTTAGAACGAAAATAAGCTGATAAAGATGATGAAATGTCAAATATCAAACTGTCATTCTTAAACATTTATCAAGTAGAAATGTGGATGGAACACTGTATGATTGAACATTTCTTAATAGCAAAAATTCATTATATAAATAGTGAAACTTGGGTGGCGTCAAAGTTTAGTTGGTAAAAAGCTTACAATGGCAATGTTGGTTGGCCTCCAAGAGTGAAAATTAATGATGAAAATTGTGAGAATTTAACCACGTCAATGCTAGTTAACCTCCAAGGGTGTACCAGGTGTACAATCTTAAATCCGCTGTTTGCTCGTATATAGCGTTAGTGAGCATATTGAGCTATTATCGACTGCGCATCCTTTTTTTATGAGTTCGACACCTGTTTACATCAATTAGTAAACATCATCAGTGATTTTATACAACAACATACATTTTTCCTCATATAATCATGTCTAGTTTCGTGCCAAAAAAAGTGAATAAGCTCTACTTTTTTGCTTCAATTTGAAGAAATCTGCTGCTAAGTCCCATCAAATGGTTGTGGAGCCGTGCGCTATCGGAAACCACTTGCAGATACTGGTTTCGTCGATTCAAAGAAGGCCATTTTGGCTTGAGTGACAACAAACGTGAAAATAGACCCAGAAAAGTTGAGGACCATGATTTGCAGGCTCTTTTGCCGAATATTTAGGTGTTACTCAACAAGCCATTTCCATACGTTTACGAGCCATGGGGAAGGTTCAAAAATATGGAAAATGGATACCCCATGAATTGAACGAGAGACAGATGGAGCGACGCCAAAACACATGCGAAATCTTGCTTGCTAGACAGAAAAGAAAGTCGTTCGTGCATCTTGTGGTGTCTTGCGATGAAAACTGGATATACTTTGAGAATCCTAAACAAAAAAATCGTGGGTCGATCCCGGCCAACCAGCAACTTCTTTTCCAAGACCAAATCGCTTTGGACGCAAGACGATGCTGTGCGTTTGGTGGGATCAGCAAGGTGTCATCTATTACGAGCTGTTGAAACCTGGTAAAACTGTCAATGCTCACCGCTACCACCAACAACTAGTGAAATTGCGCCGTGCTTTAGGTGAAAAAAGGCTTGGTTATGAACAAAGCCATGAGAAGCGGATTTTTCTCCACGACAACGCCCCATCGCACACGTCAAAACTGGTCCAAAACTACTAGGACACACTCAATTGGGAGGTGCTACCTCATCCCGCTTATTCACCAGACCTGGCTCCTTCTGACTATCACCTGTTTTTGTCGATGGGTCCCGCGCTCGCCGAACAGCACTTCGATTTGTATGAAAACGTCGGAAAATGGCTTGACGAGTGGTTTGCCTCGAAAAATGCGGAATTCTTTTGGCATGGTATATACAAATTGCCCGAGCAATGGGAAAAATGTATAGCTAGTGAGGGCAAATACCTTGAATAAATTAATTTTTGGTTTTCTATGAAAACGAAAAACAGCGGATTTAAACTTGTACACCTAGTACATTTTTTATAATAATTATGAAACTACACCAAGGCTAACTCTATTAGACAACTTTTCGTTGAAGATATGCCGACAAGTTAGAGGTGGTCACTTGGGCGATATTTGCATTCAGCAATATTTTCCAATTTCCAATATTTAAAACCCAAAACTTAAATTCGGACACCCTTTCTAATTTCTATTAGAAATAAACATTAGTTTTGAAATTAGTGTCTTTATCTGTTCGAGGATTAATCCTATTGCGATTTTCTCTCAATTAAATATTATCATGTAAATCGCAAAAATTTTTATATTTTAGCCTCACATCAATTAAAATTATTTTTAAAACAGAAAATATAGCATTGGATGGAAATGAATATTAAACATTACAATTAGATGGTTCACAAAGTTTAATAACGTCACATGTTAGAGCTTAAAGTTACGCGAAATATGATACATGTGGTGTCAACATAATTTTATAACATTGACAATATGACACAATATTAAAACACCAAATAAATTTCCTAAATATATTATTGACATTTTGTTTGAGAAATATATTGATCCTCTTCTAGCACATACGAGGGCGGTCCCAGAACTACCCGACCTACCAAAGAAAACAACAAATTTGGGTAATTTTCTTTTTATTTCTCGACATAATCTCCTTCTAGCTCTGCACACTTTTTCCAGCGATATTCTATAGCTGCGATACCCTGTGTATAACATGAACTGTCTAGCTTATTAAAATAGCCATCTACCGCAGACTCCACCTCTTCATTGTTTTCAAATATTCTACCACCAAGCCATTTTTTCAAATTTGGAAATAGAAAATATCCGAAGGAGCTAAATCTGGCAAATAAGGTGAGTGCTGAAGCAATTCGAGCTTTATCTCATTGATTTTGGCCATCGCAATAGCGGATGTGTGAACTGCAATTTATAGGATTACGGCCTTTAATGTAATTGCAATGCAATACAGCAATGAAACACAATAATTTTGAAATTAAAGAAACCTTTTGATTAAAAACGACTTTTATTTCTTTCAACACTTGTTTACGTTTATTTTAATAATTATGGATTTTTTTTTAAAGTATTTATGTTTAATATTTTATAATCACAAAACTATTTAATTTTTAACTTTCTTCACGAGGAAAAAGTAATAGAAAATAGAAATAAAATAAGTGGCATTACTTCACAGGATAACTTTTTTCTAATAATTTTATTTTGTTTATGGGAATGTAAATATGGTAAGAATGTAAAATGAAAAGGAGAAGGGAATAGGCGGAACAAACGGGTGAGAGAATAGAATTGCCTGGAAGCGATAGGAATAGGGATAAAGTGAATATGGAATAATTAGCAAATGGGTAGAGTTGCCAGACCATCCATCCACTCATTTATTCCAATTCACTTTGGGAGTGCGCGCATCTTATGATGGCGTAGACACATACCTTGAATGGTTTCAAGTGTATATTTTGACATTTTGGGATCGAAAAGATGAAGTTATTAAGTTGAAATTCGGTGCATACGATAACATTTACTAACTAATATACGAGTTTGAAAATGGGCTAAATTGGATGAAAATTATGCCAACCTTTGGCTTTCTCCATGAGCATAGTCATCGATGAGCGAGTATATTTCAAAATGTGCATTATAGGATGAAAGCCACGCCTACCTTCGGAAAAAACGTGTGTTTTAGTGAAAGAATATCTGTGCGTATGTCATAGTGTAGTGTATCTAAGTTATAGTATTAACATAGATTATTTAAAAAAAACTAAATTCGAAGTTGAATTTCCGCCTTCGCCCCTCTTTCTAACCTATTAAGCCCCTGAGAAAATAGACGAAAAACGATGTTTCTTCTATTTTTCGAATTTAGTATTCAAATATCCATTAAATTTGGCTACTCTGGTTTATTTTACATCCTTATTTTATTTTTTTAAAAACAGAAACACATCTTTTCTTATTTCAAAAGAACTACATGTTATACTCAAAAGTTGAATATATCAAGAAAGGAAAAGTGTCAAATGTAAGCTCTATAAATCATTGTAATATGAATCATCAAACCTATGAAACAGATGAAGAAGAACTTAAACTAGAAACAGACTGGATTTTGAAAAAAAACAGGACAAACAAAAAACAAAAAGCAGAGTTTTCACCAATAATTTGAATATCTTTCTGAGAAAAAAAAGGAGCGAAATGCGACCTCAACCAATTATGGTGTCCAATATGGAAAAATACTAGGAACTGGAAAGTTTCATAAGAAAAAATGTAAAAACAATTTTACAGTTATCTTGCTAGGCACCCAAAAAATTAATGTATTCAACGGTGATGATTACAGAATCCTCATAAAGGCTTTATCTGATTCGGGTTTAAGCTGGTACTCATATGAAGATATGCAAACATGATCAATAAGAGTAATTGTAAAAAATTTACACCATTCGTGCGAAACTAAACTTATTATCAGTAACTTGATAGAACAAGGCTTGAAAGCTATAACTGCTGTTAACAAGTTTAAGTTCAAACAAAACAACCTCTCGATATGTTTCTGATAACATTCGAACATAATGAAGATATTAGAAAGATAATTAAACAAATATTACGCTCAATAGTAAATATTGAGAATGTATAGTCATCTAATTTAATCCCGCAGTGTAAACGCTGTCAGGGATTTGGCGACAAATGTCAAATGTGTCAGTGTTGTAGCCAAAGAGCTTTAAAAAAATAAGAGATTCACAATCTCCCTGTGACGATATTAATAACGTAGCACCTTCATCTACAAAGAACAATACAATATACCATTGAGAATATTCTGGTAACACTATAAATTTGCAGAGAATAACTTACGCTCAAGCAGCTAGAAATATTAGAAACGAAAACTAACAACGCTAATAATTTGAAAGCTCAAGCCCCAAGGGTGAATAATAATGCCAATAAAAATATACTTTTACTAATATTGACTAAATTGCAAAAACAAGAAGAGGTGGCTAATAAGCAAGTCTCGAAAATAAAATGACTCAACATTCACAAAATAATAAATGTTAAATTCTTTATGTATTATGACATGGAATGCAAACGGCCTACAAAATCATAATGATGAATTGGAAATAATACTAGAAACACATTTCACAAGAGAGTCTCTTGTAACATTCAAAAATTAGGTTTTACATCACAAAATTGGGTGCCGTGGCTCAGTGGTTAGTGTGTTGTCCTTCTGATCTGTAGGTCGTGGTTCAATCCCCGGCTGATGCAAAACATATTTAATATTTTTTTTTTTTTTTTCAAGCTTTATTTATTGGATCTTTCTAAAATTACTTAGAAACTAACAATAAGTGATCAAATCTTACAAACTAACTAAAATTATGTGATATTCCCTACGTTCCATCACAATTTGTTGAGTCGCGAGGTATAGCAATTTCACAGCATATTCAGTGTGTCTTTTCTTTTTAATCGACGATGCCCCGTGCTCAGCAACAATTGCCTAGCAAGGTGATTCGGATGATTGTGCAATTTTTGAATGTAGCTTCTGCAGGACATTGGAACTTCCTCAGAAATTATGGGTACATTTAAATCTCGATGGATGTTAACGTTCAGAAGATTGGCTTCAGGATTGCTTTTTATAATAGCACTTTGTATTCAAGATTCAACGTTGATCTTTTGTGTAACAGCCACCATAACTGATTCATTTTAAGCTAGATCTGAGTTTTCTTTGCCTCTATGTGATTTTTCCAGGTCAGCCTTCTATCGAGGTGAATACCCAAGTACTTTGTTGAGGAACATTGTGGAACTGATTGGCCATTAATTTTAAGTGGGGGACATGTATCTGGCCTTAGCGTGAAGGTTACATGTACGCTCTTTGATTCATTAACTTTTATACGCCATTTTGCTAGCCAGATTTCGAGAGAATCGACATGAGTCTGCAGTTTAGTAGCTTCTATGGGGTTAGAGCGAGAGCACAATATTGCCGTATCATCAGCAAAGGTCGATATGAATGTATAGTTATTGTTGGGCATATCTGAAGTGTATAAGAGATACAGTAAGGGGCCCAAAACGCTTCCTTGAGGAACGCCAGCGCGAATATCCAATGGATTTGTTGTGTAATCCTTGTGATGTACGAGAAATTGTCTTTTCGTGAGATAGCTACTAAGCAATGAGGATACATTTGCAGGCAGTAAGAGTTTGAGTTTGTAAATAAGGCCATCGTGCCATACTTTATCGAAAGCTTGAGTGATATCAAGAAAGACAGCTGAGCAATACTTTATTTCTTCAAAAGTGTTCCTTATCAGAGTTACAATGCGGTGGACTTGTTCTATTATGCCGTGCTGTTTTCTAAATCCAAACTGATGTTGGTTGAGATTAATAAATGGAGTTATATTCATGACAAGTATCTTTTCGAATACTTTAGAGAGTAGAGGCAGGAGGCTGATAGGTTTGGTTTTACTATCATAATAATTTTTGAAGTTTTCCAGCATTTGGGATAGTGTTTAATACGAAGGATAGCATTGAAAATGTGCATGAGATGTATTACTGAAGCCGGAGGTAGCTCTTTTATCATTTTACCGGTAATTTTATCTGGACCAGATGATTTTTTTGGGTTTAAATCTTTATAAATTGCTTTGAATATGTCCTTTTTTTTTAATTTTGAGCGTTATTGAGCAAGGTTGAGAAGTTAATTTTGGTAATGAGGACTGTGAAGAGGGTGGATTGGGTGTAAACACTCTTTTTAGGTGGTTTGCAAAAGCCAAACCCTTCTCACAGTTGCTTCTAGCCCAATTACCGTCACTCAAACGGATAGGGGAATCAGTGAGAATTGGCCGAGTTGAGTTTTTTGCTGATTTCCACAAAGAGTAGTCTGACGCTTCACCAGGTGTTAATTTCGCTATGTGCTCTTCTAACTCTTTGTTGTTTTTATTTTTTAAGGCTTGCTTTAACTTTCGAGTGCAGTGCTGTAGCTGTGTTTTCAGATTCGGTGATCTGAATTCTTGCCATTGCCTTCGGAGTCTCTTTTCTGTCTTACTAGCAATTCAATGTCAGCTGGTGTGTATGGGCTATAGTTTGATTGCTTGCATACCTTTGTGCAGGTGGCTGAGCTGAGAGCTAATGAGAGCAGCTGGTTGAATTTTTCGAGTGCTGAGTCTACATCGTGTCCATTTCTTAATACAGTACTCAGAGGAAGATGGGAATTTATATATTTCTTGAATTTTAACCAGTCTATTTTCTTTCTAACGCAATTGCCTTGGGGGCTTGGTGATTTTATAGATATTACCGTGGGTGAGTGGTCAGATGATAGATCATAATTACACTCATCTGCAAACCTTTGGCGACTCCAAAGTCTATGAGATCGCGTATTTTCCTCTTGTCCGTCGGCCAATATGTCGATTGACCATTTGAAATAACATCGTAGCCGTGGTTAGTGATGATTGAACATAGTCTTCTGCCTTTTGGAGTTATTAAGCGGGAGCCCCCATATTTAATATCGAAAAGATTTTTCTTTCGAACGGTACCCACCTGTCGACCAGCAATTGGCAATTCTTCCGACAGTAACAAGAAAAAGCTTCTAAAAGAACTCTGTGACAAAGCCCAGAAAAAGTGATGTCACAGGGTTCTGCCGTTCGGAACCGGCTAAAATAAGTAGGTCCCTTCTAATACTGTCCAAAATTAAATTTAACACGAACAACAACATTCGCGCGAAAGTCACCAATAAGAGTGGACGTGTTTCTTTTGATTTTTAGAAAAAAAAAAAAACAAATAAAATAATAATATAATTTGCAAACATTTTGTTTATAATATGAGTGTTCAGCGCTCTCCTCTCCGGCAACGGCAATCGCCTGTTAATGTGTGTGTAAACAATAATTTGCAATCACCCGCGCAAACCCCCCCGATAAGTGCATTATCAAATAAAACAGTTGATACACACTGCACAAGTGAAAGTAACAGTGCAAATCTTTTGCCTGCACATATTAAAAATTCATCAAATTTTGCAACAACAATAAATACAGACAATAGATACAGATCTCCCTCTATACCGTGGAGTGTACAATGTGCTTCTCCTGCTGTAACACCAACAGCTACAACATCAAAGCAATCAAATAACGGCACTTCTACTGAAGTGCATGACCCAGTAGTTAAAGCAACTAGTGCGATGACTAATAAAGAACCAGTTGCTGTTCAAACTGGTATTGATCGCTACATTACTGTAGTAAAGCGAAAGAGAAGTCCGCAAAATTCAAAACAAATGAATTCAACAAAAATTCAAAAGCAGAACACTGTCCCTATTAGTTCGGAAAATAGATACGCTCTGCTTTCAGGTGATGAAAGTGACGAAAATATTATCTCCAAGAAAAATTTAAAACCCCCACCCATTTTCTTAAGAGAACGCAACTCAGATAAGTTGATTTCTAGAATTACAAGTCTTATAGGACCAAAGAATTTCCACGTTGTTCCTATTCGCCAAGGCCAAATTGAGGAAACGAAAGTTCAAATCTACAGCGAAACTCATTATCGCAAAGTAATAGCGGAATTTGATGCTGTAAAAAAGAATTACTACACATATCAGCTAAAAAGTAGTAAGGGCTTAATCGTTGTACTCAAAGGCGTCGAACCCAACGTTGATATTAACGAAATCAAACTTGCCCTTCAGGAAGAAGGGTTTCAAGCCAAAACAGTATTCAACATTCTCAACAAGAGCAATATACCTCAACCGTTATATCGTATTGAGCTTCAGCCTGAAACAAAACCCCTAAAAAAAGGTGAAGTACACCCCATATATAAAATTCGATATTTATTGCATCGCAAAATCACAATCGAAGAACGCCATAAGAGAACTGGACCTCCTCAGTGCAGCAACTGCCAAGAATATGGACATACTAAAACATATTGTACCCTGCCAGCTGTTTGTGTGATTTGTGGAGATCTCCATAAATCAAACATATGCCCAAAATCTAAAGGCGATGCTAGCATGAAAAAATGCAGCAATTGTGGAGGTAATCACACCGCAAATTATAGAGGTTGCCCAAAGCTAAATTTCTCCGCTAGCAATCAACCTCTAAAACCAGTTGAGCAAACTCAGATAGCCAACTCAAGTAAGAGACAAAATATTGATGCAACACAATTCTTCTCTGCAATCCCAAACAAGAATCAAACCAATTCATACGCTAGCGTGTTAAAACAAAACCCACACCAACAAAGCAATGTAAATAATGAGCAGAACCACTCACTGCCCACCCAACAGCCAAGTACCCTTGAACATTTGCTTCAAACATTGATTCAGAATATGAACCAATTCATGAACTCAATGCAAACAATGATGCAAGAAATGATGAAAAATCAATCGATGTTACTCCAAACATTGCTATCCAGACCATGAGTTGTCTCAAGATATGCCACTGGAACGCCAACGGCTTAAGCCACCACCGTTTGGAGCTAATTCAATTCCTTGAATCCAGCCAAATCGACATAATGATGATATCTGAGACCCATTTCACTGACAAAAATTGCTACCAAATACCATATTACAAACTGTACACCACAAATCATCCGCATGGTAAGGCACGCGGAGGAACTGCCATATTGATAAAAAGCAGAATAAAACATCATGTTCTCGAAGATTTTAGTAGCGTCTACTTGCAAGCAACATCTATATGTCTGGAAGAATACATCTCTAAGCTAGTAATATCTGCGATATACTGTCCCCCAAGATACAGTATTACCGAACAGCAATATAAAGAATTTTTCTCAACTCTTGGTAGCAAATTCTTGGTTGCTGGCGATTTCAACGCCAAACACACTCACTGGGGCTCCCGATTAATAACTCCAAAAGGCAAAAGACTATGTTCAATCATCACTAACCACGGCTACGATGTTATTTCAAATGGTCAACCGACATATTGGCCGACGGACAAGAGGAAGATACCCGATCTCATAGACTTTGGAGTCGCCAAAGGTTTGCAGATGGAAAATATCTCCACAGAGTGTAATTATGATCTATCATCTGACCACTCACCCACGGTAATATCTATAAAATCACCAAGCTCCCAAAGCAATTGCGTTAGAAAGAAAATAGACTGGTTAAAATTCAAGAAATATATAAATTCCCATCTTCCTCTGAGTACTGTATTAAGAAATGGACACGATGTAGACTCAGCACTCGAAAAATTCAACCAGCTGCTCTCATTAGCTCTCAGCTCAGCCACCTGCACAAAGGTATGCAAGCAATCAAACTATAGCCCATACACACCAGCCGATATTGAATTGCTAGTAAGACAGAAAAGAAGACTCCGAAGACAATGGCAAGAATTCAGATCACCGAATCTGAAAACACAGCTACAGCACTGCACTCGAAAGTTAAAGCAAGTCTTAAAAAATAAAAACAACAAAGAGTTAGAAGAGCACATAGCGAAATTAACACCTGGTGAAGCGTCAGACTACTCTTTGTGGAAATCAGCAAAAAAATCAAATCGGCCAATTCTCACTGATTCCCCCATCCGTTTGAGTGACGGTAATTGGGCTAGAAGCAACTGTGAGAAGGGTTTGGCTTTTGCAAACCACCTAAAAAGTGTGTTTACACCCAATCCACCCTCTTCACAGTCCTCATTACCAATATTAACTTCTCAACCTTGCTCAATAACGCTCAAAATTAAAAAAAAGGACATATTCAAAGCAATTTATAAAGATTTAAACCCAAAAAAATCACCTGGTCCAGATAAAATTACCGGTAAAATGATAAAAGAGCTACCTCCGGCTTCAGTAATTCATCTGATGCACATTTTCAATGCTATCCTTTGTATTAAACACTATCCCAAATGCTGGAAAACTTCAAAAATTATTATGATAGCAAAACCAGGAAAAGACCCTACAAAAGTTGCATCGTACAGACCTATCAGCCTCCTGCCTCTACTCTCTAAAGTATTCGAAAAGCTACTTGTCATGAATATAACTCCATTTATTAATCTCAACCAACTGATTCCTCAACATCAGTTTGGATTTAGAAAACAGCACGGCACAATAGAACAAGTCCACCGCATTGTAACTCCGATGTGGAACACTTTTGAGAAAAAAATGTATTGCTCAGCTGTCTTTCTTGATATCACTCAAGCTTTCGATAAAGTATGGCACGATGGCCTTATTTACAAACTCAAACTCTTACTGCCTGCAAATGTCTCCTCATTGCTTAGTAGTTACCTCACGAAAAGACAATTTCTCGTACATCACAAGGATTACACAACAAATCCATTGGATATTCACGCTGGCGTTCCTCAAGGAAGCGTTTTGGGCCCCTTACTGTATCTCTTATACACTTCAGATATGCCCAACAATAACTATACATTCATATCGACCTTTGCTGATGATACGGCAATATTGTGCTCTCGCTCTAACCCCATAGAAGCTACTAAACTCCTGCAGACTCATGTCGATTCTCTCGAAATCTGGCTAGCAAAATGGCGTATAAAAGTCAATGAATCAAAGAGCGTACATGTAACCTTCACGCTAAGGCTAGATACATGTCCCCCACTTAAAATTAATGGCCAATCAGTTCCACAATGTTCCTCAACAAAGTACTTGGGTATTCACCTCGACAGAAGGCTGACATGGAAAAATCACATAGAGGCAAAGAAAACTCAGATCAAGCTTAAAATGAATCAGTTATGGTGGCTGTTACACAAAAGATCAAAGTTGAATCTTGAATACAAAGTGCTATTATATAAAGCAATCCTGAAACCAATCTGGACTTATGGTATTCAGTTTTGGGGCACCGCATCTCCCTCTAATATCGAAAAATTGCAGCGAATACAATCCAAGTGTCTGCGAATTATTGTAAACGCGCCTTGGTATATAAGGAACGTTAACATCCATCGAGATTTAAATGTATCAACAATTTCTGAGGAAGTTGCAATGTCCTGCAGAAGCTACATTAAAAAATTACACAATCATCCGAATCCCCTTGCTAGGCAATTGTTGCTGAGCAAGGGGCATCGTCGATTAAAAAGAAAAGACACACTGAATATGCTGTAAAATTGCTACATCTCGCGACTCACCAAATTGTGATGGAACGTAGGGGATATCACATAGTTTTATTTAGTTTGTAAGATTTGAATACTTATTGTTAGTTTCTTGTATTTAAGAAAGATTCAATAAAAACAAAAATAAGCTAACAAAAAAAAAACGAACAACAGTAATGGAAAAGAAGCTCGAGCAATGAGCCCTTCGGGGCTTGTAGTGCCATATATATATATATATATATATATATATATATATATATATATATATATATACATATATATATATATATATACATATAGATATATATATACATATATATATATATATATATATACATATATATATATATACATATATATATATATAGATATATATATATATATATATACATATATATATATATATATATATATATATAAACATATATATATATATATATATATATATATATATATATATATATATATATCACACAATTCATGCAGATAACTGCGCAAGAGGTGTAAGTGTTGTAATTATAAAGAAAGAACATTGATCATTATGAAAACGATAAAATAAGCACTGCAATTTTTCAAACTACAACAGTAACTATAAAATACAATTATCAACCATTGTCAAAGAATCAAGGGCCAAACTTAAAACAAATTCACAGACTGGAATTTTTTAAAATAGTTACTGAGAAAAAATGTAAGACTTGCTACTCTACTTCAAACATCAGATCAACTCGAAGACGATTGCCTTCAACAGATTCGAATACAGATTCAAAATTCAGCGTGGAACAGTAAAAAATATAAAAGAAAAACTATAGGATAAAACTACCCGAGGGAAATCATGAACCTCATGAAGTGGCACCAAACGGCCGACAAAGAGAAACTTAATAGAGCAACTAAAAATTAAAAAAAAGAGATCCAAATTGTTAAAAATGAATCAATAAATAAATACCTTTCGTCACTGACAGCTGATAAGAAGTCATTGTGGAAGTCGACAAAATACTTAAAGAAACCAATTAACCACATAGCACCCATAAAAACTAGCAATGTCACATGGTCCAGAAGCAATGAAGATAAAGCTGAAGCATTCGCAAATCATTTGTATAAATCATTTTAACCCAATGATGAATAATATGATCAGCTCGTTAGCATGTCTGGAAAGATTAATTACGTAACATGAAAGTTGCGTAATTCCTCTTATAACCAAACGAGAACTAAAAGCGGAAATTATTAAAATGAAAAACAAAAAAGCGCCTGGTTTTAACCTTATAACAGCGGAAATTTTAAAAAAGCTACCAGATATTGCAATTAGTAAACTCCTACAACTGTTCAGTACTTCAATCCGCTTGAAGTATATACCTAGCATATGGAAAATTTCGGAAGTAAAAATGATACCCAAACCTGGTAAATCACCAGAAGAAATTTCTTCATATAGACCAATTTCGCTTTTACCAATTATATCAAAGCTATACGGAAAACTGATATAAAATAGACTCATCCCCATAATTGAATCGAAACGGCTAATACCTACACATCAATTTGGATTTCGTAGCAAGCATTTTACAATTGACCAAGTACATTGCATTATAGATGAAATAAATGAAACATTAGAAGGGAAACAAGTGTGCTCTGCTCTTTTCCTCGATGTTGCACAAGCCTTTGATAAGGTGTGGCATGAAGGACTTTTAAATAAGATAGAAGCTTATTTGCCTTTTCAGTACTACACGATTCTAAAATTATATATCATTACGAGATATTTCTACAAAAAGCAAGAAAATGCTTGCTCCAATCTAAGAGGAATAAAAGCCGGTGTGCCCCAAGGAAGTGTACTTGGACCACTTCTCTACCTTCTCTTTACCTTAGATTCTCTAATACCACCTCAAAGTAAAATAGCAACATTCGCCGATCCCACGCCAATACTAACAATCGGAAAATCTGTCGAAGAATCAACAGCTAAATTGCAAACAGCTAGTAATTCTATCATAAACTGGACCAGTCGATTGTAATTCTATCATAAACTGGACCAGTCGATTGTGTATTAAACTAAACTCAACAAAATCAGTACATGTTGAATTTACCAACAACAGAATTACACAGCTCCCAATTATCATACAGGGTAACCAGGTACCTTATGCAAACACCGCGAACTATCTTGGTATAATCAATCAATCAAAAAAGAGCGTGACGTTGGAACAAGGACATAATCCTTTTTCACCAAGTGGAACACGCGAAACCAGACCAAGGTCTGTTAGAGGATATGAGCCCTATAGCTGATACCTCTGGGTGCCAACCACAAGTGTTACGGGCACTGCGACCAAACGAGATCTTTTTTACCCAATCTTGGTATAACACTAGAAGCCAAAATCCTGTGGAAGGAACATATAAATATAAAGAGAACCGAATTAGACATAAAACTGCGTAAGATTAAATGGCTTATAGGTCATGAATCTGCATTATGTGTGCACAACAAAATTATGCTGTATAATCAAATCCTAATGTGGGTGCCGTAGCTCAGTGGTTAGTGTGTTCGCCTTCTGATCTGTAGGTCGTGGCTCAATCCCCGGCTGTTGCATAACAAATTCAATTGCCAATTGTCGGCAAGCAATTGGCAATTCTTCCGACAGTAACAACTTGCCATGAAAAAGCTTCTTAAAGAACTCTGTGAAAAGCTCAGAAAAAGTGATGTCACAAGTGTTCTGCCGTTCGGAACCGGCTAAATTAAGTAGGTCCCTTCTAATACTGTCCCAATTTAAGACGCACAACAGTAATGGAAGAGAAGCTCGGCCAATGAGCCCTTTGGGGCTTTATGTGCCACATATTTATTTTTTTTTTAAGCAAATCCTAAAACCCGTATGGAAGTAAAGCCCTGAACTTTGGGGATGCGCTAGTCGAACGAGCGTAGATATTATTCAGCACTTTCAAAACAAAGAGCTGCGAAATATTGTAATGCTCCCTGGTTTGTGAGAAACTGTGTTATCCATCGCGACTTCAAAATTCCTACTGTTGCTGAAATAATCCAGATAAAAGCAACGAATCACAAATCAAGAATACAACACCATGTAGACGCCTTCAACGAAAAATTGTCTTTGACATAGCAAGATGCCAAAATTAGTGTAACTTTATAAATTCATTAATTTTACTCAATTTTTTAATTTTATTACCTATCAGATACATGCTACTCGTTATTATATGTATTGTTAATAGTCGTAGCGTTATGTAAAAAATAATGTTTGTAATAAAAAAATAAAAAAATCTGCAAATATTTTTCATTCATTTTCATTCATAAAAATTTTTATTTTATTCTTTTTTTTCTATAATTCTCATTTATATTACACCTGTCTATTAACACTAAGTAATTATTTTAACATTTAGGAAATATTAGAAATCTTAAATCAATTTCTAAGACTGTAAGTTTTCTCAGTTCTGTATTTATATGTGCTTATAGGCGGTGAATGTGCTTGAGACTACGTTTTTGGATTACTTTTTCAATAGAGTCAATATTCAAATCTCGGAGGATGTCTTCGTTTGGGATGTACCACTCAGCATTGATGATAGTGCGAAGAATTTTGTATTGAATGCCTTGAATTTTATTTATGTTACAGTGCCCCATATTTCAATACCGTACGTCAACATTTTTAATAATGAATTTTTTCGACTCCTGGCAAAATTTTCAGGAAAATACCTCAACAATTTATTTTATTATTTTCTTAGAGTATTTTGTATATTTAGTATTATACATTTGCCGCACTATTGTAACACTTAAAGGTACATCGAATTCATTTATATATTCAGATTAGTGCGCCTGCATGGGTATTGGTGCATGTGTGTGTGTGTGTTTATGTATGTAAACTGTAAGCAAAAATGTTGAATTCATTGACAAAATCAGCTTTCAAAATGATCTCACTTTATAAAAATCAGTCAAACCAAATCGAAAACCGGTTTCGTGGTCAAATCGAATCGAATGAAGAACAGCTACAGAAAATAATATAACAACCGTACATTTTGAGATCACACACAATACCAAGTAATTTGTTTTGCCTTAGCTTTGAATATTAAAGGAAAACGCATATATGTTGTTTTTGTTGTTGTTGTCGACTGTTGTTGTTGATTGTTCACCACATAGTTTTGTATTATGTATTATTATTTTTTATTATTATATTTTTAAAAGTTATTAATTTTGGAATGCAAAATCAATAACAAGTAAGTCGTCCGCCATAGACATTCAGGCAGTTTTCTAGACTTTTAACAATATTAAAAGAAAAAGCCAAAAAAATGCCAGCCATACAGCCTCCTATTATTATGATTATAATAAATACTTTTCATATTTTTACTCTTACTTACATACTACATACTTCATACACATTGGTAATATTCATTGATACACTCGATCACTGTGAAGATCACAAATCATGAATTGGATTGTTATTTATTTTTAGTGTTTATGCGCGTGTGTGTGGATTTGTATTTCTATATATTTAATTTCTTTTTCCCTTTTTTTTTGTTTTCATTATTTCTTTCATTTTTTCTTTGTATTATATTAATTTCATTTTTTGTTTCAATTTTTGACGCAATTTGTTCACCTCTTTAATTAATTATTATAATCAATTTAAGTTTTTTCTCTCTCTTTGCATTTAATTTTGAATAATTGTTAACTGATCACTTTCAAATTTTTAAAATATTTATTTCATTATTGTTGCCATTGATGATTATTATTACTATTGTTATTATTATAATATTTATGATATTTATGGTAATTTTGATGATGTTAATAATGAATGTGATGATGATATAAAGAGGCGCTAATGCCACTGAACATGCGGAAAATGCTTTCATCGGTTCAGAGGACTACACCCCTGAGAGTTTCTTCTTTATATTGGACTCTTTTTAAGGTAGCGATGGTACAGATCAGTGAGACATTTCTTATAAAAATGAGAGCAACATAGTGACCATCGATGATATGTACCAGATAAAATATCAGATGTGCTAGCAAAAATGAAATAGAAAATCCAGAATAAGTATTTTACCAAACCAGGATACATATGTATACTGTGACGCCAATGCAGAGCAAACATTATGGAATTGTGAATTATCTTTGTCATTAATATCAGACATAAATTACTCACATGAACAATATTTGATCATCGAACTCCTGACCCGACACATCGTTGTACATATTTGAATTCTGAAAAGTTAAAATAAAATTTGGATATTTTTCGGTTTTAATATCAATTTGCAATATTAAGCGTTGAAATTTGTAAATTAATATTTAATTAATATTACTCATGCCATCATAAGAACGATTTTATTTGACAAAATCTTTTGTATTGAATTTCCCACACCGTAAATTATAATTAAATTAATTTTGAAAACTAAATATGAGCTAATTGTAATCATGAAAATAAGAAAATCTGCTTGACTAATATGCTCCTTCGACAATATTATTACTCATATTGTCGAAGGAGCATATTATTCAAGCAGAATCATGTCATATCCTATGTTGTTTTTCTTATTTTGTTGATTGTAGACGAAAAAAGATAAAATTTCAAGCAACTTTGCCGAAAAAGTTATAACTCGAAACCCGTCTTGGACTAGCAAGAATTTAAAAATTGATATTTTCATCTATATTTAATATTTAATTTAGCCCTAACCAGGTTTCTCCAAATATACATCCTTAAAAGTCAAGAAACCTAATTACAATATTTATTTATTTTGCCACTAGACGGCGCTTCTGTTCATTTGATTCATATTTTATAGGTTTAGTAACTATTTTTGAAAAAATTAAAATTAATATCACATGTTTGGGAACCGCCCTTAATTTTCGACACTAAACATTGTAGATGCCAACACCAAATTTCAAATAGCTCTAATTTTTTTCAAAACTCATATATATACATATATATAAATATATACATATATATATATATATATATATATATATATATATATATATATATATATATATATATACTTATATAAGTATATATACTTATATATACTTATATATACTTATATATACTTATATATATACATATTATATAAACATAGATATATAAATATAATATTTAAATAAACAATTTGTCTTCCAACATACACACGCTCAGAGTGGAAAATTCACGCAGCAATAACAATAAAAATTCCCCAGTGTAAAACAAAAATTAAATAAAATTTAATTTATAAAAATAAAAACTACATTAAAAATAAAACAACAATAACAATAATAAAATTGGAATCCTAAAAATTTAGAATTCCTAAAGAAAATATATACGCACATATCGCTTTCTCACACACAAAACAATGACACGAATATCGTGCCCCCTCAACCCATTTGGCCATAAACACACCTCAAGGAAAATACAAAATTCAAAGTGAAGTAAAATCGGCTACAACAATAAAAAATGTTTTATTATAATTTTTGTTTTATTGTTGGTGTTATTTTTTTTTTATTTATTTAGTATCTTTGCTTTAGTTTCATTAAAAATAGCTCCGACTATTCGACTGTATATACATATATAACTATACATAAGCATATATGTATGTGAATATATAGTATTGTCGTTATTTGATTTTTTGTGGTTGTTGTGTTTTTTTTTTAATCACATTAGACGTTCTAATTCATATGGTGGCGCTCACGGTGGCGTTTTACATGAGAACTAAAAATCTTCAACTGAAACAAATGATCAGTGAGCTGCTGCAGACGATGATGAGTCTTTGTATGAGCAAATATGTATATGTGTATGTGTGCACATACAACACCGCTATAAGGATCAACATTATTAGATTAGAAATAAATAGGTAAGTATATGTATGTATACAAATTTGTATATATAAGAATCAACAACAACAAAAACAGTAGCAATAAACTCAAACAGAAATCACATACCAACGACGACAATACAACGACGCTGACGACGCCTATTCGGCTACCAGCCAACAATTCATTTTGAATATATGTACTTATGTTACGTACATATGTACATATATGTATGCCTCTATGTAAAGAAAAACATAGTAAATATGTAATAGTCTATGGAGCTAGACTAGACCATACTACTAAAATTGTCCGCACATCGATCGATGTATTCCAAATGAGTAACTATTGCAGAGCTACAGAGTGGAATGTTGTTTTGTACTAACGTAGTGATGCGTGGTGTAGACAGGAAAGAACTGGCTATGCCACATTCCTACTCGCGCCCCGTTTTCTGTATTCTGTGTTGTCTGTGATTCTGTTTGTCCAGATGATCGAAACAACCGAACAACAAATTCAACACCATCATCATCATCATCATCATCATCATCATTAACAGCAGCAGCAGTAACAGCAGTAGCATCATCATGTATTTGGTTGCCCTGTACTCTGAATACTTGAATCTAATGTATTATATTAGACTAGCATATATTCACCTACGATATATGCCTATTAAGTTCAATGAAATTTTTACAAGATATATGCCCTTTATTTGGGGTCCCATACAAAACAAACGCAAAAACACCTGAATATTAGCAAATATCTCAATTTCTGGCCATAAATCAGTTCTAGAGTATTTTCCTACAAAAAGAGCGCAAAAATAAATGCGCATGCTCGCTTCTAGGATGATGAAATGCATGATTGGCCTTCAATATTTTTTACTCTTCAACATTTCTGCAAACATGTTATGCGCTATCTCCACGCGATAAAGGGGCTCTTATACAAAATGGACACAATAAAACCTGAGAATGGACAAATAAACCTGTAGCTGCTCAAAAATCACCCTTAGGATGATCAACATATGATGGACCCCCCATTACCATCCCGTAAGGAGGTTGCCATATAAAATTAAGGCAAAAACGACTGAAAATTGATCAACATCACCATAGCTGTCCCTATAGAAGTGTAACGTATGACAGTTCCGCACGAATTTTACCTCCCAAGCATTTACTCTAAACATTTTAATTCTCTAACTCTACCCCGTTTGGTAGCTGCCATAAAAAAATTTAGACAAAACGACTGAATATTGACAAATAGTCCCATAGCTGCCTCTGTAGAAGTGAAATGAACGAAGTCCTCCATTAATTCTTTTTGGTCAATATTTTTTTCTACTTGAATAGAGGTATATCCATCTCTTAGATGGGTCCCTTACGTAATTGATGCTTTTATAATAGCTGCAAGAATTAAAAAGTAGGTGGATGTAATATCTGTAATATCTGTTAGGGCACTGTAGGCTAAATTATCACCTAACAAAACTGGGAATTTTCTCTGATGCTCTCTGTAGGTTCTGCAGGGAAGAGGACGAGACCGCACAACACGTGATAGGAACTTGTCCTGCACTGATGCACAAGAGAAGGAAATACCTGGGAGATTTCATCATACCCGAGGATGAAATTAGACTCTGTGAATTGGGACCAATACTAAAATTCATCGAGGGAACTGGGCTGAGAGACACACTCTAGCTCTGCGAAGGGGGCACAATAGATCTTATAGGTCGCGGTGCAACATCCCCACAACGATAATAATAATATCTGTAATATCTGTTTTACTTTCTTGGTACAAAAAAACCTTCCTGAAATGTTAAACATTTTCTGTTTTTCTTAGTCGGTGTTGTCTATTTTTGTTGCTACATTTCATCAGTGAATCCATCGCTGCCATTAGAATACTCATAAGTAGATATAACTTTAATTACCTCTTCTCAAGTATAAAATGTGCTTCTTTAATAGAAAAACAACAAATATGCCCTTTTGAGCAATGCAACAAACGATCACGATCATCAGTAGAAGGCTCTTGAATTAAATTTTTATCATTTCCGCTTCATACTATACAAGTTTGCCGACAAACTGCCACCATCATCATGGCCAAACTGTAATTATAATAGATATGTAGATACTTAGGCACTAGAATAACTAGAATAGAGAGTAGTAAGTATAATATCACAAGTGAGAATCAATCGATTGTGTGCAGATTCGTTTAGCAGTCTTTTTTTTTTTTTTTTGTTCTTCTTTACTCACACTGAACAAATTTGAAGTGGCAAGTTGATTCATTTATATAGAAAATAAATGTAAGATAGATATAGAAAAACTATCAGATCATGCCAACATTTAAAAAGCACATATCGTTTTTTCTTTCCTTCTTCTTCTTCTTATTCTATTTATTAACTATATACAAAAATTTATTCATTTAATGGCAACCGCATTCTCTGCAACGCACATGTATTCCATTTCTGATATCGGATACGAAACGATGTGATAACATACACACAAACATTCATCTAATGTATATTGTATTTGAGTGATGGTCGATGCGCATCGCATAGCTCAGTTAAAGTGTGTATTCTTGCTGGTTGCTGGCGACAACCACACCGACAGCGATAGCGATGATTATTATGTTGATGATGATGATAATGATGGTGATGTTGATGATAATTATCATGACAATAATGATAGTGATGATGATGAATATTCATTATAAAACGGCAAGCACAAGGGGGACATTGTTAAATAAACAACACAGCGTCAACGTAATTGGGTCAAACATTTTTTCATTCATTCAAAAATTACATATACAATACATAAACGCCAATAATAATATACATGTATTGTATGTACATGCATGTATGCATACATATGTATGATGGTCATTCGCATATCATCGTCTCTTTTCCTTTGCTTGATTAAATATTTCTAATACATATATTTAGTAGGTAGACAGGTATGCAGGTACTCCCAATCATAAACTAACGATCAAGACTCAATAGATTTGCGTACATTAATAGAGTGTTTGCAAAAAAAAACACTAGTTACTTGCACATCATAGTGATGAAATATTAAGGTGAAGCAAACTGAATTTTTTACTCTCTGAGCACAATGACACTGAATTTGTACGTCAAATTTTTATGTGTTTGTTTACTGCATGCATGGTGTTGTAAAGAAAAGCAAAACAACAATAACGTATTACATATCATATGTACTATTGTATTTAATTACATAATTATCAGTACATTGTCCAATTGTCTATTCGTTATATGTTCAACTGTTAGTTAGCATCTGGTTTGGTTCAACTTTTGTGCAGTAAGCGTTACATGATCATGCTTCATTAAATCTGCAACGGTTATTCCTCCATATATAGTATATGCATACTATATTAGCAACGTACTACTCCTACTACCTTTCTATTATTTCGCTGCATTTCCATGCCAACTTCATATTAAGAAAATGTCTTTCTTCTGCTACTTCATCTATTTCATTCTTCTATTTCTTCATTTGTATTTACTATACAATATATGTACAAGCACCATCTTAGGTCTTATTTCACAAAACCACACCACAACAAACTACATTCCATAGTACGATTACAGTGCTACGTATTGTCCGACAACCACAACATTTGTTCACGGCATTTAAGAGCGGTTCTACTTTTCTCTTAACAAAATCTATGTATCGATATTGATGTATACTTTATTCATTGATTATTTATACTGTTGGTTTATTTATATGCATTCCGAAGATCTTACTCAGTGTGTAAGATCTTACTCGAAGATCTTACACACTCAGAGCAAAGTGACTCAAATAAGCTCAAAATACAAAATAGAATATTTGCCCCTACTCAGGGCCGCGTCAAGTGCTGTACGAAATTTGTTGCGGAACATGGCTTCGATCGATGAGGCGCTTGAGTGTTGAAACGGTTCTGAATTGCACTTAGGTAAAATACACAGAATTTCGTAAAATTTGTATACCAATGTTGTAGTGTAAAAACAAAAATGGCGTAGAAAAACATCAATCAAGTTCAAAAAGGTGAAAAACACACAAAACACACTTTTGCCTGGAAAAGACACGCAGATAGCAAATGAAATCTCATGAACTGTAATACCGTTCGAAAAGTCTGAGTTTCTTCTTTCCAAAACCGGTTAGAAAATAATAATAATTTACTGAGTTACAGGCACATGAGTAAAGAAAAAAAGGCAAGGTGTGTCGCAAATTCCAAGTATGCAGTTATCTTCTACTCGATATTTTTTATTATTCTGCATCTTATGCTCGCTCAC
>OY978528.1:43802635-43803807 GCA_963854835.1 Megamerina dolium | reverse complement strand
ACTGACAATCGTATAATTTTGCTGTCATTCTGTGCGATTGTAAAAGTGTGTGAGTTTTAGTGTGTGGTACGCCACCAAAGATTAATTTAACTGTCAATGGTTGTCTCCACTTCTAAAATAAAAAGGGCCAGATACGGGTAAAAACACAACGACAACGACTGATGTTATAAATTCGAACTTCAATCGTATTTAGATGATTTCGTCGAATGAATATGAATATCAGTATTGTTTGTATGTACCCTGCAAACAATTGTACGACTAATCTCTAAAGAGAGTAGTTCGCGAATAATCTTTTTCGATCAATTAAAAAAAAAAATAATATATTTAAAGATTTTCTACATCTTCAAGTTATTCTCTTTTAGGTCAACAATAATATGTTGCAGGTTAGCTTAGCTGGTACATCGACGGTGATAGAACATACGATAGAAAAACACACGATATTTGGGTACCCAGGTTCGAAACCGAAAATAGAAAATACGTATATTTTATTTGTACATTTAAATTTGAAATACTTGTATATGAATCGGAAATTATAATGCCCGTACCCGTACCCGTAAAAAAAATAAAACAAATTTTTTTTACATGAGAATTATAATACAAATAATGAAAATAAATTATTTTGTTTCGAACAGCGGCAAAGAGCATGGGTATATTGCCAAATAATTGAAAAGAAAATATAATTAAGAATTACAATGCATTGAATGAAAATTTCTAATCGTACGAAAAATCTACATTTATACCCCTTCCAGTAAAAAGGGCACAATTGGTCTCTTCATAGGACATGCTCGAGCAAAAGGGAACAGTTCGCTCCATATAAAGAGATAAAAAGTGCGATTAGTGGCATATTCCTTTGCGACTGATCCCAGATACATCCCGGACAAGTCGCATTCTTTGCAGGGTATGTATTACTTACACATACATCCGTACTTTCTTATATAGGGATCGTATGGTAAGCATGCGCATATAAGTAAGCCTTGTTCTGATTGTTGTTTTATCGTCATTTGAGCCATTCTATTTGGATCATTTGACTGACGATTTCTTGTTACTTAGTTGTTGTTGTTTGTTTCTTTGTCTGGATGTTATTGCATGTTGTTGTTATGTAAGTTTAACAAAAACACGTTCTTATTTATTTTGCTTGTTTTGCCATCTATCCATCCATCCATCCAACCATC
>OY978528.1:43545135-43797635 GCA_963854835.1 Megamerina dolium | reverse complement strand
TATATATATATATATATATATATATATATATATATATATATATATATATATAAAGGGCTCTTTGGCCAAGCTTTTGGTTTCGAACGGCAGAACTCTTGCGACATCACTTTTTCTGAGCTTTGTCACAGAGTTATTTTTGAAGCTTTTCCATGGCAAACTACTACTGCCGGAAGAATTGCCAATTGCTTGCCGACAGGTGGATACCGTTCGAAAGAAAAATATTTTCCATGTTAAATTTGTTATGCTTCAGGCGGGAATTGAACCCACGACCTAAAGATCAGAAGACCAACACACTAACCCCTGAGCACGCCGTATCTACCTGTGCAATAATTGTATATTTTTATTTAGTCCTAAATGGTCTAAGTCGATTAAACTTCAACTATTTTGCGGGTTACATGAATTAGTATCGAATGAATAAATGTCGAAAATTTTTTTATGCAGTATCTAACATAATTCGTCGACTTTTAAACACTTTTGCAATTGTGTCGACCATTTTTGCCACTTTCCGATATTATCGCAAAAAAAACGAAATAATGTCGGACAAAGATGTAAGGAAATCGTCTTAAGTTAACATTGCAAACATTTCTTTAACTCTTCGATATTCTTGCAAAACAATTACAATATGTTTGAATATGAGAAATAAAAAGTCCAGCATTATTGAAGATATTTTTGCAATAATGTCGAAAATGTTAAACGAAAGATGTGTAAAATTCGATTTTCGGTATTATTGCAAACATTTTCACAATAATGTCGAATTTTTGGACGAATACAATAAAACACATATTTAGAATGTTTTAGACGTCATCAAATATTTGAATTACCGATCGATGAAAATCGATTACTAAATAACTGATTGCCATATGGCGTAAGTGAGGCAATCAGTGAGGGGTTTTAAAGGTAAATTTAAAATTGGTGGGCGTTAAAAAAATGTTGAAAGATTCTGTTGTATTCGACCAGATCTACTAGAGGTTTAGGTTAATTACAGAGTTCATAATCACTGTAGCGTCGTATAAGCAACTTTATGGTCAGGGAAATCCCATTTGTTCGACTAGCAAAAAATAAGAAAGCTCTAGTTTCTTACTTTCAATTGTTAAATCACGAAATTGAATGGTGAAAGCTGCTAACAAGAGGCCAGCGAGCATGAAAACGATGTGCATGGTGGCAATTTGCTCTTATTTATAAAATTTTGTTTTTTTTTCCCTCAAATGTTAATGCTGTAAGTGGTTTGGCTGATCGTTGTTGTTGTTGTCAGTGTCTTCATTGTAGTTCTTGTTATTGAATTAGGTCTATGTATATGTAAGTAATCTCAATTTATATGCTCGCTCATTCACAAACATACATAACACACTATTTTGATATAAAGTAGTTGTTGTTTTTTGGAATTTGGAATTTTGGAATTCATAAAAAAAAAAAGAAACGAATTATAATAGAATTTGTCATTGAAAACAGCAAATAATATATTGTACATATAGTGAGTATGAATCTATGTATGTATGTATATAGATTTGTGGTATTTTATTTTATAATTTTTTTTATTCGCCGTTTATTATAATTTTTATTTTATGATTATTTGTTGTCGAGGTCAAATATTTACAATGGAATACGATAAACGCAACAGCAAATAAATACAACATTAACAATAATAATAATAATCAACATTATTATATCGTCATTATCATCAGCAGGGCTGGCAATTCTAAGCAAATGCCTGAAAAAGCTTATTTTGCATATATATGGCATTTTTGGTGGTTTTTGCATATATTTGATATTTGAGCATATTTTTGCATATATGGCAACCTTCTGCCATTTACGCTAGACGTGTCAAACTGTCGACAGTCTCACCATCGATAGTTTTGAAAAAAAAACTCCTAGAAACAAACTATTGAAACTATCGATAGTCCCATCCATAGTTTGATACCACTAATTTGCGCGGAAAACGCGGAATCGTTTTGCAAACAAGTTTTCTTTTCGGTGGTGGAAATGCCTAAAGGCAAAGAATCGCGCAGCGAATTTGTTTCGCGAATGGCGGCTCTATTCCCAAAAGTGTTGAGGTGTTGAGGAACAACGTCTGATCGTAAATTTCATTTTTGGCGTTATGGATGGCGAGGAGAAGGAGAGGAATAAGAGTTATTTATTCAATGTTGGCGAAGTCGAAGTCGCCAACGCAGCCTGTATAGCTGCCTTTCTAAATGACTCGCTGAATCTTTTGTGGCCGAAAGGTAAACTTTTATAGAAACTTCGAACTAAAATTAATTAATTAATAAGATTTCATTATATTTTTAGGAATTATGTATCAAAAAGTTCTGGTTGTTGTCACAGATGCTGCAGCCTACATGAAAGCAGCAATGTTGTCTATGCGGACATTATTTCCGAAAATGCTGCATATTACGTGTCTAGCGCATGGGCTTCATCGCGTAGCAGAATGCGTTCGCAGTCATTTCCCAAAAGTTAATGAACTAATTTCAAAAGCTAAACTTGTTTTTGTAAAGGTAAACACTTCAATATAAAAAGAAATACATATGTACCACTTAATAAGATTTCGTTTTTCTAGGCACCGTGTCGTTGTCGAGCATTTAAAAATGTTTTCGCAGACGTTCCACTACCACCGCGACCCTGTATAACCAGATGGGGAACATGGCTTGAAGCAGCCAATTATTATGCCGACCATTTTGATAAATTCAAACAGTTTATGCAGCAGCTTGATGACGAAGATGCAGAAGCTATATGCCAAGTTAAAAAACTACTGGAACTTGAAGAAATCCGTAGAGAGTTAGCTTTTATCAAAGTAAATTTTAGTTGTTTAATAGTCGGCATTACAAAGCTTCAAACAAAAGGTTTGATGTTGAAAGAAAGTTTAAATATTGTGAAAAGTGTGTCAGAGCAATTACAAATGTTGAACACAGATATATACTTAAAAAAACTTGAAAGCGTCTTGGCTAGAAACCCTGGCTATAGATCAATCACGAATATAAACGATGTTCTATTTAGTTGCTCCACATCTACGAGTGAAGATGTATTGAAGTATTCCCCAGCAGAATTAAGTTTTTTTAAATATTGTCCAACCACTTCTACAGATGTAGAAAGAAGTTTTTCAAATTATTCAATAATTTTAAATGACCAGAGAAGGTCATTCTTAATTGATAACTTAAAAAAGTATGTAATTTTATACTGCAATAACGATATTACCGAATAAACATTCAACTAAAACGTTTCTGTTTTTGCATATTTAAGAGCATATTTTGTTTATTTATCGAGCTTTTTAAGAGCATATAATCAACTTTTTTATGCATATTTTTGCCAGCCCTGATCATCAGCATAATAATACTTATACATACATATATGTAAATAAATCGTATGAATGATAGCATATACGAGTGTTATTATAATTATTGATTATATGTACATATGTGTGTACCAATGTGAATTTGTTCGATTGAGGCATTTAAGTATTAGACATACTCGCATTGTTACTGGAAATTCCTTAACAATGAGCAATAGCTAGACTTATCCAGTTATCTATATAACTATATATTTATGTATGTATATGTATAGATATGCTCTCTCCATAAAACTTCATGGTACCTACATGTTGGTATGCATACCTATGTATGCAATCAATTGAAATGTATAATGACATTTCACAGTTCACAGATACAATTGTACATGAAAGACATAGACGAAAGAAAAACAGAAGTAATATTATGAGCTCTATATTATATATATATATATATATATATATATATATATATATATATATATATATATATATATATACATATATATATATATAGATATATATATATATATATATATATATATATATATATATATATATATATATATATATATAACCCGATATTGATTAAGGGGGTATTGAAAAATCGTAAAATTGAACAAATCGTTTTTTTTTACATATTTTCGAAGCTTAGACTTTCAAAAATATGCTCTTAAAAGGATTTTTCAAAATTCAAATTATTTTGGGAGATACACCGGATTTTGTGACGTGTCATCTAAGCCGGCCGAGCGGAATGATCACACAATGGACAGCAGATGTTACCTGGTGATTTGAGGATTCATTCTTTCCAGAAATTCTTTTATATCCGACTCGATATATATATATATATATATATATATATATATATGTATATATATATATATATATATATATATATATATATATACATATATATATATATATATATATATATATATACATATATATATATATATATATATATATATATATATATATATATATATATATATATATATATGGATATGGGATCGCCGATTAATCCAAAGTGAGTATTAAATATTATTATCTGAGTTATTCTACTGGAATCTTTATCAAACTTCAAACGCGTTTTTCTCAAAACTCCTTTTGTTGAGGTGGTTGACACGATATCTCAAGTTCTATCTGACCGATTCCTCTGAAATTTTGTGAGAATATTCTTTTATCACCTGGACCTTGGACTTTGAAAAATTTTAATATTAAGTATTTTTAAAAAATTCGTAAAGGTCGAAAAACAGGGGTAAAAAAAAAATTTTTGTTCAAGTGGACGCAATTTTGTGATTTTTTTTTTTTGGCCATGGTCCAAGAGATAGCGACATCTTTACTGATTGAGAATTTTTTTTATTTCTTTGATTTAGATCACTACAAGGGTTGGAATCATGTCAACCGTTTGACTGGCAACCCCCACTTCACCGGCCTGTCATTGGATGAATTTTTGACTTTTTTTTTTAATTTTTTTTATATACTTTAAAAATCAATAAATATTATATAAAAAAATGGATAGTAAAAATGTTTTTAATTTTTTTTTTTATCCTAGTTTGAAAAATACCCAAAAAGTAGGGCTCTAGACCAGAATACCTCCTTAAATGAATATTGATGTAAATGTAAAATAACAGACCTCAAAGTTGTAAAAAATCGATATTAATCTACAATAGCGGCGATAACGGTAAGCAGGGTACCATAGAATTTTTTATATAATATTTTTACGCATTACATTTATGTGATTTTGAAATTGATCTTTTGAAGGGCTTTTAAAAGTGGCATTCAACTGAATTTCAATGATCAACGGATATGTACTGCAGTCATTATCATTACAGGTCGTCAAAGATGCCAGAACAGCAAAAAACATTTAATTTCAACCACATTTAAAACAGTTCTTTCAGAACATCAGAAACAAGTATCGAAAGTTAAAAAAACATAAAAAATATTACCGACCGAATTAAGTACTCCTTTTTTCAAAGTCGTCTAAAATCTACATTAATCCATATTGAAATCAAATATTAAATATGAAAAATCTCATGCTATGTTCTCATTTTCGAACCCTTTGCCTAAATTAAATGTCAAAACATTAGTATTGTATATAAAAAATACTTTTCTCTAAAATTATAGCGACAAAACTCTATTTCAGAAGGCCCAAGATATGCTGATTTCAAAAGTTGCACTTGAATATTTCCTTGGACTTTAATATTTTCTACATGAAAATCGTTAACGCTATACTTATCACTTACATGTACATACATATTACATATTTCGATGTGATGAATTCTTTTACTGCACCCTACTTAGGGCTATTGCTATCTTATCACAAAATATTTCATAAAAGAGTACATACACATAAGTACTATTATATAGATAGATATAGGTACAATTAAACAAAAATTCCCTACATTTTCATAACAAATAATTCAAGAACTTTGATATTGTTATTGTTGATTTTTTTGTCACATTTTTGCTTTGATATTGTTATGGTTGTTGTTGTTTTTTTTTTCACATTTTTATTGACTTGTATTTCAACATTTTCTAGCTTTAATTACTCATTTCAAAGTTGCCAACTCAAATGAATAATCAATAGCAGGTAACCATTCATGGTTAAATTCTTCTCTTCAATCCCAAACAAGAATCAAACCAATTCATACGCTAGCGTGTTAAAACAAAACCTACACCAACAAAGTAACGTAAATAATGAGCAGAAACACTCACTGCCAACCCAACAGCCAAGTACTCTTGAACATTTGCTTCAAACATTAATTCAGAATATGAACCAATTCATGAACTCAATGCAAACAATGATGCAAGAAATGATGAAAAATCAATCGATGTTACTCCAAACATTGCTATCCAGACCATGAGTTGTCTCAAGATATGCCACTGGAACGCCAACGGCTTAAGCCAGCACCGTTTGGAGCTAATTCAATTCCTTGAATCCAGTCAGATCGACATAATGATGATATCTGAGACCCATTTCACTGACAAAAATTGCTACCAAATACCATATTACAAACTGTACACTACAAATCATCCGCATGGTAAGGCACGCGGTGGAACTGCCATATTGATAAAAAGCAGAATAAAACATCATGTTCTCGAAGATTTCAGTAGCGTCTACTTGCAAGCAACATCTATATGTCTGGAAGAATACATCTCTAAGCTAGTAATATCTGCGATATACTGTCCCCCAAGATACAGTATTACCGAACAACAATATAAAGAATTTTTCTCAACTCTTGGTAGCAAATTCTTGGTTGCTGGCGATTTCAACGCCAAACACACTCACTGGGGCTCCCGCTTAATAACTCCAAAAGGCAGAAGACTATGTTCAATCATCACTAACCATGGCTACGATGTTATTTCAAATGGTCAACCGACATATTGGCCGACGGACAAGAGGAAAATACCCGATCTCATAGACTTTGGAGTCGCCAAAGGTTTGCAGATGGAAAATATCTCCACAGAGTGTAATTATGATCTATCATCTGACCACTCACCCACGGTAATATCTATAAAATCACCAAGCCCCCAAGGCAATTGCGTTAGAAAGAAAATAGACTGGTTAAAATTCAAGAAATATATAAATTCCCATCTTCCTCTGAGTACTGTATTAAGAAATGGACACGATGTAGACTCAGCACTCGAAAAATTCAACCAGCTACTCTCATTAGCTCTCAGCTCAGCCACCTGCACAAAGGGATGCAAGCAATCAAAATATAGCCAATACACACCAGCAGACATTGAATTGCTAGTAAGACAGAAAAGAAGACTCCGAAGACAATGGCAAGAATTCAGATCACCGAATCTGAAAACACAGCTACAGCACTGCACTCGAAAGTTAAAGCAAGCCTTGAAAAATAAAAACAACAAAGAGTTAGAAGAGCACATAGCGAAATTAACACCTGGTGAAGCGTCAGACTACTCTTTGTGGAAATCAGCAAAAAAATCAAATCGGCCAATTCTCACTGATTCCCCCATCCGTTTGAGTGACGGTAATTGGACTAGAAGCAACTGTGAGAAGGGTTTGGCTTTTGCAAACCACCTAAAAAGTGTGTTTACACCCAATCCACCTTCTTCACAGTCCTCATTACCAAAATTAACTTCTCAACCTTGCTCAATAACGCTCAAAATTAAAAAAAAGGACATATTCAAAGCAATTTATAATGATTTAAACCCAAAAAAATCACCTGGTCCAGATAAAATTACCGGTAAAATGATAAAAGAGCTACCTCCGGCTTCAGTAATTCATCTGATGCACATTTTCAATGCTATCCTTCGTATTAAACACTATCCCAAATGCTGGAAAACTTCAAAAATTATTATGATAGCAAAACCAGGAAAAGACCCTACAAAAGTTGCATCGTACAGACCTATCAGCCTCCTGCCTCTACTTTCTAAAGTATTCGAAAAGCTACTTGTCATGAATATAACTCCATTTATTAATCTCAACCAACTGATTCCTCAACATCAGTTTGGATTTAGAAAACAGCACGGCACAATAGAACAAGTCCACCGCATTGTAACTCTGATAAGGAACACTTTTGAAGAAAAAAAGTATTGCTCAGCTGTCTTTCTTGATATCACTCAAGCTTTCGATAAAGTATGGCACGATGGCCTTATTTACAAACTCAAACTATTACTGCCTGCAAATGTCTCCTCATTGCTTAGTAGCTACCTCACTAAAAGACAATTTCTCGTACATCACAAGGATTACACAACAAATCCATTGGATATTCACGCTGGCGTTCCTCAAGGAAGCGTTTTGGGTCCCTTACTGTATCTCTTATACACTTCAGATATGCCCAACAATAACTATACATTCATATCGACCTTTGCTGATGATACGGCAATATTGTGCTCTCGCTCTAACCCCATAGAAGCTACTAAACTCCTGCAGACTCATGTCGATTCTCTCGAAATCTGGCTAGCAAAATGGCGTATAAAAGTCAATGAATCAAAGAGCGTACATGTAACCTTCACGCTAAGGCTAGATACATGTCCCCCACTTAAAATTAATGGCCAATCAGTTCCACAATGTTCCTCAACAAAGTACTTGGGTATTCACCTCGACAGAAGGCTGACATGGAAAAATCACATAGAGGCAAAGAAAACTCAGATCAAGCTTAAAATGAATCAGTTATGGTGGCTGTTACACAAAAGATCAAAGTTGAATCTTGAATACAAAGTGCTATTATATAAAGCAATCCTGAAACCAATCTGGACTTATGGTATTCAGTTTTGGGGCACCGCATCTCCCTCTAATATCGAAAAATTGCAGCGAATACAATCCAAGTGTCTGCGAATTATTGTAAACGCGCCTTGGTATATGAGGAACGTTAACATCCATCGAGATTTAAATGTATCCACAATTTCTGAGGAAGTTGCAATGTACTGCAGAAGTTACATTCAAAAATTACACAATCATCCGAATCCCCTTGCTAGGCAATTGTTGCTGAGCAAGGGGCATCGTCGATTAAAAAGAAAAGACACACTGAATATGCTGTAAAATTGCTACATCTCGCGACTCACCAAATTGTGATGGAACGTAGGGGATATCACATAGTTTTATTTAGTTTGTAAGATTTGAATACTTATTGTTAGTTTCTCGTATTTAAGAAAGATTCAATAAAAAAAAATAAGCTAACAAAAAAAAAAAAAAAAAAAAAAAAAAAATGGTTAAATGTAAATACAATCAAATTCTATTGTTTTTTGAGATTGTTATTTTTGTTGAAGTTATTTTATACATATATGCACATGTAGACAGGGCCGTTATGAGGAGATTGAGCACCTTGTTCGGCCGTTTATTTTTTAATTTAAAGAAAATTATTAATTATGGAACACGTCGAACACTACTTAATGCAGCCCTGTACATTGTTGCCACTTTAGCTAAAACCAAAATAAAATTACAACGTTATTTTCTGGAAAATTTTATATAGCGTATTTAGATAATTTACACCAGCGCTACTTAATTATATAGTTTTGAATTAAACCATTAACTCTTAAAAATCATAACATTCCACTACACTATAACTAATCACTAAATTGTGATTACTACTTTACCACATATTTTTTGAACTACTATAACAATTGATATCTTTTGTTCAATTATTTACCAATACTTGATTTTTCTTTTTGAGTTATTTATTATTACTCGTAAGTATTGCTTCTTTTGAAGTAGTATAAAGTTCGTTCCGATTACGTATGTAGCCCAGGTACAAGTACTCGACTTTGTACAACAAAATTTTTTATTAAAAAATTCCACTTTATTACGAATATATTTCAAACAACAAGCACATATATAAGTATAAAAAGTATGTAAGTAAATTATCTTTCGAGTCCGTGTGACTTTTACTTTATCACTACGTATAGGTATGTGCATATGTATGTATGATAGATACGTACGTACATAGCATGTACAGCATATGAAATGTTCTCATGTGACAACACTAAAAGAATTAGTTTTTCATTGTTATTGTCGTCGTCGTCATCGTCGTCATTGTCGATGTTGTTGTTACTAAAGATTATTTAAGAAGTGGTTGGTTGTTACTTGATTCAATTTATATGAACACACGTGCTGGTATCTCTCTATGTTATATAGGCGCATAGATTAAGTCATTATTAAAACGAAAATAATTTTTAATTAGTATCATATATTAATACCTCCATATCACATGTTAAACAATAGTAATATATATAATCGATAAAGCATTCATATACTTAGTAGTTGCACATGTAAAGGCAAAACTCCCATTTAATAGAATGTTAGTGACGAGGAATTTAAGTACATATGGAAGTAATATTTTTTTAAAAGTGATTATAATATATAACTTAGTATAGTACGTATAAAACTTTCCTTTTTGAAATAATAGCTGCATTCTTTTGCACGCGAGTTGCAGAAGAACACTCGTGTATTTATCGAATTGCATGCAAAGCAACAACAAAAATAAGCGAGTTTGCTTATTTTAAGCGAGTTCAATTGAACTCACCCCAATGAAAATCGTTGTGAGGTTGCAAAGTAAAAATAACAGCACTATTGTGAATACGCTACTGGAATATGCTTGGGAAATTTAAACTACACGTCAAAGTAAATTATATAAACAAAACAAAACAAAATGAAGCAAGTGCAAAAAAAAAATTTTTAATAAATTAATATATTTAACGAAGATTCCGGAAAACTGCTTTTTTTTGTTTTCAAATTTCACAAACAACCATATATGACACCAGCGTTGCTAAGTAACTAAAGGGAAATTATAAGCGAATTGGTGTTCTTTTGCAATTCACTTAGAAAAGAATGCGGCTAATATCAAACAATATTTACAATAGCTGCATTCTTTTGTAACCGAGTTGCAAAAGAACACCAACTCGCATTTAATTTCCTTTTTACTTGAATATAATATCCCTTTAGTTACTAAGCAACGTTGGCGGTATATATGGTTGTTCGTGAAATTTATAAACGAAATAAAAACAAAAAAGAAACAATTCTGCGGAATCTGTGGTAAATATATTCATTTATTTAAAATAAATTTTTATTTGCACTTGCTTTATTTTGCTTATTTTTGTTTATATTTACAATAATTTGACGTGTTGTTGAAATTCCCAAGCACATTCCAGTGGTCTATTCACAATAGTGCTATTTTTTTAACTTTCCAACACTATAACTCAGGTCGATTAAAATATAAGCAACTTCAATTGAACTCGGTTAAAATAGACGATGTCGCTTATTTTTGTTGTTGCTTTGCATGCTGTTCGGCAAATAAATCAGTGTACTTTTGCAACTCGCGTGCAAAAGAATGCGGTTAATGATATCGAATAGTATTCACAATATTGTCGAACAGTGTTTGCACTAATGTCGAGACAATGCTGCCACCTTAATATTATTGCATAAAAAATTAAATAATGTCGAAATTGTAAGAAAATACTTTCACATTTACTTAAACGTTTTTACAATAACGTGGAAAATTCTTTTCTCACATAAATATTGAGAACGATATATATATATATATATATATATATATATATATATATATATATATATATATGTATATATATATATATATATATATATATATATGTATATATATGTATATATATATATATATATATATATATATATATATATATATACATATATATATATATATATATATATATATATATATATATATATATATATGTATATATAAAATTTCGGCATTATTAAACAAATTTATATAAATAAGAATAATAAAATTAACTTACTTGATTATAGGTAATACGATCCGCTACATATGCGTAATTTCTAAACTGAACTACAATGAAACTTTTCAGGGCAATGGAGAGTACTGCAAATATAAAAATAAAGTAATCATGATGACTTTAAAAAATATATATAAAATATGAAATCAGTTCCTAATGTTATGACATATACAAGTATAAGATTAATCTATTCCTTCTGAATCGCTTTCCGCTGCATCAATCTGTTTGCAATTGCCAATAAGTAGGTCAGAAAGAACAAATTAGAAACTTAACACCTGCTGTTTCACACAACCAAAATCAATAATGGTAGACTCCCACTTCTTAAACGATGAATGTTAACGTCATTAACAGGGCACATCTACAGGCAAAAGTTTTTATCTTGATAATGTTACCATAGAGACAGCCTATTGCTCATAGAAAGCAATAATTTTCAAGCCATGAACTCTCAGTTTGCTAGTTTGACAGCCAATTTTTCATTTCTACTAAAGTTTTGGTTGTGACTTTGACTTTGACAGCTGACACTTGAACCTTGAAAACAAACAAAAACTTGTGCAAATCAGACATATTATATTGATGTTTTTAAAAAATAGACAACTTGGAGAAGAAATTTTCGCAAAATTCCTATTTTAACTTAAATAAATGGCAAAATCGCGAAGTAAGCTAAAAATAACCAACAAGTATAAAACTGTTAATCACTGGAGACGAAAAGTGAATAGTGAACCACAACTTTTTACGATCTCGCAACCTCGTGAGAGATGTCCGCTGCGAATATCCATCAGAATAGCGGCCTGTCTGGTGAGATTGGAAAATAGTTATTATTATTTTTTTTAAACATCTAAATGACAAATCGGTGGGTGTCGTAGCTCAGTGATTAGTGCGTTGGCCTTCTGATCTGTAGATCGTGTGTTCAGTCACCGGCTGAAGCATAACAAAATTTAATATCGAAAATATTTTTCTTTCGAACGGTACCCACCTGCCGGCAAGAATTTGCAATTTTTCCGGCAGTAACAATTTGTCAAAAATGCTTCCTAAAAGGAGCCCTCTTAAAAATAGGGCAGCCACATAACCTAACCTAACCGAAATGGCAAATCGACGATTCGATAGGCGATTCGCTTGAATAGGAAAGTAAATGTCACTTGCCAGAAACTGATCGAACTTAATTGGTAGGTGGTGTCTCACCTAGCAGACTAACCAAAACTACGAAAACTATCGCTCCGAACAGAAGATGACTTAAAACACCATAGAGTAAGTTTAATAAACGTAATATTATGAAATATACTGATTACTAACAAAAGATCATCGTACAAAATGAAAAATATCCTACTGAATAAGATTTAGTGCTTGTTAGTGAACAACGCCGACGTATTTTCTAAGAAAAAACTCAATTAAAAAGTCCTACCGTCCTAAGATTCACTCTACGCAAATTGTAAAAGAAATGACAACATATTGCACGTATGATTGCTTTTAAGTGGAAACATACTTTTGGTAACAAAATTTTGTGTGGTTGAGTTTTCCGTGTAAGAGCATTTTCGAACTTATTTAGTCTTTTATAAAAATAATCTTATGGACTGGGAGATAAAATTTTTGTTAATATTAAAACGGAATTATAATATATAGTTGGTTCTTGGTTACAATATATACTTGGTTCTTTGTATAATATAAAATAGGGTACTGACTAAGCTAACAATTTTATAGAAATATGGAATGAAAATTGGAAAAAGTCAAATTTTAGTGAGTGTAACTATTCTTTAAACAGTATCCCAGTATACAGATGCATATTAGATACCTATAATGGTCAAGTTCATTAAAGAACTTATTTTTTCATCATATTTAAGCAAAGAACTCTGGCATAATTTATACTAAAAAAAAACAGTTTACTGCACATAAGTGTATAAATGTTCTTTAAAAGGTATTCATGCTAACCACGAACTTTTACTAGGTACATATAAACTAAACAATATTAGGGTGAATACGATCATAAGTAGATATACGAGTATATGTGTTTATCTAAAAGTATTAAGGCAATTATGCCATGTGCAATTTTATGCATGATAGAGATCCCTTTGCGAGAATCAAAATGTTAAATTGACTGCTGCATAGAATTTTTGCACTATTTAAACCCTTGACTAATAACTAAAAGTAAAAAAGAAGATAGATGGTATAATAATAAAATTAATTTTACGTATGAATTTATATATAAGTGTGTGTGTGTATTTAATGTTTTATGCGATTTGGTATTCGTCGCCCAATGTATAATGTATGATTCGTTGCAGAAAAAGAAAACAATACGTTAGTAGAAAAATTTAAAAACCTTAATTTAATGAAAACAACGCCAAAATACAATAAATAAGTAATTATGAAGACATGTTATTTCCATAAGAATATAGAGTATCGTATATGCATATGTAATGTATATAAAATGGTGAAATAAGTAATAAAAATATTCTCAGGGGCATTAATGTGCAAATGAATCGAAATAGCTCAGGATATATATATAATATATATATATATATATATATATATATATATATATATATATATATTTATATGTAAATATATATATAGATATATATGTACATGTATATATATATATATATATATATATATATATATATATATATATATATATATATATATATATATATATATTTCAACTTGGAAAACATGCTTTTCTTATAGAAATAAATGCATACATCAAATTATTTGATTTTTATTAGTTAACAACTATTTTTAATACAATTTTCCATCTATTATGGAAAATGAAAAGCCTAAAGGTACCTATATAAAAAAAAAACATAGTATAATAAATTTCTAAAAACAAATCAATGTAAATAATTTAAATGTTTACAAGCTGTCCGAAAAAATAGATATAATCGCTTTATTTCCTTGTCTAATTTTCTTACAAATGTAGATTTTGCATTAAACATCATGTCGCGTATTCATAGTAAAAATTAAGTTCCAACTTAAATAATTTTTAGTTTTTCCCATGGTTTTTGTTACAAATATCTCAGAAAGAGTTCAAACCAGGCTAATTGATATTTGTTTAGTAAATTTTTAGTATTCAATTTAAAATTCATATCCACTTTAGAAAACCGACAGTCTCTTTTTAGTTTTCATGCAATCAAAAAGGTTCTTCTACAAAAATATTCTAACATGTCTAGATTCATAATTATATGACCCATATAATTACACGGTACAAAACGACGTCTCAACCTAGGGACGTCGACCTAGGATGGCCCTCACACATGGAAAAAAATTAATATGTGACAGTTATAAGCCCCGAAGGTCTATTTTGCTGAGCTTCCCTTCCACTACTGTTGTGCGTGTTAATTTTCTGTACAGTATTAGAAGGGACCTACTTATATTAGCCGGTTCCGAATGGCAGAGCATCACTTTTCTGAGCTTTGTCGCAGAGTGCTTTTAGAAACTTTTCTATTGCAAATTTTTACCCACAGGTGGGTACCGTTCGAAAGAAAAATCTTTTCGATAATAAAGTTGCGCTTTAGCCAGGGATTGAACCAAATAATTGCAATCTAAAGATCACTTCGAAAATGACTATGAAATAATGACTTTATCTGGAAGATGGCGAAAGGTGATTGATAATAAAGAGCTGCGAGAATGTATTTGATATTCGAATGATTCTCTTTACTCTCAAAACATGTACAATATTTTCAAAGCATATCTAAATAGAATGAGAATGAGTGAGAGTAGAATATTAGGCAAATAGAACACTCCACTCAATTATTATATAAGAAATATTTCATACATTCATTTTTTCTTTTCAAATAAACGAATATTTCAGAGTACTACGAGAGTTTGAGAGTACTACGAGTATGTTGTGCGTTATAATTCTTGTTGCTTTTCATGACAGGCCTGATGATTTGTATTACTGCGTCTTGCCGCGTCATGTTGTCTTATCTACTGTATTTTTTGCTCAAATGTATTGTAATGTAACATAGAAAAGCAAAACGAATGTTTAGAGTATTCTCAAATACTTTACTCTAATTTGCAAATGTTGAGATTCTACTCATTCTATGAAAATGAAACATACACTCCATTCCATTCTATTTCTATTTTACTCATTCTAATTGGTATTTGCTTAGAGAGAATGACTGAGAGATTCTGTTCTAATATCAATAAAATGTTTTGAAGATGCAAACGAATACATTCCTGCAGCACTCTAATTGATAACAATATAAGTATTTTGATTAATTAATAAATCAATCCGAAACGCGAACTTAAATTAATCTACAGAATATGCCTTTTATAATACACTACATTCTAAGACTTTTTCGTTTCCTATTTGCAAAATGTTACATTTTTATTAAACAAATATTTCATCTCAATATTCAAACACAAACACAAAATGAGTGCAGTTCATTCAACTAAAGAAATACTGTTACCTACCTCTCAGAATTCATTATAGTGCATATAGGAAAATTAGTGTACATATACTAAATATTTTGAAAAGCAGAAACATAAAAAAAACACAAAAATAAAACAGAACAAGACACACAGCAACTGTATATTTACAATTAACGAATACCAACAACAGAAACAACAACGATAGTAGCAACATTAAGAATAAGTACATGTGTAGTGTAACAGAAAAGCGCACTGAACCAGACGCAACAAATTGCATTGCATTTTGCGGTTTTTCCATTTATCCTCACTTCTCACTTCTCTTGTTTGATTATTTATACGAGAACTCGTTCCTACAACAAAATATACACAGTAATATACAATTAATAATAAAACTGCAGTCGATATGAATACGAGTACATTACAATGCGAATGCACTCACTCTCATGTTCTCTCTTTTGAACGATGTAGTAGGCACGTAGTATATTCGTAAGTCTTGATATTATTACTGATGAAGGAGGAGATGACGGTGCTGATGGTAATGGGGTTGATATTGGTGGAGGTGGTCAAAGCGACTGTCGACTGTCGGTTCGTTTATGTCAGCACAACAATGTGTATGACGACGACAATGTCTTAGAGCCGACCGTCGACATGCACTCAACGTCAACGTCATCAGAATGCAATACATAACATAAGTAAGTGTTGTAGTACAAATTGTATGATTGCGGGCAACCGATGCAATTGAAACGAATCAACAAGCAAGCAAGCAAACAACAGCAACAACGATAAATACCACTACCATTGGCACAGACGTTCCTTGTGTATGTATACATTTTTATATCTAGTCTGGCTGTGCAGTTTCGTTGCACGTCTCGTGAATTAGATTGCAATGCATTCACTATATACGACAAACGCATTTACGTCACGTCGCTGTATCACCAACTCCTCCTTTCAACTCCCCCACACTTTGTGCTACACATATTAGGTGTATGTCGGCCTGGCGGAGAGTGAGTGAGTGGGTGAGTAAGTGAGTGATAGAGTGAGTGCCCTCATTAAATGTATATGTTGTATGTGTGTACAAATAGTTGACTTTACGTATCCGCACATACTCATATGTATGAGTGGTTCAACGAACTCGTCAACATACACACTACATATATGTATCTAAACAGCTTTCATGTCTCTGTACGGGTGGTGTATTTGTATTTGATTTTCATTCATAAAAATTTTTACCCGATTCCATAATGTTTCCACTATGTACTATTGTACCTACATATATCCAATATACTTATACATACAAACGTAATCTTTGACTTCTTCTACTTCAAATTTTTCATCTTCGTTGTCAATTTAGGTATGTAATTTGCTGATGCCTACACTATATACAGGGTGATTTTTTAAGAGCCTTCGGATTTGATTTTAAAAAAACACGTAAAATTTAGAGAAATGAATTAAATCTTTATTTGAGTCGATAGAACGATCTATATGATTCAATGCTTAAAGATGATTTCATATAAATGTTGACCGCGGCTGCGTCTCAAATGGTTTATACGCTAGGTCCAATTTTGGCATACTCTCTCCAACATATCGGCCGGTATCTCACGAATAAATCGATAATTCGTAACTGGCGGTTACAGAAGGTCGCCCAAATTGACCATAAAATGAATGAATGAATGAACCGAGCATGCATTTTGATAATAAAGTTCAATAATATGCAAGCGTTGTTCGTTTGTAAGTGGATTCATGATTAAATTATAGACCAAACTGAACATGTTTGACAGTAACATGTTACACGAAAACAGCTGAGCTGCCAAAAACGGTGTTGCCAAAAAGAAAATTGGTAAAAAAATCACCCTGTAGTAGTATAATACTGATGTTAAATTGTTTGTCGTCATTTATAGATACTAATAATTAACATACTGTTTTTGTTCTTATTATTGCACCAACTACAGTCAAGTCTCATCGAGGAAATGTAAAATATCTCAAAATTGATAATCAAACAATCAAAATTATGATGAAAGAAGTTTTTTTAATTAGTTTTAGGATGGAATCTCATGGTAAATTTTGAAACTCTTTCCATCGACCCACCCTAATGAGCATTTCTGCGAAAAATAAAACCAACCCTAAAAAAGAGTATTCCAAAAACCATCCATATCGGCCGGTAATGTATTTGAAATGATCACGAATAAAAACACAATATCACGCTCTAAAGTTTCTATTTTTCTTTTCTTTTACACATCATCATCATATAGTAGGCTACCTTTCCAACGAAAGATAGTCCAGGTCAAAATAAATAATCCAATTTTATATAAAATTATGTGATATTCCCTACGTTCCATCACAATTTGTTGAGTCGCGAGGTATAGCAATTTCACAGCATATTCAGTGTCTTTTCTTTTTAATCGACGATGCCCCGTGCTCAGCAACAATTGCCTAGCAAGGGGATTCGGATGATTGTGCAATTTTTGAATGTAGCTTCTGCAGAACATTGGAACTTCCTCAGAAATTATGGGTACATTTAAATCTCGATGGATGTTAACGTTCAGAAGATTGGCTTCAGGATTGCTTTTTATAATAGCACTTTGTATTCAAGATTCAACGTTGATCTTTTGTGTAACAGCCACCATAACTGATTCATTTTAAGCTAGATCTGAGTTTTCTTTGCCTCTATGTGATTTTTCCAGGTCAGCTTTCTGTCGAGGTGAATACCCAAGTACTTTGTTGAGGAACATTGTGGAACTGATTGGCCATTAATTTTAAGTGGGGGACATGTATCTGGCCTTAGCGTGAAGGTTACATGTACGCTCTTTGATTCATTCACTTTTATACGCCATTTTGCTAGCCAGATTTCGAGAGAATCGACATGAGTCTGCAGTTTAGTAGCTTCTATGGGGTTAGAGCGAGAGCACAATATTGCCGTATCATCAGCAAAGGTCGATATGAATGTATAGTTATTGTTGGGCATATCTGAAGTGTATAAGAGATACAGTAAGGGACCCAAAACGCTTCCTTGAGGAACGCCAGCGTGAATATCCAATGGATTTGTTGTGTAATCCTTGTGATGTACGAGAAATTGTCTTTTCGTGAGGTAACTACTAAGCAATGAGGAGACATTTGCAGGCAGTAAGAGTTTGAGTTTGTAAATAAGGCCATCGTGCCATACTTTATCGAAAGCTTGAGTGATATCAAGAAAGACAGCTGAGCAATACATTTTTTTCTCAAAAGTGTTCCACATCGGAGTTACAATGCGGTGGACTTGTTCTATTGTGCCGTGCTGTTTTCTAAATCCAAACTGATGTTGAGGAATCAGTTGGTTGAGATTAATAAATGGAGTTATATTCATGACAAGTAGCTTTTCGAATACTTTAGAGAGTAGAGGCAGGAGGCTGATAGGTCTGTACGATGCAACTTTTGTAGGGTCTATTCCTGGTTTTGCTATCATAATAATTTTTGAAGTTTTCCAGCATTTGGGATAGTGTTTAATACGAAGGATAGCATTGAAAATGTGCATGAGATGAATTACTGAAGCCGGATGTAGCTCTTTTATCATTTTACCGGTAATTTTATCTGGACCAGGTGATTTTTTTGGGTTTAAATCTTTATAAATTGCTTTGAATATGTTGAAAAGTTAATTATGGTAATGAGTACTGTAAAGAGGGTGGATTGGGTGTAAACACACTTTTTAGGTGGTTTGCAAAAGCCAAACCCTTCTCATAGTTGCTTCTAGCCCAATTACCGTCACTCAAACGGATGGGGGAATCAGTGAGAATTGGCCGATTTGATTTTTTTGCTGATTTCCACAAAGAGTAGTCTGACGCTTCACCAGGTGTTAATTTGGCTATGTGCTCTTCTAACTCTTTGTTGTTTTTATTTTTTAAGACTTGCTTTAACTTTCGAGTGCAGTGCTGTAGCTGTGTTTTCAGATTCGGTGATCTGAATTCTTGCCATTGCCTTCGGAGTCTCTTTTCTGTCTTACTAGCAATTCAATGTCAGCTGGTGTGTATGGGCTATAGTTTGATTGCTTGCATACCTTTGTGCAGGTGGCTGAGCTGAGAGCTAATGAGAGCAACTGGTTGAATTTTTCAAGTGCTGAGTCTACATCGTGTCCATTTCTTAATACAGAGGAAGATGGGAATTTATAATTTTCTTAAATTTCAACCAGTCTATTTTCTTTCTAACGCAATTGCCTTGGGGGCTTGGTGATTTTATAGATATTACCGTGGGTGAGTGGTCAGATGATAGATCATAATTACACTCTGTGGAGATATTTTCCATCTGCAAACCTTTGGCGACTCCAAAGTCTATCAGATCGGGTATCTTCCTCTTGTCCGTCGGCCAATATGTCGGTTGACCATTTGAAATAACATCGTAGCCGTGGTTAGTGATGATTGAACATAGTCTTCTGCCTTTTGGAGTTATTAAGCGGGAGCCCCAGTGAGTGTGTTTGGCGGTGAAATCGCCAGCAACCAAGAATTTGTTACCAAGAGTTAAGAAAAATTCTTTATATTGCTGTTCGGTAATACTGTATCTTGGAGGACAGTATATCGCAGATATTACTAGCTTAAAGATGTACTCTTCCAGACATATAGATGTTGATTGCAAGTAGATGCTACTGAAATCTTCGAGAACATGATGTTTTATTCTGCTTATTATCAATATGGCAGTTCCTCCGCGTGCCTTACCATGCGGATGATTTGTGGTGTACAGTTTGTAATATGGTATTTGGTAGCAATTTTTTTCAGTGAAATGGGTCTCAGATATCATCATTATGTCAATCTGGCTGGATTTAAGGAATTGAATCAGCTCCAAACGGTGCTGGCTTAAGCCGTTGGCGTTCCAGTGGTATATCTTGAGACGACTCATGGTCTGGATAGCAATGTTTGGAGTTACATCGATTGATTTTTCATCATTTCTTGCATCATTGTTTGCATTGAGTTCATGAATTGGTTCATATTCTGAATTAATGTTTGAAGCAAATGTTCAAGGGTACTTGGCTGTTGGGTGGTCAGTGAGCGCTTCTGCTCATTATTTACATTGCTTTGTTGGTATGGGTTTTGTTTTAACATGAATTGGTTTGATTCTTGTTTGGGATTGCAGAGAAGAATTGTGTTGCATCAATATTTTGTCTCTGACTTGAGTTGGCTATCTGAGTTTGCTCAACTGGTTTTAGAGGTTGATTGCTAGCGGAGAAATTTAGCTTTAGGGTTGTATATACTGGGCAACGTCTATAAGTTGCGGTGTGATTACCTCCACAATTGCTGCATTTTTTCATGCTAGCATCGCCTTTAGACTTTGGGCATATGTTTGATTTATGGAGATCTCCACAAATCACACAAACAGCTGGCAGGGTACGATATGGCTTAGTATGTCCATATTCTTGGCAGTTGCTGCACTGAGGAGGTCCAGTTCTCTTATGGGGTTCTTCGATTGTGATTTTGCGATGCAATAAATATCGGATTTTATATATGGGGTGTACTTCACCTTTTTTTAGGGGTTTTGTTTCAGGCTGAAGCTCAATACGATATAACGGTTGAGGTATATTGCTCTTGTTGAGAATGTTGAATACTGTTTTGTTTTGAAACCCTTCTTCCTGAAGGGCAAGTTTGATTTCGTTAATGTCAACGTTGGGTTCGACGCCTTTGAGTACAACGATTAAGCCCTTACTACTTTTTAGCTGATATGTGTAGTAATTCTTTTTTTGAGCATCAAATTCCGCTATTACTTTACGATAATGAGTTTCGCTGTAGATTTGCACTTTCGTTTCCTCAATTTGGCCTTTGCGAATAGGAACAACGTGGAAATTCTTTGGTCCTATAAGACTTGTAATTCTAGAAATCAACTTATCTGAGTTGCGTTCTCTTAAGAAAATGGGTGGGGTTTTGAAATTTTTCTCGGAGATAATATTTTCGTCACTTTCATCACCTGAAAGCAGAGCGTATCTATTTTCCGAACTAATAGGGGCAGTGTTCTGCTTTTGAATTTTTGTTGAATTCATTTGTTTTGAATTTTGTGGACTTCTTTTTCGCTTTACTACAGTAATGTAGCGATCAATTCCAGTTTGAACAGCAACTGGTTCTTTATTAGTCATCGCACTAGTTGCTTTAACTACTGGGTCATGCACTTCAGTAGAAAGGCCGTTATTTGTTTGCTTTGATGTTGTAGCTGTTGGTGTTACAGCAGGAGAAGCGCATTCTACACTCCACGGTATAGAGGGAGATAGTATATCACGAGAGAGCAAATTATTTTTTTGTATGTATTTGTTGTTGTTGCAAAATTTGATGTAGTGAATTTAATTGAATAGTACAAAATTATATGTTTTTTTTGTTTTTACACTTGATCAGAAAGTACGGCCTGAGCGCAGTTGTTTAGTCCGTTGATCTTCTGCGAAGAAGTCGTAGGGCGTACCTTCAAAGCTCTGTTAGGTCAAATTTAATAGCAACACAAATAATTCTTTTTTTTTTTAATTTTTGCGGCAATAACAATTTACCATGAAAAAGCTTCTGAAAAAGCACCGTGACAAAGCTCAGAAAAAGTCATGAGACATGAATTTTTTTCCAAATAATGGATATAATATATTTGAAATATACGGGTGCTTGTCCAATCTCATTGAATTTGTATGTTTGCCATGAATCAATAATCTTAGCTCTTATCTAAGTTCCATAGTATGGCTTATGTATTTCCAATATATGCATAACTTTCACCAATTGATTATTCATTGCTTATTATTATTGTTGCTATTTCTAATAATATATAAATTTTTGTTTTTGTTTTTTTTTTCAGTTCATAGGCACATCACATCAGAACTCATAAATGGAATATCACAAATTTGCTATTTTTGTTTTTTTACAATTTCACTAGTCCTCATAAATGTGCCTGGTACTTATCCATTTATCTACTATTTGCTCATACAATCGTACCAGCAATTCACCCTCATATTTTTCATTCATTGATTTTAATGAATTAGCACAATCGTCAGTTAGTCACCATCTTCTCACACTCTTTGTGAACAAAGAGGATGAATGATTAAAAGAAGATAACTAAAAGTAAATAGGTAGTAGGGAGTAGTATTGCAGAAGTTGATCATTATTGGAATCAAAATCAACTTTCTATCTATCTATTATATATATCCCTCTCTTTTCCTCTGTTTGTATGAGTACTATGAAAGACAGAAAAATAAAACACTATTGAAAGCATCTCCTTTACCCCTCTTATTTTCATTCTCACGCCTTACTAATGTCTTCCTTGGTAATTTCACATTACTAATGCCTTCCTTGGTGTATGCATATGAATTGTTAGTCAGAGCAATTTTTTGTATTTATGCACGGTTTCATTATTATTATATTATTATTATTATTACTAAAATTATTTCATATAAGTATTGTAGTTGATACAATATTGTTATGTAGATCAGATATGCCCAAGAAAAACTAGCGCAGAGCCAAAAAATATTAACATCTAAAAATTTGATTGTGCCTTATAATATTCTGATACCAATTATTATTATTATTATTATTATTATTATTATTATTATTTTTGACGGTTAATAGCACTAGATGAGTATTATATTGGATTGAAAAATTAATCACAATCGAATAAGCGATTTCAAGATATTAACCAATACAAAAAGTTTCGGATGTTACAAAATACGAATTGATTTCTGATACGCATGTGAAAATGTGCAAATCTTTGTGAAATATCTGAAGAAAAATTACAGATAATAGTAAAACGGCCTGATTATGTAGTTTACGTTTCTTATTTTTTTTAGGCAATATATTACTTATATATATATTAATTACGTACGTGACAAATTTATATTGAATTAATGAAAAATTAATGTAAAGGCTACGTATTCTAACTTATTTATAAAACGATCGCAAATTCTATTAAATCGGGAACTGTATAAGCTATAATGTTGAAATTTGGTGTCAATGTTAAATTTATCGATATCATGAAAATTCTCAAAAATTCGTAAGATTGGACAATTGGAAATGGCATTTCTTGCATAACTCGAATAGACAATAACCTTTTTTTTATATGAAAAATTTGGATTTTTTAGTATTTCAGTTCTGGTTGACATTTCCTGTTTAGAAATGCTCCATTTCATTCGGAAATATTTTGGAATCATGAAAAGCAAGTAATCTAAGTAAATCTAAGTAATTTTAGAAAGATTCAATAAAAAAGCTTGAAAAAAAAAAAATGAAAAGCAAGTAATTGCTTTATCACTCTATGAGATCACATTCACAAAATAACGAATTATGAGTGCTTGATTAACAAAACAATATTTCATTGTTTGATGTTAAGGAGCCTTCGAATTTTAATGCTTGGAGTAAAGAGCAAAAAGAGCCAAAAAGAGCTTCTGGCTGAGCTAGATGGATTCCAATACAAATACATATTTCGATGATATTGCAAGTGTTTGTCGTGCTCGCTCGTGCTCGTATTCCATTTCGAATTCACTTTTCTCAAATGTATGTACATATATTAGGCATTCATTCATATATATATATATATATATATATATATATATATATATATATATATATATATATATATATATATATATATATATATATATATATATATATATATATATATATATATATATATATATATATATATATATATATATATATATACACATATATATAAAAAATACATTGATCATTAGTAGATATCATACATCTAGTACAGCATCACCTACGAGTTTTACACCCACATTGCTTCTCATCCGTCCGTTAATCAAGCATAATATTGCATTGGTACAAATGACGATTACCATAATAATGATTCATATCATGAAATTGCTCATGATGATGATGATATAATGATAATGTTGATGGCGCTTGCAACAATGTTTCTATATATGCTCTAGTATAAGTCCATTTTTATATATTCTCTTATGCTACAGTATTGTATTCAATCTCAGGCTACTTATGCTTCTTCTTCTTTGTATCAGTTATTATTGTTGTTGTTGTTATTGTGAATTGTGTCAAATGAGACGCTGACATTTGCATATGTACAGGCAGCCAGGCAAACGATACTATACACTTTATTTTGAAGTGCTGAACTGAGCACTTCCTGGGCTTAAGAGACCGCTTTTATTGCACACATAAAAGTATCTACGTACATAGTCATACACATATGTATATACCATACGATGCTGAAGTAACTGAAACGTTCACATTCGAACAAATAAATAAATAAACAAAGTAGCTGTGGTGGAAAATGTCTTAGTTAAAGTAGAAACCGTAAGTATATGCGCACATGTGAAGCTATTTAGATGTAAAGATACTCAGTTGCATTTTTTCATTATGTCTGTTATGTATATTTTTCTACAAAACGAAAACGAGGGCTATTATTGTGCTTCACTATATTGCTATCGCGCAAAGGGTGTATTTAATATGTTGTTGTTTTTTAGTTTTTAGGCCGTTTAGTTGACCCCACTCGATTTTGACACATTTTCTCTAATGTTTTATTTTTATAGTTGTTGTTGTTAAAATATATTTTTCTTATCTTTCCTTCTGGTTTTGTTTTCAATCAACAAATGCGTTGACAATCGGCTTTTTTGTTATATTGTTATTATTATTATTTCCAACGTTGATGATAATGATGATGTTGACGATTATGATAATGTAAGTTTTCATATTAATATACATATATACTCCTATATATGATTGTAAATAGATTATAATACATCCTTACGATTTTTTCGTATAAACAATGTTATATATATATATATATATATATATATATATATATATATATATATATATATATATATATATATATATATATATATATATATATATATATATATATATAATAAAGTTCCGTAGATTCAGTTCAGGAGATATTTATACGCTAGTAAGGAAAGGTGCCGTAGCTCAGTGGTTTGTAGGTCGTGGTTCAATGCCCGGCTGATGCATAACAAATTTAATATCGAAAATATTTTTCTTTCGAACGGTACACACATGTCGGCAAGCAATTGGCAATTCTTCCGACAGTAACAATTTGCCATGAAAAAGCTTATAAAAGAACTCTGTGACAAAGCTCAGAAAAAGTGATGTTACAAGGGTTCTGCCGTTCGGAACCGGCTAAAATAAGTACATCCCTTCTAATACTGTCCGAAATTTAACACGCACAACAGCAATGGAAGAGAAGCTCGGCCAATAAGCCCTTCGGGACTTTAAGTGCCGAATTTATTTTATTTTTTTAAGGAAAGATTTTAATTTCGGTAGTTTCATATAACTGCTCTTAACTGGGATATTTACGTATAGATTTCCGTTAGATATACCTAATTTTCTGAGGTTAAAGGTATCCGCAAATAATAAAAATATTTTCTTTAAGCTTGGAATACTCTTAAAGCTAGAATCCGATATTACTTCGGCTACACAAAAATACAGAACATTACCAGAAAACGTAACATTTTACGGACCCTAGTCATATTTTTCGTTAACTAATTGTTTCGCCAATGACTCTAAATTTCCTAAGCGACATTAAATTTAAATCTAGTTTCTCTCATTTGCAATATTTTCATAAAGTCAAATACTCACTGCAGAGCTTCTACTTAACTAATGGTTTAACCAGTGACTGTAAATTCCACCCTAACCTACATTGAATGGGTTTAGTTTCGTTTGCAATATTTTCATAAAGTCTCACTACAAATCCATAACTTAACTACTGGTTAACTAATGGACGGTTAGTTCGACGTTATATAGCACTAAATGAGATTTAAATAATTGCAAAATATTCATAAATAATATAATCACTACAAATTTAACTTTCATAATCGAAATTCTCCAAACATTGCTATCCAGACCATGAGTCGTCTCAAGATATGCCACTGGAACGCCAACGGCTTAAACCACCACCGTTTGGAGCTAATTCAATTCCTTGAATCCAGCCAAATCGACATAATGATGATATCTGAGACCCATTTCACTGACAAAAATTGCTACCAAATACCATATTACAAACTGTACACCACAAATCATCCGCATGGTAAGGCACGCGGAGGAACTGCCATATTGATAAAAAGCAGAATAAAACATCATGTTCTTGAAGATTTTAGTAGCGTTTACTTGCAAGCAACATCTATATGTCTGGAAGAATACATCTCTAAGCTAGTAATATCTGCGATATACTGTCCCCCAAGATACAGTATTACCGAACAGCAATATAAAGAATTTTTCTCAACTCTTGGTAGCAAATTCTTGGTTGCTGGCGATTTCAACGCCAAACACACTCACTGGGGCTCCCGATTAATAACTCCAAAAGGCAAAAGACTATGTTCAATCATCACTAACCACGGCTACGATGTTATTTCAAATGGTCAACCGACATATTGGCCGACGGACAAGAGGAAAATACCCGATCTCATAGACTTTGGAGTCGCCAAAGGTTTGCAGATGGAAAATATCTCCACAGAGTGTAATTATGATCTATCATCTGACCACTCACCCACGGTAATATCTATAAAATCACCAAGCCCCCAAAGCAATTGCGTTAGAAAGAAAATAGACTGGTTAAAATTCAAGAAATATATAAATTCCCATCTTCCTCTGAGTACTGTATTAAGAAATGGACACGATGTAGACTCAGCACTCGAAAAATTCAACCAGCTGCTCTCATTAGCTCTCAGCTCAGCCACCTGCACAAAGGTATGCAAGCAATCAAACTATAGCCCATACACACCAGCCGATATTGAATTGCTAGTAAGACAGAAAAGAAGACTCCGAAGACAATGGCAAGAATTCAGATCACCGAATCTGAAAACACAGCTACAGCACTGCACTCGAAAGTTAAAGCAAGCCTTAAAAAATAAAAACAACAAAGAGTTAGAAGAGCACATAGCGAAATTAACACCTGGTGAAGCGTCAGACTACTCTTTGTGGAAATCAGCAAAAAAATCAAATCGGCCAATTCTCACTGATTCCCCCATCCGTTTGAGTGACGGTAATTGGGCTAGAAGCAACTGTGAGAAGGGTTTGGCTTTTGCAAACCACCTAAAAAGTGTGTTTACACCCAATCCACCCTCTTCACAGTCCTCATTACCAATATTAACTTCTCAACCTTGCTCAATAACGCTCAAAATTAAAAAAAAGGACATATTCAAAGCAATTTATAAAGATTTAAACCCAAAAAAATCACCTGGTCCAGATAAAATTACCGGTAAAATGATAAAAGAGCTACCTCCGGCTTCAGTAATTCATCTGATGCACATTTTCAATGCTATCCTTCGTATTAAACACTATCCCAAATGCTGGAAAACTTCAAAAATTATTATGATAGCAAAACCAGGAAAAGACCCTACAAAAGTTGCATCGTACAGACCTATCAGCCTCCTGCCTCTACTTTCTAAAGTATTCGAAAAGCTACTTGTCATGAATATAACTCCATTTATTAATCTCAACCAACTGATTCCTCAACATCAGTTTGGATTTAGAAAACAGCACGGCACAATAGAACAAGTCCACCGCATTGTAACTCTGATAAGGAACACTTTTGAAGAAAAAAAGTATTGCTCAGCTGTCTTTCTTGATATCACTCAAGCTTTCGATAAAGTATGGCACGATGGCCTTATTTACAAACTCAAACTATTACTGCCTGCAAATGTCTCCTCATTGCTTAGTAGCTACCTCACTAAAAGACAATTTCTCTTACATCACAAGGATTACACAACAAATCCATTGGATATTCACGCTGGCGTTCCTCAAGGAAGCGTTTTGGGCCCCTTACTGTATCTCTTATACACTTCAGATATGCCCAACAATAACTATACATTCATATCGACCTTTGCAGATGATACGGCAATATTGTGCTCTCGCTCTAACCCCATAGAAGCTACTAAACTCCTGCAGACTCATGTCGATTCTCTCGAAGTCTGGCTAGCAAAATGGCGTATAAAAGTCAATGAATCAAAGAGCGTACATGTAACCTTCACGCTAAGGCTAGATACATGTCCCCCACTTAAAATTAATGGCCAATCAGTTCCACAATGTTCCTCAACAAAGTACTTGGGTATTCACCTCGACAGAAGGCTGACATGGAAAAATCACATAGAGGCAAAGAAAACACAGATCAAGCTTAAAATGAATCAGTTATGGTGGCTGTTACACAAAAGATCAAAGTTGAATCTTGAATACAAAGTGCTATTATATAAAGCAATCCTGAAACCAATCTGGACTTATGGTATTCAGTTTTGGGGCACCGCATCTCCCTCTAATATCGAAAAATTGCAGCGAATACAATCCAAGTGTCTGCGAATTATTGTAAACGCGCCTTGGTATATGAGGAACGTTAACATCCATCGAGATTTAAATGTATCCACAATTTCTGAGGAAGTTGCAATGTCCTGCAGAAGCTACATTCAAAAATTACACAATCATCCGAATCCCCTTGCTAGGCAATTGTTGCTGAGCAAGGGGCATCGTCGATTAAAAAGAAAAGACACACTGAATATGCTGTAAAATTGCTACATCTCGCGACTCACCAAATTGTGATGGAACGTAGGGGATATCACATAGTTTTATTTAGTTTGTAAGATTTTAATACTTATTGTTAGTTTCTTATATTTAAGAAAGATTCAATAAAAAAAATAAGCTAACAAAAAAAAAAAAAAAAAAAAAAAAAAAAATAATCGAAATTCTAAAAATTTTATAAACAGTAGATATTTTCTTATTTATCACCTACTTCAAATAAAGAATGGAATGTGTACCTATTTATGAATGAATGAAGCAACCTTACTATGAAATACATATTCGGAATTTTTATAAATAGCTATTTCCTTATTTTTGTCGTTGTTTGTTGTTGTTGTTGTTCTTCTTCTTCTTTTTTATACTTTACAAAATAACGAAAAAATGAGATTCCGTTCTTCCGTTTGCTTGTATATTTTTCAGCCGTCAATATCTACCATAGTGCAATTCATATTTACTATACATTACATATACATAATGTGTATGTATAATTTCAAGTATAAACAACGACAAGCAGCAGCAGTAACAACAGCAACAACAATAACAACAGCAAATCTTAAGTATGACTAATTTATGAGTTGAGCACTTCTTAAGAAATCCCATTGAATACAATCTCGTTGTTGTTCAAATTGAAATTCCACACTTTGAATATGTACTATATATGTATATGTGGATGTGTGTCTGTGGGGTTCTATAGTGTGTTACTACTCCTAGAGTAATATAACAACAACAACAACACGAATAACAATAATAATTCGTTCTAAAAATATACACTTAACGCCGGAAGTAATGCCACAATCAACGCGGCTCTCGCCAAGCAGTCAGTCAGTCAGTTAGTCAGCCAGTCAGGCAGTTAGTTAGCTAACTAGCGAACCAAGTCATCCAAATAAGCAACTAACTAATGCTACTAGTAAACACCAAATAATAATAATAACAACAACAACATCAAGAATCAGTAAAAGCAAATACATAAATGTATTTGACCTAAAGAATTACTAGAGGGCAGCAGGGGCCCGGTTGTATGCTTATTATTATTTTGTTGTTGTTTTTGTTCTTGTTGCTTTTTCATTTTTCGTTGGTCTTATCAACACCAACGTGTTGAACGAATGACTAAAAAACATATTGTTAAAATATGTAGGTACATGTATAAGGCTATGCTGCTTACCCACGTATGTTTCACCGTGCATACGTATCTACATATAAGCGAAAAATAAATAATAAAATGAATATATATGTATATTTGATAAAATAACAACAAGAGTGATTCATGTGGAGCAAATGTATTTATGTGAAATGCATCTCACACTGACGCATATGCATACCTACATATATTTACATGTGCATGCGTATGTACACATATATGAAATATGAATTCATGAATGAATCAATTGAATGAAGCCACGAAAAAATAATAATGTTGATAATAATAATAATATTATAATATACCAATAATGATAGTATTAAAAATAATAAAGAACCATACGTATGACAATAATAATGATGATTATGATGACGATGACGTTGATGATGATGATGACGAGAATACAATATCAAACAAATAGCACAGAAATCAACAACGGAAGTGAACTCTGCCATTGTATTAAGTATTGTGGTATGTCGATATGTCAGCTTGTTTTATATGAATAAAAAGCGCACGCCACACTCACGTTGTCATACAAATAGAAATGTGGACAAATATGTGAATGTACAATATACATATATTTGCTTTGACCGTTCGTAGGTACACTTAGCAGAAAAAGTGTACATACAAGAAGTAAACAATTCTTCGCTGCACTAAATACCAATAAAGAAATAATTTTTCTCAAAAGAAATTATTTTTTATTTAAAAGTTAGAGTATTATGTTTACTTTAAGCCCAAATACATTAAATTATAATGTACAGAAAAATTATGAGAAATAAAAGAATTCAAAAGCACCTGTTAATTGCTCAGAAAAAGTTTACGTACAGAAACGAAAACGGGACTTCCCCGCACATTTGCTCGATCGCTCGTGCCATCAAAAGTTTTTTTTCACAAGTTCTATATTTAATACGTATCATGGTTCGATTTTGTGCTTTGAATAATCTATTTCAAGAATTTTAATAAAGACGAATTCAAAAAGAAAGGAAATTGGAGTTGAAGAACGGAAAATTATAATAAACTTATGGAAAGAATGCCAAACTTTCCGTGAAATTGCTAAAACCCTTAGGTGAGCGCACCCCACAATTCAAATGGTGATGAATAATTTAAAAAAACTGGAACTTTCGTGTCGCAACTGCGTTCAGGACGACCTTCTATTCTGACCGAACGAGAAAAAAGATGTGTTTTGCTGCTTGTTCAGGATAATCCTCCACTGACCGCAATGAAAATTGCTCAAAATTTAAAGGAACAGTTTAACAACACCATGCATAACGACGCCGTGCTCAAAATTTTAAAAAAAGCTAACTATCGTGGCCGCGTAGCGCGTAGGAAGCCGTTTATTTCGCTCATAAACCGACAAAAACGAATTTCTTTTGCCAAACAAGCCGTATAAATAAGCCGCCAGAGTTCTGGGAGAAGGTGCTATCCTCAGATGAGAGCAAGTTTTGCCTGTTTGGTATTAAAGGCCGTCAGCTTGTGTGGCGGAAACCATGCACAGCCTTTCATGCGCAAAATCTTGTGGGCACGGTTAAACATGGCGGAGGTGGTATTATGGTGTGGGGATGTATGGCTGCCAATGGAGTCGGCAATTTGGTGTTCATTGAGTCAATTATTGATCAGAGAGCTTATTTAAATATTTTAAAAGAAAATTTGAAGCAGAGTGCTGAAAATCTCGGCCTGGGTTCTGGCTGGCACTTTCAACAGGATAACGACCCGAAGCATACTGCCCATAATGTGAAGCTTTAGATAGTATATAATGTCACGCATCAATGCAAGACTCCTCCACAATCACCTGACCTTAATCCTATTGAACATTTGTGGGATTTACTTGAGCGCAGGGTAAGGCAGCACACCATCACCTCCAAGCAAATGCTTAAAAATGTGATTTTAGATGAGTTGCACAAAATTTCAACGGAGGACGCTTTCAAGTTAGGCAGGTCTATGCCAAACCGATTGCAAGAAGTCCTAAAACGGAAAGGCTACCCAACCAGCTACTAATCTTTTCAAAAACCCCAAAAAACAATAATTTATCATATAATCTTATCTTTGTACGTAGACTTTTTCTGACCAATTAACAGGTGCTTTTGAATTCTTTTATTTCTCATAATTTTTCTGTACATTATAATTTAATGTATTAGGCTTAAAGTGTACCTAATACTCTAACATTTAAATAAAAAATAATTTCTTTTGTGAAAAATTATTTCCTTATTGGTATTGTTACTTCTTGTACGTACACTTTTTCTGCTAAGTGTATGTACGTGTATGCATTTGTAGATATGTACGAGTAGTAGACGTAAGTATATATATATATATATATATATATATATATATATACATATATATATATATATATATATATATATATATATATATATATACATATATATATACATATATATATATATATATATATACATATACATATATATATATATATATATATATATACATATATATACATATATATATATATATATATATATATATATATATATATATATATATATATATATATATAGTAGTCACAGAAAATACCAACACAGGAAGGAACTAGAATACCACCAACAACAATCATAATGGTGAGAATAAGAGCATTGACATACATACATCCATGCATACAAATACAACAGAATTGCTGCACAGCTACCATAATAACAATTGCACTTTGCAGTTCATCGCCCCAGTCGGCCTTCATACGATGATTATTTTATTCACATGCATAACTCACAGACACACATGACCATATACCTAAACACAACCATGTGAAACAAAATTTCCTCATAAGCTATTTTCCGCATCCGTTGCAAATCCAACCAATATTACAACACCGAAAATATGTCTGAAACAGATTTACGTACTCCCTCACAAGCATTCTTCATAAATGCAACACTAATAATAAGATGTGTTTCTTTCTTGAAATTTCTATATGAAAGAAAGCGAATAATGCACATATGTATGTAACAAATAACCCAAAATAAAAACATATGAAAAAAAAATATACATAAAAATATATATATATATATGTATATATATATATATATATATATATACATATATATATATATACATATATATATATATATATATATAGATATATATATATATATATACATATATATATACATATATATATATACATATATATATATATATATATATATATATATATATATATATATAGATAGATATATATATATATATATATATATATATATATATATATATATATATATATATATAAGAGAGATAGAGAGAAAGAGGAAACTCAAGTTGTAAGAAGTAAAGGAGTCGAAGCCCTATGACAGTTGTGTTTTTGTGTATTCTCAAAAGTATATATGTACACACCTTCATTTATATTGTACATATGTACGTATGCATGAATATATGCACAAACATACAATATACATATGAACTTATATAGATACACAGGCGGTTAAACAGACAAGCAGACGGCTAGCTGAATGGATTGTCTGTCGCATAATACCCTAATGCAAAATTCCTTAACACCACAACTTACAACTTAAAATATGAATAATGATGGTAATGATGATGATAATAATGATATTGATGGTATAAGAAGACAACGACCGATCGAGCTAACATTCGACCACGTGTTTATTTTTATAAATGTTGCTGTTGTTGCTGTTTGCTGATTTTGCTGCTATACTTGATGTTGTACATATGCTACTGTTGTAATTTTTTAATTACTTCCTCTACAAGAACAACAACAACAACAACAACAATGATAATAATGGACGGACGATGACGACGGAACTAAAAATCATAAATTCTCTATATTTAGTTGTAGGTTTCATAATATAAATTGGCATCAGTCAAATATATATGAACATATACACATATTTATGTAAGTACACACATAATAACATACAGTGGACCCTCGGATAACGAACACAATTCGTGCAGGAATCTTATTCCTTTTGCGACACATTCTTTAAACAAAAAACGGTTATCTGATAAAGACTCCTCACATCTCCTGTAAAGCACAAAATTTCTTCCAGGAAGATTCGAGAGTTCCCTTGAAAATAATGATAGCGTTACTGTTGTATCTCCATCTGACAGTTAGCCTGCTCTTGACTGCAATATGCTCTTTGAAGGTGCGTGTATTCTGTGAATGACAGATGAGGAGTGATTTTATGATTGACATAAAAAAGTTGCTGTTTTATAGGTTTCGTTTGACCATTTTTCCCAAAAAATACCCGTTGGGTCACAATTATGGATGCCAATATGTCTTTTTACATTTTCGAACCACCCCTTCCTTGCTCTAAATACTTCTTTCATTCTTTTTCGTTGATCGTTATACGAAAATCCGTTCGTTAAAAGAAACGTCTTTAAACAAAAAATTGTGTTCATTATACAAAATGTTCATTAGGGGGGGACGTTCGTTAACCGAGGGTCCACTATATTTGTATTTTCATTTTGTTTTGAAGTAATCTGAACACACCTCGCCATTATTATTATATGTTAAGGTGGTTAAAATTGAATGGAGCAAGATTTTAATTAACTGGCTCAACGTAGAACATATAATTTGGATCATTTTAAGTATTTCTACCATAGGAAGCATTAAGAAATTATTGATTTGGAGCAGCCTACCTCTTAGTTTTAGCACCCACTATAAAAGCATTAAATATATAGGAGAGGGCCTTTAAGGGGTCAGGATAGACGATAAGTATGTTAGAAGGAAATGCTGTAGAGGTAAAACTTATAAGGCCAGTCGTCCACTTTACAGATCTATGAGCAGTTCCTGGGCAGTTTTCGTCGATTTTCAGATTTTATTAATCTAATTTTGTATTACAGTCCACTTAAGGAGTGGAGATAGCGATTAGCTATTTACATATGAAGGAAATGTTGAGAAGGAAAAATTGATGGGCGTCAGTCATACCGTTTGCCGCTTCAAAGGCTACTCTAGGGCAGCTAAGTGGATATTTGTGGATTTTGGAGAATTTTTAAAAGCAACAAATAACAAATCGAACCAAAAGTAATAATGTCTGGCATATTACCATTAAGTTTTGTTCTCCAATATTTCCCTGTTTCATCACCTCACCGAAAAAACATCTAAAAATTACATAACTAAACAGGAATTGGAATATATAGCTGACTCCCATTAATTTGTCATACTCATACTTTCTTCCGAAGGTACTTATCACCTTTCTCGACCCCTTAAATCAGCTACCATACAAGGAAATACACCTGAAAATCTACAATAGCTATCCCAGAACCGCCTCTAGAGTAGTATAATGTATTACCGAACCCCATGAATGTTTCCATATCAACCTTTCTCCTAAACATACTTACCCCTTATGTTATGTTACCCAAAAAATACTTCTAGAGCAATGAATTGTATCACCAACACCCGAAGAAGGAAGAAAAAATCGTAACGATCTAGTCCTCAAAGTGAGACTACTTTTGAGTTACAACAACAACTGATATCAGATTAGCTAAAGCTAATCTGATATCAGACGAACAGTGAAAGATCGTAATGAATACGTTACTTCAAGTGCAACTCAAGCTATACATTAGCAAACAATTTGCTGAGGTATTTTGTCGTGATCATGCCTGATTATGATGTGGACTGATAAGTACCTTCCACACAACCTTAAATTAGATTTATAAACAATCTGATGAGCACTGTGGCTAGCCCAAAGCAAGCTATTACAGGAGTTTCAGAGGTGTTTTGCCCAGTGGACAAGTGAAACACACTGAATCCCAAAGTATAATCTGAACTGAGGTAATGTAGTGCAGAGTCTGTTCTAGCTAGTTCATCTACAATATCGTGTTCATCAATTCCATGATAATTCAGAACCCAAGACAGGATGACTATGGGGCACATAGAACATTTAATGTGCATATGATTGTTTATTTTCATAATCCAATAAATAATAATAAAATTAAAATTAAAATAATGTACAAATGTTAGGTGTAGTAAAAGGAAGTCCACTACTTTTCCAATAGATGGCTTTAGTAATCTGTATCTCGCGTTGTATAAGTGCGATCAGGTTACGCTAGATGGCGTTAGAAAGATAGATTTCGTACTAAATAAACTTCTCAGGCAGTTTTGTGATTGCTTGACTCAGTATTGTTTGAGCACGTGTCAAAGATGGACACCAGTAAAGAGAAAATACGCCATATTTTACAGTTTTTCTTCAATAAAGGCGAAAATACAAGCCAGACGCCTGAAAAAGTGAATAGTGTTTATGGTCCTGATACTGTAACAGTCAATGATGTGCAATTTTGGTTTCGTCCATTCCATTCCGGTAATTTTGATGTCAAGGATGCAAGGCCAATAGTCGAAAATATCGATAAAATAATGGAAATCGTCGAGTCTGACCGTCATGTAAGCACTGTATCTATTGCCCAGGAACATTGCACAAAGAAACGTTTGGAACCATTTAAATAAATAAAACCTTCAATTTAATGCAAAAATAATGGATTTCCTTTTACTACACCTAATATTTCATTCAACTCAACTATATAGATATTACCCATTTTTGTTATAATTTCCGTTTATAGTCGCACATAAAGTAGTGAATTGCAACGAACGGACATTCCAATAATAGTTAATGTTATTTAATTGCTATATTCTCTTTTCTTCCTCTTATTTTTCTACATTTTCTTTATATTCGTTTTCTTTTTTTATAATTGTCTCATATCTTAATGAATTTTAATTTTAATAACTGCTTGCTTTAATATGAATATATCACGTGTACTATCCATTCATATATACCGTATACCAGATACATACATAAGTATGTGCATTAATGAGTATCATATTTTGAAATGGCTTGGTCAACAAAAATCATAAAATTTCTATCATTTCAAGCATTTTTTCCAGATTTGTATTTATCTATTTCCTTAAGAAAGGTTTTTGGAGATAATGTAAAAGAACACTATACAATTGCCTAGTATAAAGCTCATGGTATTGAACCATGTGAGGCTCCCCTTAAGCATTTGACCGTGGTATTACCGATTGAAGGGGTGGCACTGAAAAAAAAAATCGTTCATTTGATTTTAAGTACCACTCTAATGTACATATATGCAAATATGTAATCACAAACGCGTTTTATAGTCATATAAATGTATATACTACACATACATATGTCTATATCATATGTATATCATACATATGTACAATATATAGAAAATGCCATTTTATTAACTTTTTAAATCAACAATAACAGAAGTAGCAAATAAACGAATCTATTTGAACGTAATGACGCAAAAAACAACTTACAAGGTCTATTGCTTGATCGTTTATTTGGTACTGACGTCTACAGCGGTGATATTTTTTACACACGGTTGTACACGTCATTAAATTAAAGAAAATTATGTTTTTGTACAACAAAAACTATAGAATAAAGTCGACGGCTTGCGTCATAGCCAACACCAATAATTTTTCTACTTAAATATTTAAAAGACTACCGAGGCTAATTTTTTTTTTTTGCTATTATTATTTTAGTTCATACCATTTTGAGAGTCGAAATTATCATCATCCTGATCATCATCATCATCATCGTCAATTTCAAGTACATACTGTATTTATATGGTAATGTAACGTTTAATTGTTTTTTTTTATAATTACTAAATAAAACATCCTATTCGAGAAAGTTGATATTCCGATTAATTTCAAAAAAAATTTTGCCAACTTTGTTGCTGCATCCTTCCAAATGTAGCATTCCTAAAGACATATCTATCTGGGTACTTGATCTACATAAAATTTAAATAACTTAAAAAGAACTACCTTATATTTGCGAATAAGGAGCAGGAAAAAGAGATCATTCAAATGATCTGCATGTAAAACAGATCACTCAATTGTATGGTAAGTATTATAAATGAAGTAGGGCAATGAATAAAACTACTACACACACGTACAAATATATGAATATGCACATATACTAGTACATACATTCTTAAATACAATATATTCCTGTACATATTAATATCGTATACTATGTACTGTTTATTAAGAGATTTGAAGGGGTTTGTATTTTACTTATTAATTTTGGTTTGTCTTTTCTTGTTGTTCTCGAATTTTTTGGAAATATATACCTATATATAAATACATATATTTTTGTGTATATAGAATATGATTACTGCGCATTTAAAAAAATTGCAAACTCGACAAATTTTATTGTATAAACGAGTATAATATATGCGCCTATATTTGAATATGTGTTTGTTGTATAAAACGAGTCGCCGAATGCCATCTTCTCAGCCTTGGTTGTGCCATGTATATATATATATATATATATATATATATATATACATATATATATATAAATATAAATATATATATATATATATATATATATATATATATATATATATATATATATATATATATATATATATATATATATATAATTACGATACATTCCTACATACATACAGTGGCTCACAGCTTATTTCGTACAGTGTATATATTTTTATGTACATGGCTGTAACATCGAAACTAAAAAACTTATCGATAAGTTTTGAGTGTAGATGTCTGTGTATGTGTTTAGTAAACCTAATAAGAAAACGGGGAACCCCAAAAATTTTTCTTTTTGTTATGCAAGAGAGAAAAACTATTGATCAGCTGATTTTCAGCTCACATCTTATTTCGTACACAAACTTCAATGTAGGTAAGTTTCATTCTGTCGCGCAGTTACAAAGTTTTTTTGAATTGTATGAGTTTTTGGACCTTTTTAACTATTATAACAATTTTTATTATTATTATTTTAAATAGTTAAAGTGCTGTAAATTAAACATTTAGCTTTATGGGTCATCGTACAACGATGGAACAGCGTAAACTGGTAATTAACCATTTTAGGAAAGGTCAGAGTGTGCAAAAAATTGCTGAAATGACAAATTTAAGTGCCTCAACTGTCCAATACATCATTCAACGCTTCGTTCGCGAAAATCGGTTGGAGAACAAGGGCAGAGAAGCACCTAATAAGATTTTCAACGCATCAGACGAGCGTTATATTGTACGAAAAATTAAGAAAAATCCAATGTTATCCGCTCCGAAGTTGGCTGCAGAGGTTCAGCGTGAAATAGGAAAATCATCCAGTGCTGAAACTGTCCGACGTGTGCTGCGCAATCATGACTTGAACGGTCGAGTAGCCCGAAAGAAACCATTCATTTCGAAAATGAATATACAACGCCGACTTGACTTCGCCAAAGAGCATATTATTAATACTCCTGCGTTCTGGAATACCGTTATTTTCGCGGATGAGTCTAAGTTTAATATTTTTGGCTCGGACGGAATGTCATATGTTTGGCGTAAAGCGAATACCGAGCTAAACAAGGAGAACCTTAAGCCCACAGTGAAGCATGGTGGCGGTAGCGTGATGGTTTGGGCCTGTATGTCAGCAGCCGGAGTAGGTGAATTGGTTTTTATTGAGGGAACAATGGACAAAATGAAGTACCTCGAGATTCTGAAAAACAATTTACTTCAAAGTGCAGACAAACTGGGTTTGCGGGAAGAATTTCGGTATTACCAAGATAATGACCCAAAACATAAATCTGGGATTGTGCAATCTTGGCTTATTTGAACTGCTCACACTTGATGTCTCCACCACCACAGTCACCTGACATGAATGTGATTGAAAATCTTTAGTCTATTTTGGACAATAAAATAAGAACACACAAGATTTCTAATAAGCAAGACCTAAAGAAGGTACTGATGGAGGAATGGAAAAAAATCACACCAGACATCACTCAAAAATTGGTGGATTCAATGCCAAGTAGACTCCAGGCTGTCATTAACGCTAAGGGATGTCATACTAAATATTAAAATCAACTTACTTTGTTTTTAGTTTGAACTTAAAGAGACTGTACGAAATAAGCTGTGACATGAATTTTCCTATTTTTTTCTTATTTTATTTTTTTATAGTGTCAAACACTAAAATTTTGAAAAAGTAAATTTTGGAAAATAAAAAACAAACCTTCCTTTCAAAAATGGCATTTATATTTTGTTCAAATTTTTGCTATATTAGGAATTACGACTGCAGCAATTTTTAAACTGTCACTGTACGAAATAAGCTGGGAGCCACTGTATGTGTATTTACACAAGTGCTCTGTGTATATACCATTCTTAAAGATTCAAAATAAGTGAAATGTAATTTTTTTATTCTATATTTCACCCTCAAAAATGAGTAGAATAATATGAGCAATGCAATTATTAGAAGATCTTATTCCATTGTATAACAACGCGAAACATTTTTCCCACGTAAAATTTCAATATCCATATACATACTACATAGGGTGGCGATTCATCCCTAAAATATTCAATACTTGAATTTAACTTATCATACAAAAAGATGGGCTACATAATTTCCCTCCAAACCTAAACTTACCGAAGAAGCATTCCATTCATCTAGTCTTTTGTAAATCACGAATAAAATTAATTAACATCATTGTGAAAGGCATTCTTAATATGAGCTTCGAAGCGAAGAATCTTTCAACAAAGAAAATGTTGAAAATATGCTCAGAAAATTATTAATATTATTAATTTATAGCGCATGTATGTGTAAATCAATTCAAAGAATATTGAAGCTACTCATCGTCAAATACTAGTAAAATATAACTGTTAATTTAAAATAAAAATTTATTTATTTAAAGAAATATACTCCTTATTACTTGTTGTTTGAGTTTTCTTGTGAAAAATATTCCATATTAAAATAAATGACATTCGTTTCCACATCCCACAATTTAATGGGATGCTATTAATTGGGTTAAAAAAAGTCAATATAAATGGGACAAAAAGCATTGTATACTGAGGAATTGAGAGCAAACATATATATGGTATTGTTTTTGTTCTAGTATTGTGAAATTAGGAGAAATTTCTTACTACATATTTTTTAATTCCTTTTCTTTCTAGCAACATACATGTGTACCTAACAGCGGGTTAATTGTAGCTACCTGAAAAAAGGGAAAAAGTGTCAAAATGTATCCTCTTGTGAGGAGAAAGTTTTTAATTCAAATATAAATGAAGTTTTAAAAAGCAATTCTGTATTTTTATAAAATTAAATAAGGAGAAAATATTTGTGATTATTTTCAGTTCATATTTGATCGATAATTTGTAGGTATATATTTTTCAATGTGAATTACATTAATTCTTTTCTTGCAATCAATTTCAGTTAATACTTGTACGCAAATATTTCAGATTGACTCTATCTACGGTAATGTGCTAAAATTAATTTTTAAAGGTTTTCAAAACATTGCTTTATAATTTGTATGAGATTTAGTGGAAATAACAAGACTAATTTATTTATAACACAATTAGAAATTTATCGGGGGAAAATAATAAGATTAAAGCAAACTTTTTAAATTTTATTTATTTTTGCAAGTGTAGGCAAACAGAACTTAAACAGAAAAAAATTTTTATACCAAAATTTAAGAACAAGTGTATGTATTACTTTTGATCCATTATGGTCAATTCGGCAACACTGATTAGAAACAAAAAACCTCTCTCACACTCTCTTACTCTTTGCTTTAAGTAATTTTTCTGGAAAGTGGTATAATGGTTCAAACTCATAGAATACTTCAGCGCTAACTGCAACTTCAACACGTTGAAGAAATCAACTGATAACTTCAGTACCAAATTTTATATTCCGAACATAATTATATTAAATAAAATATTTTCAATATTTTTTAATTTTCGCATACTTTTCTATATCGTCATTGGGTAGCATTTTGTATAATCTCATTTATTTCATTTCGAATTTTTTATTGTTTAAGTTCAAGTTGGCATTGAAGTATTGTATAGATTTGAGCTCCAAGTTATCATTGACTATCTCGTTTGTATAAATTGTATTTTTTCCTTTTGTTTGTGTATCTATTTGCTGTTGTATTTGTGTACGTATCTTTAAGTGTCTCAACAACTTGTATTTGTGCATATGTAAAAGTAGTAAAAGTAAGCAATTTTGTTGAAACTTAGTTTATGACACAATTTTTTCCAACGCACAGATGAGCTCGTAGATGGACTGAATCAGACGGAAATCACGCCTACCACCCATACAAAAGTATATTTTCAAATGCACTTTGCGCACGAAAAAATATAACTATGCAGCAGAAACTTAGTACATGCTACATTTATATTTACTAGCTAATAGAGGAGTGTAAGTATTGACACAATTGAATGAAAACTACCCCTACGTGCCATACAACAGTATGTTTTCAAATGTATATTTTCATACTTTCCGGAAGAAACTACAGAGCTAGGATGTTGAAATTCAGCGCGTCGGATTATTTTTAGTAATTAATTGACGAGTTTTCAACTGTATGTTTTTTTTTGTTTTACAAAGCTATTGCACTGAAACAGTACAAAAGTATATTATTTAGAGAACAAAGATATCATATCTATCATAGTGTAGGGTATCTAAGCTTCGGTATTACCGAAGTGAAACTTTAAAAATTTTTTTTATCTATTTTTATTATTCTTCCATTGATGATGTTCGTTTATGTTTTTTAATTGTATTTGTATATGATAGATACAATGTTGTAGTTGGCTCTGTTATTTATTAGCTACAATTTACGCTGTTATTATTATTATTGTGTGAGTGATGAATGAGACGGACAGAGAGAAAAAGAGAATGGAAGAGCGCAAAAAAGCGTAAGATTGAGAGCATTTAACTTGTTCATATATACCTCGCATTGAGGATATACACATTCCTAATTTCCATATAGCATATGATATAACCAGCTGATTAGTTGTCTAAAACATATGCTTGCAACATTTTTTTTCTTCTCTTTATTATTTTTTTTATTATTAAAATAACTTAAGTAATAGTTACATATATAGTATATATATAGATATATGTATATGCATATTTAAATGCAACTAGATACATACATACCTGTGTACGTTAAACATGCACTCTTTTCATTGTCTTTTCAAAACTTCGAATCCCAATTTCTGCATTTGCTATGAGGTAGATCGTAAATATGAGTACTAAGTAGTATATGTAAGTACTCATTCTGTATACTGGTGTAGAATATCTAATGAACATTATTATTGCGTACGTATCTTATCCATTTGGAAGAAAACAAATGGATAAAATAACAGTAACAGTAGCAACACGACAGCAGTAGCAGCAGCAGTATACATATGCCCGTAGCAGTAACATTGACACAAAACAACAACCAAACAAATTAAATGAAAAATATAGTTCAATGTTCTCGTTAACACTCTGCGCCATACATTGCCATTGAGAAATGGTTCAAAGTCTGATTTCGAAGCGTAGATACATATGTACGAGTATAATCTGTTAATCGTTGACGTTGTCGTTGCCATCAGTTGTAGGGCCATCATCACACAGTATATCATACTATACTACTATAAATGGAGGCGGTAGTGGAAGTGGTGGCGCTACAGTAAACAATGTTGATAGTGCTGCTGGTAATAGTGGTGGTGCTGGTGGTGTCGTAGATGAAGATGGCGCTGTCAATAATAAATAAAAAAAATACCTATACGTACCTAGTTCGAATTGTGTCGAGATGGTGTCGATTGGTACTGAATGGTGTCGATTCTGGTGCTGTGGTGTTGGTACTAGTGATTGCGGTGTACGTTAGTATATGGTGGTGGTGTATTCATCACTTCAAACATCATCTTATCATCACTTGCAAAATTTAACGAAATACATAAGCTTGTGTATATTTTCGTGTCTGTGTGTGTGTGTGTATGGGTCTATGAATATTTACTTTTCTTTATTATTATTATTTTATACACGTGTGTGTGTGGGGATTTGAGAGCGCCAGTATTTCTTTGTATTTGCTGGAATTTTTCTTTTCTTCTTTTTTTTATTTTATTTATATTAATTTTAAGACGATCATCATCTCCATGAGCATTTGTATCGTACGCAACAGTTTGCCTTCAACATGAACTTTATTTTATTTGCTTTATTCTAAGTGTGTACTAGTGATTGCGGTGTTTGGCAATTGTTGTTGTTCATCTGTTTTTGCAAATCATTTCTTTGTTTATTTACTTTACTTTTATTTCTTTATTTTTATAATATACCAAATCAAAAAAGTAATTCGAAGTGAGGAGAATGAGTTGATTTGTGTACATATATAGTAAGCGAAATGGAATCAAGGAAAAATTTTGCTCCAAAGTTCACAACGAACACTCAAACAAATGATCGTGTATGCGCGAGTGGTGTATATGCGTATATGTATGTGCTTTTGTTTGTATATATGTATGTGCTCACATTTATAAAAGTATGTGTGCATCTGCAATGGCTCAATGCATCACTTTTTCGAAATTTTATTTGAAAAAAAGTTGGTAATAATTTATATATTTTGGGAATTAAAATATTTAATATCGATGGTGTGATATTGGTCTTACTACATTATGATTATTATTATTGTCATTATTACTATTGTTGTTTTAATTGTATTAGAAATTGTTGTTGTTGGTAGTGTTTTTTTTATATTTTGTTGTGTTTTTATAGCTTTTGTTTTTGCGTTGTTGTTTTATTGTTTCTTTTCTTTCTTTGCATTCGTTCCAAATTAATTGTTCAAGTGCGCAAAGACGAGCTCAAAAGTCGTCGTTGTCGTTTTCGTCGTCATATTAGTCGTCGTTGTCGCCACACGTCACTAGCCCAAGTCTTACTTTACTTATTGTTGCTACGTTGTTCCTGTTGTTATTGTTGTTCTCGTTGTATTTGTATTTGTTGTTTGCTGTTTTTATTATATAATTATTTTCATTTGTTGATGTTTTTGTTGTTGTTGTTGTTGTTGAGCCCATTATTACTGCGTAGTTTATAGTACAAAACAAAAACAAAAAAGAGGAAGTGCACAACAAAACGTTTATTACTAAAATGACGATTTAGATTTTTGGTTTACTGTTGGTGGTTTTTTCATATTTTTTTTCTGAGTAAAATTTGATAAACGTGCAATAACAAAAATTTGAAATTTTAAAGTTGTTTTCATTTATTTATTTTTTAAATAATTAATTCGTTAAGAAATTGCATTTATTTAGCGATTACAGTAATTTTGTACACACGCTTTAATAGGAATACGCACACATATACGCATTTACGCACAAACACATTCACAATTTGGTTTATTTAAACAATAATACCATATTTACACACTATTTACTTGATTAAGTAATTCAACAGACAGAGGCCACATATATAATATTAAGTTTTAACTGTGCTACTTTGTCTATATTCATGCTTTACTCTGTTTTATGTTTTTTGCTTTTGCCCACTCCATATACGCACACATACCACACACAAATTATATATAGCAGCCAACAACGCCGCCTTCACCGCCGATTAAAAGACAAGACGATCCATTCTGTTTTTGTTCACAGTCATCTTGTTTCTGATTTTAAACATTTACAACGCGCAAGGTCGAAGCTCCAAAAACAGAATCTTACTATAGGTAGAGGTACCTACTATTGCTGTTATTGCTGTCGTTGCCATTGCCGTGTCTCCGTACATACTGTTTTCCCACAGTACATACCAGCCACAATCAGCACCACCACCATCACCACCACCACATCACCATCATCATCATCATCATCATCATCATCATAATCATCATTATCATCATCATCATTATCACCATTATGCTATTGCCACTAACAGCGTATATTTAAATAGTTGCTATTGTTGTTTGTCTGATTGGCTCTGTGTATAATACGATAGTAGTAGTAGAAGTATCACATATGCTACGGTGTGTACATATGTACTTATAGGTATGAGTGTCTATTATTTGCCCGTCTGTTCAGCGTTCATCGTTCGTCGCTCTCTCTGGTTTTGCTTTGGCTCGTTTGATTTTATAGTATTTCTTTTATTTTTTTCTATTTAAATACATACTAATTTTACTATATAATATGTAGGTAGGTACTTGTATGTAAGCACATTTCGTTGCGCCGCACTACGTACATTCACAGCAGCCTACTGTTGTCTACTGTAGCTGGCTGTTTAGCTGGTTGACGGACTGGCTTGCCTGCTTGCTTGCTTACTTGCTTTCTTGGTTATGTACTGTTTGTTAGTCTCTGCTTCTCAATGAATTTATTTGTTTCTCATCAATGTACTACGTACATAGGAAACACACATGCATACGCGGCCCAATTCAGATCAGAGCACTAACATTGCGAAGAATGTGAATGAGTTGCATGTATGTGTGTGCTTTAAAAAAATAGGGTTTATGTCTGTGTATATATGTTGCGCTCAATTACGTTGTTTTTATATTGGTGCTAGTGACATTCTTCATTCAGCATTTGTGAATATATGTATGCATGTATTTGTTAACGCCATCTGTACACAGAAAAAAACGTGAGCAAACTCCACGAATGATTAATTTTTAAATGTGTCAAAATGGTATTTGTCAAGATTACTTACTTACTTATGTGGCCATAACAACCGAATATCGATTTAGGCCGAAAATAACATGCTTCGCCAGCCATCTCTGTTCTTCGCTAGCTGGCGCCAGTTAGAAATTCCAAGCGCCGTCAGGTTCTCCAGTACTTGGTCTTTCCACCGGAGGTTTGGTCTTCCTCTTTTGCGTCGTCCTCCAGCGGGTTCCGAATATAACACCTTCTTAGCTGGAGCGTGTTCTTCCATTCGCTCGACATGACCTAGCCAGCGCAGCCGCTGGATTTTGATGCGCTTTACTATGTCAATATCGGCATATAGCTCGTACAGCTCATGGTTGTACGTCAAGATTACTAAGTATTAATCAAAATTACTCTTAGAGTGGTAGTAAATCAAAACTCATTGCATACTTACAAGCGTGAATTTGCATACCTATACCTGCATATCTGGTAATTCTGCGCACAGTTTAAATGTTTTTATTGCAGCATACCAATGAAGTTTAAAAATCACAGCTCTTTATTTAAAAATAACACACAAATTTTAAATAAAACTAAAATATCGTCATAGTTTTAGGATTTGAAGTATTGTGTGATATTATTGATTAAAATAGTGAATTTGATTTGTAAAAAATGACTATCAATTGTAAGAGGTTGAATTTGTTTTGGAAAAATGGTTTGTAAACAATTTAATTTGATTTGTAAACATGTAAACGTATGTAAAAAAGTTATGTTTGTAAAAGTATGTTTTTTTGTTAAAGAGTGCATTTTTCAAAATAGGTAAATTAAGAGTCTTTACCATATGTCTTTGATAATAATTTTAATTAAATAATTTTTATTAAAATCAACATCAATAGATAAGGATTAATATTCCTAGGCAAATACTACAACTAACAATCGATCAGCGTAAACGCTTGCCTAACAGAAATTATATTAATTTTTAAAATACAAATGTTTTGCTATTACTGATAATAATCTTTTCAGTGTACAAACAATTGAGTGTTTGCATATGTGTGTGTGTGTGTGTGTTCTACATGTATGCACATACTATATGTCTATGTATGTATATATAATAATAAATCGTGTCATAAAAAAAATTCCTCAACAAGTTGCTAATATTCGAAAAATACATTACATACAACCAACGGCATGCAACACACACATACATTCAAAATATATAGCTGTCTCTTTCATACATGCACTTAATAAATATTACATAGAGAGAATACATATTTTACCGAGATATTAACTGCGAACTAAATACCTACCAATGTATAGGTATTTGATATCAATTAAAAATTTGTTCTCTTTTTTTAAGTAAGTAATTAAAATTAGAAATTCGGAAATGTTAATCAAAAAAAATTAATTATTATTTAAAAGGAAAAATTCGAAATGTTGTACATATGATACTTTAAATTTTATTCGCTGATAAGTAGTTCTTTACAATTCACATCGCTGCGATGATATTCCCCGCTCTTTCTCTTCCTCCCGTTTTATATATGATCATTGTGCTCCGTAATTGCCCCACGAGGCATATATTATTTGTTTTAAACATAACCTCAAAAAAATAAGAATAATCAAGGTGCGCAGCAAATCCTTCCTTACGATTAAAAAGCAGAAACGATGATAATTTTGCTCAAAAGAAGCAACACCTTGGCCACGTCTATTTGAGAAATAAATTATGGATTTTCTCTTTAATGATTTCCATGCTTTATAGACTTACTCTTATACAAATGCCTGCCAGCGTATGCTCATACAATAATATTTTGAATTTGTTCTTGTTCATCCAAATTATACACGTGCATACATTTTACATTTGAAATGAAAACGAAGCACCAAACAACGACAATATTCGACACTGATGACGGCTTACGTAAGGGTAGGGGCGTGCACCAAAACCAATAGCAACATATGCATACATGCATACATACATATATAGTATGTATATGTATATAGTACATCTGTATAAAGTATTTTATTTTACAAAAAAAAAACATACTTAAAAAACCAAAAACATCAAAACCCACACATTCATATCAGCATTTAATATAAAATTTACACGCACCACGCAGCCATTAACGTACATACGTTGGTACATCCATATGTACATATATTTTGTTGTATTACAAACCTAATATATTTACGAGTATAACAAAAACAACTGCTACACGTATTCATATACAAAATATAGCAAATATATAATTTAGTTAATTTTTGTCTCTTCTCTTTACTTAATTTTAATTGTTGAGCACGTTGTTGAAGAAGCATGAAACTTTTTTGTATGAAGGAGACGATTTGCTCAATCACGTGGTCGTTTCTAACCTCTAAATTTTTCTATTCTCTGTCCTCAGAAAATCAAATGCGTTGTTTTCAATTTTTATCACACGTAAGTACGACTATATTGCTAACATAATATATACATATTTTATTATTTGTTTCATCTTGTTGTGAATTCTAAACAAATTAATATGATGATATCGCCATTTTAAATTCTATGCCCACAATATGGCGTTTGAGAAAAGTTACAAAATAGATATAAGATGAAAATGTTTAAAATTATTAAATACTATTTAAATTAGTTTTATATTATATAAAAACTTTAAAATTTCTTCATATTTGCATATAACGAATGTACGCACTTATTGCGTATAGATGGAGATTTCGCCATTTTGTTCTAAAGAGCTTTCGAATAAAACAAAATTTACATAAATTCGTCAAAGCAAAAAAGATGAATTATTAAATAACTATGTACTTACTATATACATTTTACGCTCGAATAAAAATAGATAGTACAAAGGAAATATTTTTTTCTTTATAAATTAAATTAATTATTAGTTTCATAAAATATTACAGATAATGAAATTTCCATTAAACATCCATTAAATTCTTCGAAACTATACTCTCCTGAAGATATAGGTACACTCTTAAATTAATTTGATAAAGTTCAAAAATCTGAATGACTGGCTTTGAAATCCTTACAAATAAATTTAGATCTAGAAATTTTGGAATAGTGGGATATGATCACAAAAAAAGTTTGAATTTTTTATTACAAACCTTTATAGTTTAGTTTTTTCTGATATTTTTCACAATCAACCAAAAAAGTAAATATGTATATTAAATAGATAGGTATAATTCATTTAATCCTTCGAAAGCAAATTATATTCATTGATTCAGTCACATGTTTATGGAAATTTCTCTTATTTATTTCTGCATTTCGTATTGAATTGAAATGAAGGCATTCATTTTAAAGTATCTAAACGAATCTGAATAACGGAAATCTTCATTTTACCAGACGATTCAAAATAGAATATCAAAATGTAGAGTGCGGGAAATTCTCTTCATTGCTCTAGATTTCATATTCTACCGAAATGAAGCGGTATAAAAATCCTCCATCCTACATGTTAATTTCCACATAAAGTGTTATCCATTTGATCATTTCAAATGTACAATTCTTCCATTTGGCAGTTGACAAAACACAAGTAACAACGGTTTAGCCGAATGACCGTAGATTGTGTTAAAACTGCAAAAACCTACCAGAAACTCAACATTGTTTCTGACAACCAGGCAGTCATGAAGGCTCTAAAAGTCCTTGATTTTAAACAAAAATCTATATAAGAATGGCAGAATAATTTTAACTAACTAAAACTAACTAAAAGTTCACAGCGGCGATGATGAAGTACACGCAGGAGTAAGATTACAACGTTATAAAAACTGATTAGTCCATAAATCATCACCTACATAACGATCGAGGTTCAACTTGAAAAAAAAGTAAAACGCTTTTAAAATCAACAATCTATACCAAAAAGTCCTTCATGGTGCACTCACCGGCCATCACTTTTGTAACTGCCACCTCTACAAAGGATGTTCTATATAGAATGAGGCTATGATGATATGAATGATAAAAAGCAAACTACAAGAAAATATCAAACAATGAACAGTAGATCATAGTGTTGGGTCAAACATGCAGTACTACTCGTACCCAATTCTTTTACAATATTTTTCTGGCTAGAAAAATTATAATTATACCTCGCCCACGTTTTTCTTCATTTTCTTTAAAATTGTCTCTAAGTGGCTACCTACGTAGGTATCAAGCGAGAATCTATACAACGATTGTGTTAAGGCAGCTAAACCTCTTTCTCCTGCCATCACATGAAAGCATAACCAAAATATCTGTCAAAATGTTCCGAAAATTCGATGAAAATTCCATAATCAGGATCTAGTCATGCATACAATTTTATCGCGGCCATTTAAATCATCTTATAGTCCATGGATAAAGTATAATCAACATAATGATAATGAAATTTGATCGATAACTGAATTAAACTCTATTGTTTCAACATTATTTTTGAAAAGACAAATTTAATATTTGGTGTATATATGGTTCATACAAAAAACAAAATAATAAATATGTGGCCAAGTTTCTCTTCCAATATGGTTGTGTGTGTTAGATTTTGGACAGAATTACAAGGGACCTATTTATATTAGCTGGTTCCGAATGGCAGAACCCTTGTTTTTTTTTTTTTTTTTTTTTTTTTTTAGCTTATTTTTTTTTTTTTTATTGAATCTTTCTTAAATACAAGAAACTAACAATAAGTATTCAAATCTTAAAAACTAAATAAAACTATGTGATATCCCCTACGTTCCATCACAATTTGGTGAGTCGCGAGATGTAGCAATTTTACAGCATATTCAGTGTGTCTTTTCTTTTTAATCGACGATGCCCCTTGCTCAGCAACAATTGCCTAGCAAGGGGATTCGGATGATTGTGTAATTTTTGAATGTAGCTTCTGCAGGACATTGCAACTTCCTCAGAAATTGTGGATACATTTAAATCTCGATGGATGTTAACGTTCCTCATATACCAAGGCGCGTTTACAATAATTCGCAGACACTTGGATTGTATTCGCTGCAATTTTTCGATATTAGAGGGAGATGCGGTGCCCCAAAACTGAATACCATAAGTCCAGATTGGTTTCAGGATTGCTTTATATAATAGCACTTTGTATTCAAGATTCAACTTTGATCTTTTATGTAACAGCCACCATAACTGATTCATTTTAAGCTTGATCTGAGTTTTCTTTGCCTCTATGTGATTTTTCCATGTCAGCCTTCTGTCGAGGTGAATACCCAAGTACTTTGTTGAGGAACATTGTGGAACTGATTGGCCATTAATTTTAAGTGGGGGACATGTATCTAGCCTTAGCGTGAAGGTTACATGTACGCTCTTTGATTCATTGACTTTTATACGCCATTTTGCTAGCCAGATTTCGAGAGAATCGACATGAGTCTGCAGGAGTTTAGTAGCTTCTATGGGGTTAGAGCGAGAGCACAATATTGCCGTATCATCAGCAAAGGTCGATATGAATGTATAGTTATTGTTGGGCATATCTGAAGTGTATAAGAGATACAGTAAGGGACCCAAAACGCTTCCTTGAGGAACGCCAGCGTGAATATCCAATGGATTTGTTGTGTAATCCTTGTGATGTACGAGAAATTGTCTTTTCGTGAGGTAGCTACTAAGCAATGAGGAGACATTTGCAGGCAGTATTAGTTTGAGTTTGTAAATAAGGCCATCGTGCCATACTTTATCGAAAGCTTGAGTGATATCAAGAAAGACAGCTGAGCAATACTTTTTTTCTTCAAAAGTGTTCCTTATCAGAGTTACAATGCGGTGGACTTGTTCTATTGTGCCGTGCTGTTTTCTAAATCCAAACTGATGTTGAGGAATCAGTTGGTTGAGATTAATAAATGGAGTTATATTCATGACAAGTAGCTTTTCGAATACTTTAGAAAGTAGAGGCAGGAGGCTAATAGGTCTGTACGATGCAACTTTTGTAGGGTCTTTTCCTGGTTTTGCTATCATAATAATTTTTGAAGTTTTCCAGCATTTGGGATAGTGTTTAATACGAAGGATAGCATTGAAAATGTGCATCAGATGAATTACTGAAGCCGGAGGTAGCTCTTTTATCATTTTACCGGTAATTTTATCTGGACCAGGTGATTTTTTTGGGTTTAAATCTTTATAAATTGCTTTGAATATGTCCTTTTTTTTAATTTTGAGCGTTATTGAGCAAGGTTGAGAAGTTAATATTGGTAATGAGGACTGTGAAGAGGGTGGATTGGGTGTAAACACACTTTTTAGGTGGTTTGCAAAAGCCAAACCCTTCTCACAGTTGCTTCTAGCCCAATTACCGTCACTCAAACGGATGGGGGAATCAGTGAGAATTGGCCGATTTGATTTTTTTGCTGATTTCCACAAAGAGTAGTCTGACGCTTCACCAGGTGTTAATTTCGCTATGTGCTCTTCTAACTCTTTGTTGTTTTTATTTTTTAAAGCTTGCTTTAACTTTCGAGTGTAGTGCTGTAGCTGTGTTTTCAGATTCGGTGATCTGAATTCTTGCCATTGTCTTCGGAGTCTTCTTTTCTGTCTTACTAGCAATTCAATATCGGCTGGTGTGTATGGGCTATAGTTTGATTGCTTGCATACCTTTGTGCAGGTGGATGAGCTGAGAGCTAATGAGAGCAGCTGGTTGAATTTTTCGAGTGCTGAGTCTACATCGTGTCCATTTCTTAATACAGTACTCAGAGGAAGATGGGAATTTATATATTTCTTGAATTTTAACCAGTCTATTTTCTTTCTAACGCAATTGCTTTGGGGGCTTGGTGATTTTATAGATATTACCGTGGGTGAGTGGTCAGATGATAGATCATAATTACACTCTGTGGAGATATTTTCCATCTGCAAACCTTTGGCGACTCCAAAGTCTATGAGATCGGGTATTTTCCTCTTGTCCGTCGGCCAATATGTCGGTTGACCATTTGAAATAACATCGTAGCCGTGGTTAGTGATGATTGAACATAGTCTTTTGCCTTTTGGAGTTATTAATCGGGAACCCCAGTGAGTGTGTTTGGCGTTGAAATCGCCAGCAACCAAGAATTTGCTACCAAGAGTTGAGAAAAATTCTTTATATTGCTGTTCGGTAATACTGTATCTTGGGGGACAGTATATCGCAGATATTACTAGCTTAGAGATGTATTCTTCCAGACATATAGATGTTGCTTGCAATTAGACGCTACTAAAATCTTCAAGAACATGATGTTTTATTCTGCTTTTTATCAATATGGCAGTTCCTCCGCGTGCCTTACCATGCGGATGATTTGTGGTGTACAGTTTGTAATATGGTATTTGGTAGCAATTTTTGTCAGTGAAATGGGTCTCAGATATCATCATTATGTCGATCTGGTTGGATTCAAGCAATTGAATTAGCTCCAAACGGTGCTGGCTTAAGCCGTTGGCGTTCCAGTGGCATATCTTGAGACAACTCATGGTCTGGATAGCAATGTTTGGAGTAACATCGATTGATTTTTCATCATTTCTTGCATCATTGTTTGCATTGAGTTCATGAATTGGTTCATATTCTGAATCAATGTTTGAAGCAAATGTTCAAGGGTACTTGGCTGTTGGGTGGGCAGTGAGTGTTTCTGCTCATTATTTACATTGCTTTGTTGGTGTGGGTTTTGTTTTAACACGCTAGCGTATGAATTGGTTTGATTCTTGTTTGGGATTGCAGAGAAGAATTGTGTTGCATCAATATTTTGTCTCTTACTTGAGTTGGCTATCTGAGTTTGCTCAACTGGTTTTAGAGGTTGATTGCTAGCGGAGAAATTTAGCTTTAGGGTTGTATATACTGGGCAACCTCTATAATTTGCGGTGTGATTACCTCCACAATTGCTGCATTTTTTCATGCTAGCATCGCCTTTAGATTTTGGGCATATGTTTGATTTATGGAGATCTCCACAAATCACACAAACAGCTGGCAGGGTACAATATGTTTTAGTATGTCCATATTCTTGGCAGTTGCTGCACTGAGGAGGTCCAGTTCTCTTATGGGGTTCTTCGATTGTGATTTTGCGATGCAATAAATATCGAATTTTATATATGGGGTGTACTTCACCTTTTTTTAGGGGTTTTGTTTCAGGCTGAAGCTCAATACGATATAACGGTTGAGGTATATTGCTTTTGTTGAGAATGTTGAATACTGTTTTGGCTTGAAACCCTTCTTCCTGAAGGGCAAGTTTGATTTCGTTAATATCAACGTTGGGTTCGACGCCTTTGAGTACAACGATTAAGCCCTTACTACTTTTTAGCTGATATGTGTAGTAATTCTTTTTTACAGCATCAAATTCCGCTATTACTTTGCGATAATGAGTTTCGCTGTAGATTTGCACTTTTGTTTCCTCAATTTGGCCTTTGCGAATAGGAACAACATGGAAATTCTTTGGTCCTATAAGACTTGTAATTCTAGAAATCAACTTATCTGAGTTGCGTTCTCTCAAGAAAATGGGTGGGGGTTTGAAATTTTTCTTGGAGATAATATTTTCGTCACTTTCATCACCTGAAAGCAGAGCGTATCTATTTTCCGAACTAATAGGGACAGTGTTCTGCTTTTGAATTTTTGTTGAATTCATTTGTTTTGAATTTTGCGGACTTCTCTTTCGCTTTACTACAGTAATGTAGCGATCAATACCAGTTTGAACAACAACTGGTTCTTTATTAGTCATCGCACTAGTTGCTTTAACTACTGGGTCATGCACTTCAGTAGAAGTGCCGTTATTTGATTGCTTTGATGTTGTAGCTGTTGGTGTTACAGCAGGAGAAGCACATTGTACACTCCACGGTATAGAGGGAGATATTATATCACGATAGAACAAATTATTTTTTTTGTCTGTATTTATTGTTGTTGCAAAATTTGATGAATTTTTAATATGTGCAGGCAAAAGATTTGCACTGTTACTTTCACTTGTGCAGTGTGTATCAACTGTTTTATTTGATAATGCACTTATCGGGGGGGTTTGCGCGGGTGATTGCAAATTATTGTTTACACACACATTAACAGGCGATTGCCGTTGCCGGAGAGGAGAGCGCTGAACACTCATACTGTAAACAAAATGTTTGCAAATTATATTATTATTTTATTTGTTTTTTTTTTTTTTCTAAAAATCAAAAGAAAGACGTCCACTCTTATTGGTGACTTTCGCGACATTGTGACATTACTTTTTTGAGCTTGCCGCAGAGCTCTTTTAGAAGCCTTTTCATAGCAAGTTGTTACTTCCAGTTCCTTTCCGACAGGTGGGTACTGTTCGATATTACAGTTATGGTTCAGCCGAGGATTAAACCCACTACAGACATGTCAGAAGGCCAACACACTAACCACTGAGCTACGGCACCTCGTATTCGCCGAACATGAATAACAGAATACTTAATAATTCCCTAAAATATCTCTTAAAAAACGCAAAATTAATAATTATCGTTAAAAGGATTAGTACAAAGAAAGGGGCATATGGTAATATTTAATTTTTTGGAATTGTTGTTGTCTATTGGAGAATTAAATTGTATAATTATATCATCATATTTTTATGGCCAAAACTAAATTAATCATGGATAAGCCGTTTCTATAGTTCTAATTACTGGACAAAAAAATCAAAATCAATGAATTATGAAATAGATCAATACGTATATAGGTACCTATTTATATTTTTATAAAATCAATCTCGAATGAACTCCAGCTCGATTTTACTCTCATTTTACTCTCATCCCTTAATACAGGTGCTATATTGATCATTTAGAATCTGTTCAGAAGCAGTTCCTGTTATTTGCCTTGCGCTCTTTTTACTGGGACCCTTCAATTAACCTTCCACCATATGAACATCATCTCAAACTTTTAGCATTGCCAACACTTAAAAGTACAAGAACGCTGTTAAATGCTTGTTTCGTTACAAAATTGCATAAAGGTGAAAATAATCTCCGTTTTTGCTTTTTGAGCTAGATTTATTTGTGCCAATCCGTCCGTCGAGCTATTATAATGCAATAAAATTGCTAATGTGTAAAAGTAAATTTGGATAATTTAGTCCTGTGAGAAGCTTGTGTAAAGACTACAATAACAGTTATTCATTTATTGATTACCACATTCCTTTGCATGTTATAAAATCATCAATTCTCCCGTCTTTAAACTAATTAAGATTTGGAATGCTGTTTTAGTAATTACGTTGTCTGATAAACAGCTGTTGGATTAATTAGGTCCGTAGCTGTATTTTTAATTTCGTTTGTAGTCACTTGCTACTACTTCTTGAGTAGTAATGAAATTGAAATTATATGTTTGTACATATGCTGATATCTATAATAAATACATATGTACAAGTAACAAGTATGCTATTCACAAAAGAATTAAAACACCTTTAATTATAAATTAATTAAAGAAATTATTACAAAGGCTTGTATAAGTTAACAGAATAGTTAACAGTCTAACGTCCGTCTGTAAATTCTTTAACGTCTGTCTGTAAATTCTTATCAAAAGATTTAAATTTCCTTGCCCTAGTTTCAAACACACGCGCGGACTTTTTTTCATCCGCTGCAATGCACGCGCAAGCATAAAGCACGTTGCATCTCAACGTGACACTTTAAAATTCCGTTCAGAAAATTCTTTCCCACACTCTGTTGGGTAACGCACGTTACACTTCAACGTGACAAAGTTCCCACACCTACAAGGTGCGATTACGTAACTGCATTCAGCAGACGATATTTGATCCTCGTTTTTTTATTCTTTTCTTTTTGGCTTTTTGGCAAGCTTGCGTTCCCACGCGCGGTACGATAATAAGCGCGAAGATTTTCGTATAAATAAAAGGGAAATGGTAGCTAAGTTAGTTAGTCTCTGACAGTGAGTCTTTAAAAAACTTTAAAAGGTAATCTTGCCGAAAAAGTTCCGCATAGCGGAAAGCAAGACATTCTCGTGTAAAGAAATTTAGAATAAAGTGAAAACCTGTAACTAAAGTAAAAGTTTTAATAAAAAACATAAAAAAATTTTGAATATTAACTAATCTTTTTTAATTGGCGCCCAACGTGGGGCACGCCGAAAATTGAAAAATAAAAAAATTTTTAAATCATCAAAAACTACACTCCTGTGAAGAATAAATCATCAAAAACTATACTCCTGTGAAGAATAAAGTTCAATCATCAAAAATTACACTCCTGTGAAGAATAAATCATCAAAAACTATACTCCTGTGAAGAATAAAGTTCAATCATCAAAAACTACACTCCTGTGAAGAATAAATCATCAAAAACTATACTCCTGTGAAAAATAAAGTTCAATCATCAAAAATTATACTCCTGCGAAGAATAAAGTTCAATCATCAAAAATTATACTCCTGTACGAAATCTTTTAAATCAGCAATCAACAAATCGCTCATGCTTGACGACTTAGAACTGGAATTAGCAAGGATAGTTGAACCAAACGTCGTGTCTCCAGAAACCAAACATCATAAGAGTTCAACCTACACTGTGGAGGAACTTGAGCAGATACTCGGAGAACCCAAATTCGAATTTGTATCTACAGGAACCAACACTACAAGCGAGGATGAGGTTAAATACTACAACATTGTAAGTCGAATTTTAAGAAAAAGAGTAATTATAACTTATGAAATTAAGGAAAAGTAAAAATAATAACAATATTTAAAAATTAAATTGTTGAGATTCTATGAGTATTGAGGAGCTGAGCATAGATCAGCTAACCGAAGAACTAAGCAGCTGGTAATTAAGATTAGGCGACAACGAACAGGACGAAACCAACAAAACATAATGGACGCTGGCGGAGTACGAGCGCTCCTCACGACAGCAATAGAAGTAGCTACAGAACAAACAAGAAAGGACGTTCAAGTTACTGTTGATGACTTAACTAACAGACTGAGACTTTTAGAAACACCCACTCGGGTCGAACCTTATAAACCAATCACGATAATTCCCAATGTGGACTGTAGTGAGTCCCTTGACATTGTTAAATCCATTCCAGAGTTTAACGGTGATCCCTCAAGATACGTTTCGTGGCGCCAAGCCGCCACAACTGCTCACAAACTTTTCGAAAAATATGAAGGCATCTCACGTTATTATCAAGCAGTTGCTATCATGCGAAATAGAATTGTAGGTGCAGCTGACACTGTCTTGAGCTCATATAATACAGTCCTTAATTTTAAAGCGATTATCGCTCGGCTAGATTTCTCTTATGGAGATAAACGCTCAATTTTCACACTGGAGCAGGAGCTTTCTATTCTCAAGCAGGGAACAAGATCAATCGTGAGTTTCTATGATGAAGTAGAACAAAAACTCACATTGATAGTCAATAAGGTAATTATGACAAACGAAGGCAACCAGATGTTGATAGAATCTCTGAACCAGAAATACAGACAAGATGCCCTTCGGGTATTCATATCTGAGCTCAGACGACCCCATTGTGATATTCTGTTCTCATGCAGGCCTTCAGATATGCCTTCTGCCCTTGCGCTAGCTCAAGAATTGGAATCGAACCAAATAAGGTATAATTTCGCAACTACCTATTGGAACCAGTCGCCAAGGCAAAACCCCGTATTAAATTCTCCACACTATAACCATCAATCTAATGTTTCCCCACAACGTGCATTTGGCCAAAACGGTACGCGTCCAGCAAATAATTTCGGACAACACCAAAGGTCATTGAATAGGCTCGGTCAGCCCCAAGGACCAGCAAATAGTTTTGGTCAACACCTAAGACCAGTAAACAACTTTGGTCAAACCCAAAGGCCAATCGACAATTTTAGTCAATTCGAAGGACCAACAAATAATTTTGGACAACCTCAAAAACCTCATTATCAGGCCAGACCTGAACCAATGGACGTTGATCGCAGCTTAAGAAGCATGCAGCAAGAATTATTTAGGCAACAGGCTCAGGGTACTAAGAGACCTTTAGAATCACTGAGGCAGAATCCACCTAAATTCCAAAGATTGAATCACCTAAATCAAGAAGAGCAGTACTCCCAAGAAGAACAGAATTCAGGATCATATGATGAGATCACAACTGATGAAACTGGTGAAACAGTTGGACAAGACGAGATAAATTTTTTAGAGGAACATCCCTCCTCTCATACGTCGAGAGATATATTGGGGGAAAATTAATTAAGTTGTTAATAGATACCGGTGCATCAAAGAATTACATAAAAAATGTAGAAGTCTTAAAATCAATAAAACCTGTCAGGAAACCATTTTTTGTCAAATCAGTCCATGGAAATTCAGTAATAAATTCAAAATGTTGTATTAACCTTTTTAATAAAAAATTTATCTTACCTGAACTGGAAACTTTCAAAGGCATAATTGGCCTTGAATTCTTAAACGAAATCAATGCTCAGATTAACCTGAAGAAAGGGGTTTTAGTACATAACAATGGAAGGGAGATTTTAAAGTACTTTTATTGTAAGGAGGTTAATAACATTTTAATAGCCCACAAACACATCCGAAGTGCACCAACCTTAGAAAAAAATCTTAATGAACTTTTAGAAAACTATAAAGCCGTTTTTGCCGATCCAGACGAAGCGCTGCCATACACCACAAATGTAGTAGCAACCATCAGAACTATAGATCAGGAACCGATATACTCAAAATCCTATCCTTATCCACTCGCCTTATCCGAATTAATTAACCAAGAAATTGCGGAACTACTCAAAAATAAAGTACTCAGGCCTTCCCGATCTCCTTATAACACTCCACTTTGGATTGTGGATAAAAAGGGATTTGACGATCTCGGAAGACCGAAGAAAAGACTTGTCACGGATTTCAGGAAACTCAACTCGAAAACAATAAGTGACAAATACCCTATTCCAAACACTTCCGTCATTCTTTCAAACCTAGGCAAAGCAAAATACTTTACCACTATTGATCTTAAATCAGGCTTCCATCAAATTAACTTGGCAGAAAAAGACAGGGAAAAAACTGCGTTTAGCGTAAACAATGGAAAATATGAATTTTGTCGCCTTCCATTCGGATTAAGGAATGCCCCAAGTATTTTTCAACGGGCAATTGATGATGTTTTACGAGAAGAAATAGGGAGAAGTTGTCATGTTTATATTGACGACATTATAATCTTCTCCGATACAGTAGATCAACATTTTAAAGATATAGAGACAATTTTGCAGAAACTATACAAAGCGAATATGAGAGTATCACCCGAAAAATCTAAATTTTTCCAGGAGTCCGTAGAGTTTCTAGGATTTGTGGTATCCCAGAAAGGTATTAAAACATGTCCAGATAAAATCAGAGACATTGTAGAATATAAGGAATCTAGAACTCTGAGAAGCTTAAGGTCATTCTTAGGATTAGCAGGGTACTACAGAAGATTTGTTAAAGATTATGCTGAGATCACGAAACCACTTACGAAGTATTTGCGTGGAGAGAATGGACACATTGGTAGTAGATATTCAAAAAATATTCCAGTGAACTTGGACAAAGAAGCGCTCGAAGCATTTATAAGAGTAAAGCAGAAGATGTACTGTTATTACAGCCTGACTTCAGTAAACCTTTTGAGCTTACAACTGATGCCTCCTCAACAGCTTTGGGTGCTGTACTTTCTCAGGATAGTAGGCCTATAACTATGATTTCAAGAACACTGTCACCCACAGAAGAGAATTATGCGACCAATGAGCGTGAATTATTGGCTATCGTTTGGGCCTTACAAAAATTGCGAAACTATCTGTATGGCGTAAAAAGCCTCCACATCTATACTGACCAACAACCACTTTCATTCTCAATATCCGGGAAAAATCCAAATACTAAAATTAGGCGATGGCGAGCTTTCATTGAGGAGTTCACTCCGAAATTCTTCTATAAACCCGGCAAAGATAATGTTGTCGAGGATGCAGGCAATACGTTAATAATTTAGAGGACGACTTAGAATCCATTAGCTCTGTAGGTGCAGATTTTGGATCGGATACCAGATCAGATACGGAAACTGCATCAGAAGGACAAAGTCAAGGACCAGGGGAATCTCAAAACTCCGAAATAGAAACCATTCATAGTGAAGAATCCCTTACGGAAATAATTAGGACAGTACAAAATCCTGTAAATTGTTTTAGGAATCAAATCATTCCAAATAAGACCAATACATCAGAACTCACAACCGAAACGGTATTCAAAAAACAGATCAGGCATTTAATAAACTTTAGCACCATTAACGAAATATACCCTCTTTTGAAAGATGCCGTGAACCCGCAAGTAATAAACTGCATTCACTGCGATTTGCACACCCTAGGACAAATTCAAAACGAAGTTGTCAAACGCTTCCCTTCGGCTAAATTCCGCCATTCGGAAAAGATTGTAATAGACATACATAATCCTAACGATCAGTCCGAGATTCTTATCAGTGAACATAACCGAGCACACAGAAACATCCAAGAAAATAGAAATCAAATTCTTGAATATTACTACTTTCCAAAAATGTCAAGGAAATTAAAAGAGATTGCCCTTAACTGTAGAACATGCAAAGAAGCGAAATATGACAGACACCCCACAAAGAATCAGATTGGCAAGACACCAATCCCAGCTCACCCTGGACAGATCATCCATTTGGACATATTTTCTACTGACAGGGTCCATTTCATTACTTGTATCGATAAATTTTCAAAATATGCCCTTACTTTCCCCATAGAGTCGCGATCCATAGTAGACATAAAAATACCAATGTTACAAATCATGAATTTCTTCCCGAATGCCGAAACAATAGTGTGTGATAACGAAAAATCCTTCAATTCGGAAACCGTAAAATCCTTGCTAAGAAACAATTTCGGAGTATCTTTATTTACCGTGCCCCCAGCACACAGCACTAGTAACGGTCAAGTAGAAAGACTACATAGCACACTTGGCGAAATAGCTAGATGTTTAAAGAATGAGGGACAAATCTCAGACACCAAAGACCTTGTTCTCATCGCTACCTCTAAGTATAATAACACTATCCATTCAGTAACAAATTGCAGACCGGTAGATATAATCCACTCTCTTCCAGAAGAAAAAAGGAATACATTATAAAAAAACTGACCGAGATTCAAGAAAACGACCTTCAGTATCATAACAAGGATAGGCATATAAGAACATTCGAACCCGGAGATATCGTGTATGTGAAAACTAATAAGCGTATAGGAAATAAGTTCAGCAATCTGTTTGTTAAGAAAATAGTGCAAAAAGATATGGGGAATTCAGTACAAATTGATAGCAGACTAGTCCACAAGGATAATATTAGGTAGATGTTCTTCACTTCAAATGTATTAAATTTCGTTTTTTCTCTTCTCACCTCTTTCCCAGGCTTATAATTTCACTCTTTCCTTACATCCACACCACTATAGTGGATTACTCTTCCTCACACTACATTCCTATACTGGATGGTATACTGAAGGTGGCAATCTTGACCGACAGCAGAACCCTATTACACAAAACTAATCTGACTGACTTCGAGGAAATAATAAATGAGACGCACAACTTAATTGAATTCTTTCCTAAATCCCAAATGAGGAAACTTTTAGAAGCGGATATAGAACAAATAGAGAAACTAGTCGATTCCTTGAAAACCCACCATCGACATGCTCGCAGCATTAACTTTCTGGGATCAGCGCTTAAATACATTGCAGGTACACCCGACTATGACGATCTTGAAGAAATGCATGGCAAAGAAAATGAACTCATTTTAAATAACATTTTAAAGAATCATTAATTCCGAACTGCAAAACCAGATAAACAACCTAACCCGAACTGTTAACATATTAGTAAACGAAACGAAAACCTCGGACATCGAACTAGAACGATTACACGATCTCTTAAACAGTAGAAACAAAGCAATAATTACGGAACTGGACAGCATTGCATTATCAATAATGTTAGGAAAACTTAATGTCATAAATCCTTTACTATTAAATATAAGAGAAACGAAATACATTTTTAATTCTGAAAAAAGTAATATAGAAATAAGTGTAAGCGAAATCATCGCAAATTCAAAGTTAAAAATATTGCAAAATAAAGAAATTATTGTATTTATAATTAAGTTTCCTATTATCGAGTTTCCTATTAATTATACCTGTTATTCATGAGAATAAAATGCTTTTATTTGAAAATAATGAATTTGCTAAATGTAACAATCATTATATAGCACTAAGTAATTGTAAGAAAAAAGTTACCACTTCCTTTTGCCAAAATTTACTTCATCTAAAAGACCTATGTCTTACCAACCTCTTAAATAACAATACAGCATCTTGCCAAACAATACCCGCCTATGATCTTCCATTTTTTCAATAATTGACGATGGAATTGTGGTTATAAATACCCAACCTTCTGAAATCACAGAGCAATGAGTAAGGAAACTCCTCAACAAGGGAACTATCCTACTTACGTTCGATGATGAACTAGCAATAAACGGAACCAAGTTACGAAACCAAAGGAAAATAGCCTACATGAGTCCTGAAACCCCTATGGCTCACTCCGTAAATTTCACAAACCATATCTCTCTCTTATCGCTTCCATATTTACATGAATTGCACACCAGAAACATTGATAGAATTGCCCTGTTGCATTCTAAAATAAAAGAAACATCTTATGCGGTCGTCTGCCTTGTAATAATAGCAGCGGTAATAGCTATTTTTCTTCTTATGAAAAGAAGACAACAACGAATTAAGATTGTAAATGTCCTTAATAAACTTAAGCAGGCGAGGACGCCTGATCTTCAAGAGGGGGAGTAGTTAACAGAATAGTTAACAGTCTAACGTCCGTCTGTAAATTCTTTAACGTCTGTCTGTAAATTCTTATCAAAAGATTTAAATTTCCTTGCCCTAGTTTCAAACACACGCGCGGACTTTTTTGCATCCGCTGCAATGCACGCGCAAGCATAAAGCACGTTGCATCTCAACGTGACACTTTAAAATTCCGTTCCAGAAAATTCTTTCCCACACTCTGTTGGGTAACGCACGTTACACTTCAACGTGACAAAGTTCCCACACCTGCAAGGTGCGATCACGTAACTGCATTCAGCAGACGATATTTGATCCTCGTTTTTTTATTCTTTTCTTTTTGGCTTTTTGGCAAGCTTGCGTTCCCACGCGCGGTACGATAATAAGCGCGAAGATTTTCGTATAAATAAAAGGGAAATGGTAGCTAAGTTAGTTAGTCTCTGACAGTGAGTCTTTAAAAAACTTTAAAAGGTAATCTTGCCGAAAAAGTTCCGCATAGCGGAAAGCAAGACATTCTCGTGTAAAGAAATTTAGAATAAAGTGAAAACCTGTAACTAAAGTAAAAGTTTTAATAAAAAACATAAAAAAATTTTGAATATTAACTAATCTTTTTTAATTTATATTCATATATACACACATGCACAAAAGCTATCTGATAAAAGCTATTTAACTGCATTCTATTCATATATTCACATGAATTACACCATGTACGAGTATGAATATCTACACATACATACTGAATCTCTATTGCTAGAGACCCACTTATTAGGTGTAGTAAAAGGTAAAGTAAAAGTAAAAGGTAGTAATTTATGCATTAAATTGAAGGTTTTATTTATTTAAATGGTTCCAAACGGTTTTTTGTGCAATGTTTAGTTCCTGGGCAATAGATACAGTGCTTACATGACGGTCAGACTCGACAATTTCCATTATTTTATCGATATTTTCGACAATTGGCCTTGCGTCTTTGACATCAAAATTTCCGGAACAGAATCGACGAAACCAAAATTGCACGTGATTGGCTGTGTCAGAATCATAAACACTATTTACATTTTCAGCCGTCTGGCTTGCGTTTTCGCCTTTATCGAAGAAAAACTGTAAAATATGGCGTACTTTCTCTTTACTGGTGTACATTTTTGACGCGTGCTTAAACAATTCTGAGTCAAGCAATCACAAAACTGCCTGAAAAGTTTATTTAGTACGAAATCCTATTTTTTTAACGCCATCTAATGTAGCCCGATCGCTATATTAGATGGCGAGATACAGATTACTAAAGCCATCTATTGGAAAAGTAGTGGATTTCCTTTTACTACACCTAATATTATCGGTAATGTACATACTATGAATGTAACACTGGTATTTCACATACATTAATAACTGCAATTGCAAATAAATATCATACGTATACAGAGTGGGTCAAATTCATATTAAATTTATATTCATATTAAAAATATCGAATTTAAATATTTTCGCAATAAAGCAAACAAAAATAAAAAACTTGGAGATGGCTACTTCTTTTGTTCTTTTAGCCATTATAAAAGTCTGAATTATGTTTGGGGATTCCCCAGTAAAAGGTGAAAATAGAAGGTAAGTGTGTAAATTTAGAAGAAATGTTGCCGAAGAAAATATAATAAAGTTCGGTTAAATGTTTCGCCGTCTTAGGCGATATTCCATGTGTTTTTCTATTCATTTTATAGCGGCAAATTATTTCTTCTATTAAGATTTCCTCCATTAATATTTCCCTCGAACATACTTACCCGATATCTTTACTCTTGAGAGAGGCTCCCATACAAAATTGCTACCTTTCTAACCGCTGTAAAAACTTAAAAAGTTATAAAGTGCAAAAATGTAAGCATTTTACTTCATACCATACATTTAACCTACCCTAGTGAATAATCATGCATATGTTCGTATGTGCTGCACCGATGTACATATGCTGCATCTTGATTGTGAATTAAAAAGAAGACGAGAAAAAAAAAACCAGGCAGACATCAATAAAAATAGAAAGAAAAAGGAAAGAAGTAAGTACAAACAATCAAACAAACAACAGCAACAACAAAATGAGCAAACTACGACCGACATTAACTTGCATTCCTTATGAAAATTGTAATTGAAAATAAAATTGTCAATCATTCAATTATACCCACTTCATTCCAAGAAAATGCTCAAGTAATTCATATGTACTCGTACTTATATGGATAGGTAGTGAATATGAAGCCGCCTCATTTCATCTCGTCAATACACATGAACATATACACTTAGTTACATATGTGAAAACTACATAATTGCAATAGTACAAAAGCCATAATTTGGGACATTTCAATCACATTTAATTAAATCTTATTCGGTATTGTTCCAAAGTATTTACATATATACATGTGAATGTGTGTATTACAAATAAATTTGAACTAATACAACATTGATATGCCTAAGTGATTCATTAGTATGAGTCCAAAATTCCTTGTAGAACGTTCGCCTGGAGTTAAAAAAATTATTAATTATTTTCTCATAGAATAATTTATTAAAATACCTAACTAGATACATTCCATCTACTTAATAATATAAAAGGATCTCCAAGAGTTCTAGCCTTGGGGTACAAACGCCAAGGCAAACCAGATGTGCTCACTTCTACCTCCTATTTGCCACTTGCCAATTGCTTTTTCATAAACAAATATTTAGGAACGATGGTGTGTACGCTACCAGCATATCACTTTTCGATTTTCCATCACGATTTTCATTGTCTTTTTAATGTTTTCTACTGTAACAGCCTCATTTGGACGACCTGATCGTTTAGCGTCATTTGTGTCTGTACGACCACGTTTGAAATCAGCAAACTACCAACCAATGTTTTTTTTCGATGGAGCAAAATCCGGATAATACTTTCCAAGCCATTGCTGAGCTTGAACGTTGCTTTTCCCCAGTAAAAAGCAATGTTTAATCAACGCATGAAATTCACTTTGTTCCAATACAAAAGTAGCGTCACTTAAAGGACTATAAATAGACAACTAACCGTACGAATATCATGACAGGTATCATCAGAAGGTTGGGACTATCCAAAAGTAATATGCATATGTTATTTGTAGTGCCCTCTCTTGGTTAATCCCGGGACTTATTGAACGATGTGTTATATATGTACATTAGCCCCTAGTGTTGAAAAATCTGTCTAATATCCTTTACATAAAATAATAGACATAAAGCATACAGGAAATCGAATAAATCCAATGAATGTGTACTTTTATAATAAAAAAAACATTTTCACCTAAATTATTGCATTATTACTAGATGACTAGAATGACTTCTCCTGCTTTTTCTAGTGACATCTCTTTTGCATGTGAGTGGAGTAAGTTTTCATGCAAAATGCTTCTTGTGTATACATAATCCATAAAAAACTTATTGAATTGAAATGGGAGTTGGTCGTTGAAGTTGGCCAATATTCAAAAATTTTTTTTTACGTAAAACCAGTACAATTAAGTACATAGGTGTAGTAGTAGTTGTCCCAAATTTAATTGAAATCAAAAATCGTGTACTACATACAATATATGTATTTGTACAAAACTGATATGTACTTGCAACACATTGTCACAGATGCTCAAAAAATCAGCTGATAATTGTACCTACTAAAAAATGTTTATTAATTCGAATCAGAAGCGAATTTGCATGGAAATGCAATTTCAATTTATTACTTATTGGACTCGTATTAGTATTTGTATTAATAATGAGTTATTTCTTTTTAGATTCTTAAGAATCTGATAAATGCCATGTATGTATTTATGTACATATGCATATATGTAGAGACTGGTATTTAAGTATAGTACATATACTTAGTGTTTGCGCATAGGTGTAGCAATCATAGATTGTTCACGATATTGGAATGTGTTCGTTGGCGCCCTTGTCTATGACACATCATGAGACATTAAGTAATTATACTTCATTAAATCTTCTTTCCCCCATCTAATAGTATTACTCGTTTACATCGATAGAAAAAAAAAACAAACAAGCAAACAAACAAAAACGCCAAATAAAAACTTCAACTGCACAAATCAAGAAAAATAAAGCGAAAAATAGTAGTTATTCTGTATTGTTGCTAACCAATTTATTGCATTTGTTTACTGATACATATATACATATATACATAAATGATATACCTACTCATATGTATCTATTAGGTTGTTATTAAATGTAATATTGTAGTATTAAAGGCATCCGGTTCAAAAATGGTATACTAAATGATTAGTATATTTTATTTTTTGATATATTTTCGAATTACGTCAACCATCTATTTATCTATGAAATGCACAATATAAATGGTATACAAACTTACATATTTAGCTTTAACAATTTCGAAGAACCGTGGATAAGCTTCTCTTCATATCTTATACGTGTTCAATCGGAGCAGAACTAACCACTATATAACTTATGTTAACCGTTTTTAAATGGCTTCAATCTTATAGCATCACTTTTATTAGAGAACTCTTTTCGAAGCTTTTTCTTGACAGATTTCTACAATCGGGAAAATTTCCAATTCCCTTGTCGATTGATGGATATCATTAAAAAAAATAGATTATTGAATTTGTGAAAATTTATTTGGCTGAACCGGCTATTAAACCGATGATCTTGGGTACATAAGGGTACAGGGTTCCCACATAATAGTTATGTGTAAAAATAATTCATTTCATAAAGCAAGCAAAAATATTAGATTTAGCTAAAGCCGTTTTCCAGTAGAAATTTAATATATATCAACAATTTTTGTTTCAGAAACAATTTAATGTTCTACATTGGATGAAAGGGTAGGTAGTGGTCATGAGCCAATCAGCTCAGTTTATGGCTCCCAGATCACTATAGTGTCTTTCAGGAAGAGATCATAGCTATAAATGAGGTTGCATGTTAGATCAAATGCAATTCAAGATGTTTCATGGATATTTTTATTTTCACTGACACAAAAACTACCATAATTTCTAACCAACGTAACAATATATTTAGAAATTATTATGCCAATGTCGACTGCATATTAACAAGATATCCGAACTTTTCTATGTACACTGAGTTTGGGAGGTATATATCGCTACCCTTTCTCAGTAAACCTAATACAAGGTGCCACTATAAAAGTACTTACGCAAATACCAAATACAATATGAGGAGGGCTAACCGTCTACACAAGAAAAGTCGCAGTAACATTAGCTGGTTGAGGAAAAAATAGAGAGTCAAGTCGAAGAACATATCACAAAAGTATCTTTATTCCAGAGAAAAGATGTAATACTGCAACATTACGATCTCCAGTCCCATGCAGGCAAACTCACTCTGAAAAAAATAATAAATAATTGAAATGGGAAGCTTTACTGCACCTGCTATACTCACCAGATATTGCTCCGCCTATTATTTACTCACATCTCTAAAACATTTTTAAGAAAAGTATGATTTCTGTAGAAGATACAAGGACGCTCGATTTCTGAATGAAATAAAAACTTTACTGCCAAGTTATTTTTAGGCTTTAAAATAATTAATTATCCATATTAATTACCTATATTAGTATTACCTATGTTAGTATTACCTATATTATGAGTATATGAGTCAAATATGCTCTGCAAAATCCTTGGATACAATACCGCATAGACTAAAGAATGTGACCAACAGCAACCACACGCACTTAGCACACATACACAGATACAAACACACGGATAAGATCAAAGTTACAAATCTTCTCAATAACCTTAATTTTTATCATTCATCTTACTTAATCTATTGAAAACACAACATTTTTTGCATTTATTAACAAATGATATCAAATTTATCACTACCTAGACCGCCGAAAGCTGTCAAATGAATGTTCAACGATGTTAGAAAATAACACAAAATGTCAGCAAAAACAAAAAATATCAAAAATACCTCGAATATTTCTGCATCGAATTTGGCGTCCTCATCTTATCCAACTTATCATCAACAACATCAGCAACAACACACCATTATCATCATCATCAGCAGCAGCAGCACTGCAATTATTATGATCATCATTCTCTCCACAATTCTGATAGTACCGTAACACACTTTTGAAGGCGTTAAAATAGTTTGTTGAATAACTTCTTCGCTACAAAATATCACACACACACACGCACACTAATATAAACATACTCACGTACAATACATACATTCCGTAGTAAGATGATGAAGTAAATTAAAAAAAAAATATTTAAGTAAAATAAAATAGATTAAAAAAAAAATCAAAAAAAAAGGAATTCCTTTTGAGGCACTTTGCCGACATTATATGTACTATTGACCCATCCCTATTATTCCAAGAATTCAATTCGATTTTCTCTCTTAAATATTAATGCAGTAGTTATTGTTGTTATTTGTATTTTTTCTAAACACAATCAGGTGTCAGACACTGCGACATACATCCATACACACTTACTATGTTACATAAATGACAATATCCCAAATACTCATCAGACCGATGCAATATGAAGAGAAGAAACTAAATGCCAAGAAATGCTAATAAAAACCCAAGTGCAGCCAATATTCTACATATATACAATAACTAATATTTTATGGAAATTTGCTCTTATTGGAAAGGGGAAAAGTTGCCTCCGAAAATAATAATAATTTGGACACAAGTAGTAATTATAAAACTACTTACTTCATTCAATAAAATTAAACATTTCATGTATAAACTGATTGTGCATTTTCGCACAATGATTGTATAGATTTAGCTAGTTGTTATTTATTTATTGTTAAACATTAATACAGTGGTGTCATTTTCTTATTCGTCAGACAATATTGTTTCAAATACATTAAATTCACCAAATGATATAGTGGAACCAATATTGCTCCGTAAATAAAAAAAAACATCTGTAAAAAGCAAAATATTGTAGAATTATGCAAATTCATTTTCATTCTTTTATAATTAAATATGAGAGGTTTAACAAAATAATGTGTATATTATTAGGTTGTATCACAAAAAAAATTAGGCATATTTCAGTTGCTTGTGAGCACTTAATGGATAAGTGAATAACTAAAACTTTAAAAAACCGATACGAAAACTCTACTCCAATATTCATATTTACATACTTTTAATAATAACTTCAGAGTTAACTATGAGTCTTACAAAAGCATCGTTATGTGTCTTGCAGTTTCCTATGAATGAGTTAACTCGATGTTGCCATATTGTGATTTGCATGAAATTGCACACCTTCTTGCAGCGAATGTGCCTTAGCATTGCTAATTGTTGTGTTCAATATTGCGCAATATGTGTTTATTATTATAATTTATATGTGCTAAAGTTAGCAAAATTTGTATTAAAAGTGTTTTAATTGTGTTTACCCATGAAACCGAAATTTTATTTATAACACAGTGTAACACACCCTCTCGGAGGTGAACCAAACTATTCTCAAACGGTAGCATTTCCCCTCAGTAAATAAATTCTCATTTTGCTCTACTACGTTACAATTTCTTTTAAAAGAATCATTGAATTTGAAACCTCATATGTAAAATTACATTTGGGATAGTTAAAATTATCAAGGATTATTTTCTCGGAACATTTTAACCCTCTAGTTACTATCAGTATATGCCATTTTTGGCTTTTTTTATATATGTTGGGGATTTTTCGAATTGTAAAAACAGCATCCTTTTCTTGATATTTATCGCAAAAATCCATTTTCAATCATTTTCTATCATACTAAGGGTTAGTGGAGTAGGTGCCGCAATTCAGTGGGCAGTTCATTCCTCCTGATCTCCGACTGTGATAAGTGTTCTGCCGTTCGGCATCGACTAATAGAAATAGGACCATTCTTATACTGTCCACAAAAGCACACACAATAATGCATACTAATTCTAGATTCTAAAAAAATAAAAAGACTTCTGGAAGACTTTAAAGAAATATGATCTACAAGTGACATGTTTTATATTTTTAAACTAAATACCCAATATAAAGATGAATAAGAGAACTTCTTCTTCTTCTTATGTGGCCATAACAACCGATGATCGATTTAGGCCGAACATATAATGCGGTGCCAATCTTCTCTGTTCTTCGGTTGCTGGCGCCAATTGGATATTCCAAGCTCCGCCAGGTTACCCAACACTTGGTCCTTCCAACGGGGGTTTGGTCTTCCTCTAATTCTGCGCCCTCCAGCGGATGCCGAATTAAATACCCTCTTCGCTGGAGCATCTTCTTCCATTCTCTCGACATGACCCAGCCAGCGCAGCCACTGGATTTTGATTCACTTGACTATATCAATGTCAGCGTACAGCTCATCGTTGTGCCTCATTCGATAATCACCATCAACGCAAATAGGTCCGAAGATCCTGCGCAGAACTTTTCTGTCGAAAACTCCAAGCATCCTCTCATCCGCGGTGGAAGTTGTCCAGGCTCCTGCGCCAAATGTTAGGACTTGTAGAGTGTGATTTTCGATCTTCGAGAGAGTGCTTTACTACTCAATTGCGTACTCAGCCCAAAGTAACACCTGTTAGCAAGAGTTATCCTACGCATGATCTCCAGTACGATGTCATTACTCTTGTTGATGCTGGTTCCAAGATAGACGAAGCCATTTACCACCTCGAAAGTGTAAATGTCAACAGTGTCGTGTTGTCCAAGCTGCCGGGACTCTTTGTTTGTAGACACTAAGTACTTCGTCTTGCCCTCCTTTACCGTAAGACCCATTTGTCGTGAATCTCATTCCAATTTAGAGAATGTTGCACTGACTGCTCGTGAGTTGGAGTTGATACCGATTATCTCAATATCGTCGGCATATACCAGCAACATGACACTTTTGTTGAAGATAGTGCCATTATGTCGTAAATCTACAGCTCGTATAATTTTCTCCATAATAATGTTGAAGAAGTCACACGATAACGAATCACATTGTCTGGAGAGGTCCTTCCCAATTTTCACTACACAACGAGAGTTAAGCAGTGTCATGAATAAGAGAACTACTATTTTGAAATAGGAGGGTCATTATAAGGAGTGGAGATCGATTATGATTACGATTGTGGGAAATATTGGTAGCAAAAATTATACAGATCGGCTTTATGGTTTATCCCTTTAGAGGTGATTTGTGTTCTTTTTTTTATTTTCATGAATTTTAGATCTATTTTGCAAGGGAGCGCACCAAAGGAATGGATATTAGTAGTAGCTATATTTAGTTGAGAAACAACAATTGATGGAGTTCAACTTTATATTTCATCTCTCAAGATGTAATTCCTGCGTAATTATGTGACTATCTCCCGCTTTTCATGGGCTAGCTAGTATAGCTAGTAACTCAGTTCAGTAATAAAAAATCTTGAGAAGGGGGAATGCTAGATTTAATGTGCTCTTGACCAAAAGGCGCAAGTTCCAACAGAAAACTTGTGATAGGCTAAGTGAGCCCTTGAGAATGTATGTATTTTGGATTAAAATATAGTTGTTTCAATAAAAAATTCGTAGCATACATATATGTGATTTAAACCAGAGCCTCTTTCTTAGACACCCTATGTATGCATATATTTTTATTGGCGTTGTCGTTATTTATGCTGGCGACGATAATGACGGTCACAACAATAACAACAACTACAGTAAGAATAATAAATACAAAAACCAATAACAATTCATGCACATTCTTTCTATACCACGAGATCATCATCATCAACGCAGTCAATTTTTGAGTTCAATATAAGTCACCAATAATATTCATTCATTTGATCAAACCGACTTGTTACCATCATCACCACAACCGCCACCTCAACAGCATCATCAACAACAAATACCTACAAAACAACCATCAAATCATGAACCATATATAATGTGGTAGTATCGCCCCCTTCGCGTTTAACACCAACATCAGTATACGAATAGGTACATAGTATACTAATATAAATAAGTAGCATCAATATGATCACCAGCATCATCTTCATCATCATCATTGTAAAGACGTTCATGATTATCATTACCGTTATTATATGCAAAGGCGGGCAATCGAAGAGCCATAATTGAAAACAGAGATTTCAAGAAAAATAAAAGGAAAAAAGTATAACGAAAACAATAACACTGCTCAAGACTCATGAGCATGAAGCAATAAAAGTAAAAGAAGTAGAAAATATAAAATGTTAGTAAAATTAAAGTAAGATTGCTGAGGCAACAACATATAGTAGAGTGTACACTGTTACTCTTTACACAGTGTACACGCAGAAAAGAATTGTATAGCTTACTCAGGGATTATTATACTGAGAGATGCCTTTTGAACCAAAGTTCATTAATGAGTTAAAGCGCAAGTGGAAATATCATACATATGATACCTAAAATATTTAGAAAACTACCTGTTCATATATTGAAATCATATGTTTTTCTTTCAACAATTGAAAGATTAGCCCTTAAAACTAATCGAAAATTCCCAAACTATACATTCCAAACGCCATAATAATCCTACCGCACACACACACACACAGACGCACATTAAAGGTAATTCATAACAGTAAATGAGATAAATCAATAGAATTTATCTAAACTATACTCGTAGATTAATTAAGTACTAAGCATATTCATTAACTGAATAAAGTAAAAAAAAATTGATCAAACAAATCTAGAAGAAAATGGTAAAAATGAGCCAGCCTAATCGACTGAGATTTATACCCTGCACACACACACACACACATATATATATATATATATATATATATATATATATATGTGTGTGTGTGTGTGTGTGTATGTATATATATATATATATATATATATATATATATATATATATATATATAGTGCTCTTTGGCCTAGTTTCTCTCTGTTTCAGTACTGTTGTTGGACAGTATTAGACAGTAATACTTTCGCCGGTTCCGAACGGCAGAACTCTTTTTACTGAGCTTTGTCACAGAGTTCTCTTATAAGCTTTTTCATGGCAAATTGTTACTGCCGGAAAAATTAACAATTACTCGCCGAAATATGGGTACCGTTCGAAAGAAAAATCTTTTCGATAATCTGTAAGCCGGGCATTGAACCCACAACCTACAGATCAGAAGGCCAACTCACTATCCACTGAGCTACGGCACCCAAACGAGTAAAGGACAAAGATATGTAAGTACTTAAAAGGTCCGCCTTACAGCCTTTCTTAAATGAAAAATCGATTTTGTCAGCACGAAGAGCGGTTTGCTGTCAATTGAAAATGACTAACGCTGTCATGCTTTCCTATACTTGATCATTCGGATTTGTATATAGACTCATAGACTCAACAAATAAGCCCATTTATTGTGAGATGTCAAAATATGTCAATGTTACCGATTTAATTGTTCCATGTCAGTGTGTCAGTGGCGAATTTGTATCATTTTCAATGGTTTCCATTCTCTAGATCGTAAGTACCTTCTTCCAATTTTGTTCAAAAGAGTTCAATATTTCTTAAAGTTATTGTCCAACTACATTTAGTATTACCATGCAGATATTTTAACCAAAAATTTTATGTTCTTTTTTAATCTTTTGCAATAAAATTATTTTTAATTAAAACTATTGATGAAACGCAAGTATTGTTAAATATATGTAATAATATAAAATAAAAAATGTTTATATAAATCGTAAAGACAAACGATATAAAATATTTTAATACGAGGAAATTCTTACTTACCTACTTACTTATTGTAGCCATTACAACCGAAAATCAACGCTGACGAGTTGCCTCTTCTGCGTCGTCCACCAGCGGGTTCCGAATATAACACCTTCTTAGCTGGAGCGTGTTCTTCCATTCGCTCGACATGACCTAACCAGTGCAGCGTTACTTTACTTTACGATACGATTTTGGTTAATCGCTTGTACGCAATTTAATAAGCTAGGTTGTGTTACTTCGTGGGTAATTGGACCATAAGTAAAGAAATATAAAATATCGAAGATCGAAAATCGAAAATCAAAGAAATGAAACCAAATCAACAATGAAAACTACAACGACACCGACTACACTGATGAGAACGACAAGAACTAATAAGAGCAACAACAAACAGATTGTTTTTGTCAGTGCATTTCAATCCATGCATTCACTAACACAGTTGCTAGTAGTTCACTCATTCGCTACTTATAGGTTCAATATCGATGGGAAAAGGGAATGTACGTATGGATTTTAGCAGTCGGCACGGCGGTCAGACACAAAAACAACCATACACACAGCAACATACATAAAGAAAACAACCTCTTTTTAATATATTGCAATTCCAAGAATTTAGGAAGAGGAACGTGAGAAACTTTGTTATTGTAATTTAATTTTTAAATTTTTTTATAAATTTTTTTATTTTACTGTATTCTTTCGTCTTCATCGTCATCGTCAACGACCGTAGTCTTCTTTTGCTTTTCTTTTCACATTTTAGATATCTTCTTGGTATAAATGTGTACATTCATATCTATTAAATAGTAAGTAAGTATGAGTCTACAAATGTATAGGTTTAATGTGTATTTATCTCTGCCTGTATACCAAAATTCTTTAGGAATTTTATACAATTTTATTATAGGTCGAACACATTCAGAACGTACAAATTTTAAATGCGAAATAAACTAAGCAGAGTGCCATAGTGGCATTTAAATTTAGTTATAAATAAAAAAATATACAAAATTTTTAGTGCCCAATTTTTACTTGAAAAAGATTCTGATTAATAGTACAGTCGCATGAAAAAACAAGAATGTTGACTCCATCGGATGAGATATACATATATTCTAAGTTTGTTTGTTTCGATCAAATCACATTTCATTATTTCATTATTATTATTATTATTATTATTATTATTATTATTATTACTATTGTCATTGTGGGTGCGTAGCTCAGTGGTTAGTGTGTTCGCCTTCTGATCTGTAGGTCGTGGTTCAATACCCGGCTGATGCATAACAAATTTAATATCGAAAAGATTTTTCTTTCGAACGGTACCCACCTGTCGGCAAGCAATTGGCAATTCTTCCGACAGTAACAACTTGCCATGAAAAAGCTTCTAAAAAGAACTCTGTGACAAAGCTCAGAAAAAGTGATGTCACAAGTGTTCTGCCGTTCGGAACCGGCTAAAATAAGTAGGTCCATTCTAATACTGTCCAAATTTAAGACGCACAACAGTAATGGAAGAGAAGCTCGGCCAATGAGCCCTTTGGGGCTTTAAGTGCCACATATTTATTTTTTTTTTATTGTCATTATTACTAAAATTCTCATTCACCGGTCCCGAAGTGTTCATATACATAGTGGTTAAATACATTACCAGCTCCTATTAATTCTTGCTATCCAACATTTTTACTGAACTTACTTAACCCTTATATTTGCACCTCTGGAAGGCTCATCTTCAAATTGACAATAAAAGCGTCTCAAATTCAGCAATTAACGCCCCAATTTCACAAGAATCACTCCTAGACCGGTGAAATGTATTTCCGAAACCCATTAATTCGTGTACAACAACATATTTCGCAAATATCACCTTAGCGTGGATTCTCAAAAATAGTCCAATAAATATTGGACTAGAAGAATGATTTGGGGGGCGGTCATATATTTCAATTAGGAAGTAATTTCACGAGCGCCCTATTGGGGATACTGAGTATTTGAATGAATGTTTCAATTTTCATTGTTTTTTGTTTTTTTTTTTGTTTCTTTAAGTAATAGTTTTACCTACTCTAGCGGACAAAGCCTTTTTCTTTTTTCCTGTGCCCATGTAATATTACAATTGATCCTACAAAATATTTAATATATCTGGATAAGATCTGGATAACGATATCTGGATAACGTTAACATCTGGATGGTGTGACCAAATTGTGGTTGAATTGTAGACAACAGCAGTACAACGGTCACATCGATTGACCGACGTCATAATGCTATCGCATTAAACGTGTCCCACCTATTACAAATATAACTTGGAGCAATTCAGACAGATAGACAGACCAGCAGACAGACAAGTAGACAGATAGTTATATAGACAAAAATGTAGAGCGCAACAGCAAGTGAGGTATATACATAAACAAATACTCATGCCTACATGCATATTGTACACGAGGTAATAATGCCACACGTTCGTTTGTTTCGGATGTTCGTTTTGGCAAATAAAGTCGATGAAAAGAGAAAGCTTAAATTTTAATTCGAGTGATCAGCGGAATGTTCTTTTCTTTTTATTTTTTTTATGTTTATTATTATTATTTTGTTCTTTGATTTCATTTTATTCTTCATATCTTTTTGTTTTTGTTATTACTTTTCTCAAAATTGTAATTTTTCTCTTTTAGAATCTCTTTTGAATCTCTTTTCAAGACTTTAATTCATACATATTATATTACTTTCTATAATGTTGCATACCGTCATAACTACCGATTTAACTATTTAAAAGATGCAAATATGCACAAATAAATATGTAGGTACTATGTAAGAGAAAGCATATTCACTACCAACGTACCTACCTATCTACTATTCTTAAATATGATCATAACAGTTATTGCAATAATCATCATCAAAATTTTTCATATTCTAGCGATCATCTCTATGCAGATGGGTATACATAGATATGCATATATGCATTCCATTCACCGATAACTGCTTTAATCATGACAAAAGTGATAATATATTCCTTATTATGTATACACATATAAGTGCGGATATCGTTATAATAAAGACCATGATATCGATCGCAATGAAGATCACACAATTTATAGTGACCATAATGAAAGGTCTCATTTTACATATTAATTATGTATACCTACTTATAATCAAATTTACACAATACAATATTAACCTGAAAGTGCTGTATACGTCAATTTAACACCAACAATTTGTGAAATTCAGTTGCAACCAGTAACATGTTTATGCATCTACATTTGTATATGCCTACTGAAAATGATATAAAAAATTCATTTTCAGAAAAATTATTAAAAATTTTTTAATTTTACAAATTATAAAAAAATTTTAAAAATGATTTCACGCTGCTCAAAAACGACCAAAGTTGACCGAACTTAATGAATTTAAGCCTTAGTTTATTAGAATCATATGTCGAAAATCATATGTTAATAAATTTTGGTCACTCTGTAAGCACAGTGCATAGTTGAAATTACTTGCTACACATCAAATTAATTGTTGATGGCCGGTTCGGACCGGAAATATTACGTAACACGCATCTACCCTGGTGTATTTCCTTTGCCACCTGACGGTTTACAACAACTTATGATCTTTCAATGTTTAAATCTGATCTTTATTTAAAAAAAAATCACCATTGGGGTTATTCGCCGATTCGCTCGCAAATTAAATTTAACTCATTATTGAAAATCGATACAATATATTTTTTCATTGGATTAAAGAGAATTTACCAAGTGCTTGGATATGCCAGTACAAAAACTCATTAAAAACCCTTCCATCACTATTCCATCAAGCACGAGCTTACATTAAGCCACCCAGACATCTAGGAAAATGCATAACAAAATAAACATAACAAATTTGAACGCATTTAGACACATTTTTACGTAGATTTCCCTTCCAATTGTACTCACAGATTATTTTATTGTAATATTAAAGAGAATCCAAGAAAGAACGACTTTACAAACTCTCGCTTATAATGTGCTTGCCACATATGCTTCAATTGTCCAAGATAATCAATCAATGAGACATTAATTAAATCAATTCAAAATTACTGATTTTACTTAGTTTCACTCTGTTTTCGAAACCGTTAAACATAAAACATTGGGGATTGATATTAACGTCGATAAGAATGAGTTCGCATTTTGGGTTACCTTAGTATATTCACTTTATTTGATGCTTTTAGGTATTTTATAAGACATATCGTTATAATATATCATAAATGCATATAATCACATATTTATATTGTAAAATCAATCAAATCTGTGAAAATTTATAAAAAAAAAAATAAATATGCGGTACTTTTAAGCCCCGCAGGGCTCATTGGCCCAGCTTTTCTTCTATTACCGTTGTGTGTGTTAAATTTAGCACAGTATTAGAAGGGATCTACTTATTTTAACCGGTTCCGAACGGCACAACTTTTGCGACATCACTTTTTCTGAGCATTGTCGCAAAGTCCTTTAGAAACTTTTCCATGGCAAATTGTTAATGCCGGACGAATTGTCAATTCCTTGTCGACAGGTGGATACCGTTCGAACGATAATCCTTTTCGATATTAAATTTGTTATGCTTCAGCCGGGGATTGAACCCACGACCTACAGATCAAAAGGCCAAAACACTAACCACTGACCTACGGCACCCAATATTAGAAATTTATATTGTATTATATTCTTTAATACAGTAAATACTAATATGGAAGAAATTCTGCATATTGTCAACCCATTTACTTAAAGATTTTGTAATTTATGTAAGATTAGTACATTAGAGTGCAGTCAGAAAATATAGTAAGTTGTCAAATTGTATTAAAATTGAAACACATTTAATGAACCCGAATGCTTTTTCTAAATACGTAAATTGCCATTTATAATCGAAAGTATTGTACTGCCAGCGTAGATCTCTGGCGGCACTTTACAAAAAATGTCTAACGCGGTCAAATCGCAACTGCGATGCCAACAAACTGAAACTAATTTGCGAAGACTTGCGTATAGTAGGCGTAGTGGATAATTTCGGGCATCAAAATAACTTGTAATTAAAAATATAAAGTGTTCGAACTTAAGATTCTTATATAGACAAAAATAATAGGATTTTGATACCCGGAAATTTAAACTAATAACAAATATAACTTTCTGCATACCTATCTAAGCCACTCTTATTCATATACATATATATGTAAGTAAATATGCCTTGATTCCATAATAACCGTCGATTGCGACGAATTCTCATTCATTTGTTATCTTTGCCTCTGTCAAACCGTGTATTAGGTAAGTACTTTCAAACAAATTAAATAACATTGGCATCAGCAGCAGCCATGCGGTAATGTGGCTAAAGTAAGTGCTGCTAGTTGTTCTTGTTGTTGTTTTTTAAAATTTTGCAAAATGTACAAAAAGTATAACAACAAACAGCAGCAAAACATAAGTTTATTGTCCTCAACATTTATGTTGTCTCAACTTGAACAAAAAGACGAAGACGGTAACGACGAATTGAAAGGAATAGAATGCAACCTTACGGGTAAATCTTCACACTCTTCTATGTACCTACATATGCACAAATGTATGCATATGTAGGTACTCAAATATAACACAAATACATACTATTTGTAGATATTTATGAATGTGGGTCCATATACTTGTATTTACTGTATTGTATATTCAAGATATCGTTATGATTTCACATTTAGTTTGCAAGTAAAGTATGTACCTAACATACCTACATATACAAAACTAAAATATTCTCAAAGTATTCACGTATTCACAGATAGAAAGGCAAAAGCTCACACATATGTACATATGTACATACATACAAAACTTCGGCACCAAACTAAAGGGAGGCTTACCAAACCATACGTACCAAACCAAACCAAACTAGAGAGTCGACCAGAAACTAACGAAACCAGTAAAACAACATTGAATTGTATAAGGATATTCACACAATGGCATTAAAATACCGCGCTTTAAATTTCATGCTGCGTGTCCAATAATAATAATAACAGCAACAGTCGATTTTTCATTTTCCCAGAAATTTTTAATTATTTGCAATTTAATATATTGTTATCGCGGTTATACGAGCATGTTCATTTGTATGAGCACATACACATATGTTTTTATACGATATCTACACGCTTCTTTACATATCCTTTGAAAACAGAAACCTTCAATTAATATACATTCACATAATAGCAGAATGATTATAAAAATAAACATATTTAGTGTAGTACGTTTATGTAAAAAAAATAAATATGTGGCACATAAAGCCCCAAAGGGCTCATTGGCCGAGCTTCTCTTCCATTACTGTTGTGCGTCTTAAATTTTGGACAATATTAGAAGGGACCTACATATTTTAGACGGTTCCGAACGGCAGAACACTTGTGACATCACTTTTTCTGAGCTTTGTCACAGAGTTCTTTAAGAAGCTTTTTGATGGCAAGTTGTTACTGTCGGAAGAATTGCCAATTGCTTGCCGACAGGTGGTTACCGTTCGAAAGAAAAATCTTATCGATATTAAATTTGTTATGCATCAGCCGGGGATTGAACCACGACCTACAGATCAGAAGGCGAACACACTAACCACTGAGCTACGGCACTCGACAGTACGTTTATGTACTATATAAAATAAACTCATTCTTCACGATGAATGTCAATATTTAGAAATAGACAATATTAAGACATAACTCTAAACAATAATTATTTTCTGATTAATATTTTCTTGCTCGTAGTTCTTGCTACCTATAATGATGCAGAAGACTCAAAAATCTTTGGTCAAGGAGCTAAAGGAGATCTTCCGTGCTTGTATTCGCTACAACCATATCCCGACTACATGGAGGAAAACAAGGGTGGTTTTCATTCCCAAATAGGGTAGAAGAGGACATAAATTGGCCAAGGACTTCAGGCCAATAAGCCTTATGTCCTTTATATTAAAAACTCTAGAAAGAATCTTAGACTTAAATACGGGAGCTTCTAGATGAGAAAACTCTCTCTTCAGTCCAGCATGCGTACTTGAGGGGGAGGTCTACAGAAACTGCGCTACATGAGGTGGTACGCAGAGTGGAGAGGTCCCTTTTGTATAAATAATTCACTCTGACGGCGTTTGTTGACGTAGAGGGAGCGTTCAATAACGTCAAGGCAGATTCCATTAGTTCCGCGGTTGCCAGGACAGAAATAGCAGAACCAATCAGGAATTGCATCTCAAACCTACTTCTTAACCGCGAAATAACAGCTGTTCTAGGGGGTGCGAAACGTAGCAAGCGGGTACGTAGGGGCACACCGCAGGGGGCGTGCTGTCCCCCCTGCCCTGGCTCATAATTATAAACGATATCCTTGTGGAATTTAACGCAAATGGAGTTAAGATTGTAGCGTACGCTGATGATGTGGCGATCCTAGTCTCGGGTCCCTTTCCTTCCGTAATGAGTGAAATCATAGAAAGAACATTAGCAAAACTAAGTAGGTGGGCACAAGATTGTGGCCTTAGGTTGAATCCGAATAAGACGGAGTTACTACTCTTTACGAGGAAGTACAAACCACCTACCTTCAGACTACCAACATTAAATGGACAACAATTAACCTTATCGAACAGTGCCAAGTATCTGGACTGACTATAGACTGCAAACTGAATTGGAAAACATGCATCGAGGAGAGAGTACTTAAGGTTGCATCGCTTTCTATGCTTGCAAATCGATATTTGGTAAGAAATGGGGTCTAAGGCCAAACATGGTACTCTGGATGTACCAAGCGGTAGTGAGACCGGTGTTGACCTATGGCTCTGTAGTTTGTTGGGAAGCTCTACGAAAGAACTATAACACCAATAACACTACGGAAAGTTCAGTGCACTGCGTGCGTTGGTGCCACTGGGGCCTATCGCACCTGCCCTACAGCGATCTTGAATCCTATTTCCTTCCAATTGACTTGCACATACTATGTACTGCATCGCAAACGGCACTCAAACTCAGGGAATCTGAAATCTGGAGCAGGAATCTATTCGGAGTCCTTAGAAATATCAACGTCCGTAAAACTCCCTTCATACTGCAGTATATTCCAGGCGGAGGTATACGCAATTCTGCAAGCATGCGAATTGCTTCAGCAGAGGGACATAACTGGAAAGGTAACAATTATCTCCGATAGCCAGGCAGCTACAAAGGCGCTAGCCGCGCCAATTGTTAGCTCAAGGCTGGTCGGAGAGTGTAAACAAATAATAACCTTAATATCTGCCAACCTCGAAGTATCAGTTATCTGGGTTCCAGGACACAATAGAATCGCAGGCAACGAGAATGCTGATGAGCTAGCTCGTAGGGGCTCATCTGCAGACAATGAACGAACAACCAATGCCGATGTAGGTGTTCCCCTAGCCGAATCCAAGGGGATCATTCAAAAAAAAAATCTAAACAAAGCACAGTGGAAATGGACTAGCACCACGACCTGCGCAATTTCTAAAGCCACCTGGCCAGACTACAACGAGTAGAGGACAAGGAGCCTTCTGAGTAGATCTAGGGCCGTCATACACAAACTAATAGCAGTATGCACAGGCCACTGGGCCATTGGTACACATGCGGAGGAAATGGGTATTCCGCACAACGACCATTGCAGAAGCTTAACCGCTAAGGAGACGGTAGAGCATTTCTTGTGCAAGTGCCCGGCCTTATCCAGAAATCGATAAACATCCTTAGGTAGCCATTTCTTTGATAACCTAAGACAGGTACCTAAAATAGAGATCTCCCTTATTCTTCAATTCATAAACAAGTCCGGCTGGTTGTAACATATCCTTCAACACTTAGTAGGCCTTAGCGAGATTTATGGCTCAAAACGGACTTTTGTTTGCTACTTGAGCGACCAGGCTCGCAGCCATTCTACCTACCTAGATAGTTAAAAACATAGCCAAAGTAAAAATTCAACTTAAAAATATTACACGAATTTTCCACGTAAAAAAACTTCCAAAAAGTTAAGTTAAGTTAAGTTGTTTTTAAAGTTAAGAAATTTATTATCACTATCAGTACACGTCTACAGTATTTTTCTTTCATTTGAATAGTTTTATAGTTTTATCACCAACCTTTTGGTATTTCCCCACAGAAATTACATAGTCAAAACCTGTGAAAAATTTGAAATTATCCAAAATTGTCTTTAAATAAAATCATCTCTGTACTTACTTACCTACTATGTAATAATGACGCCAACTTAGAGATCGTACAGGGAATAACATTTGCCAACTAATGCTACTTTGGGTCAAGTACGCAAATGAAAAATAAAAGCCCTCTGTCGTTGATCTAAAGCCTCGTTCCATAAAATCGTACATTTGGAATAAACACAAAACATATGAAGAAAATATTTTCAGTCTCTGTTATGTTTGTGATTTATTTTGGTAATTGGTAATCTGAGATAATTTTAGACAAGCGCCAGAACTTAATTTCCTTCAGCTTCTGATGGAGAATATAAATTGGGCACCACATTCAGGGTATAAAATGGTATTTCACGATTATTAGGAAAATTTCCTAATTCCATCTTTTTCCATTCTCCTATGATATAGTCTGATCCAGGTTCGCATAATCTGTTAAACAGTTCCCACACATTTATAAGGTCTGATGCTGGATTCCAAGATTGTCTAAATCCCTTTAGACAGGTCATATGGTTGGTCCCTGAAAGGACGGAAAATATAAGTCAAGTTAAATAAACACTTACTTTTTATTAACTTACCTGAATTTCATACTTACCATATTCCTTTTATGCTCTTCATTCGCCTCTCGTGCGACGATCGACCTTTCTATTCAAATTCGGTCCTCGACTCTAACCATCGTACCATTTCGCGCCGAAATCAAGTTTACTAACAAAATTATATATTTTTTTTTATTATATACAAATATTATAATTAATAATAATAACATTGTGCAATAATTTACAATTAAATTTATACATATAGCGAATAGTTTATTTACTACTGCGTTATTCAAAAATAACAACCAATATAAATTATTACGAATGTGACAAACGTATCTCGCGGCATCGCCATCTTCTCATCAGGCTGTCTGTAAGGTCACACAAAGCAGTATCCATCGTTTGAGAGTCTGATAACCTTAACCATTTCCCAGTTTGGATGGATCGTAATAGTGGAAGATAATCATGCAAGTTTGTAAAACTTCGCAAACACAATGCATTTGCACAAAATGCAATTTTTTATGCTTCACAGTCAGCAGAAAATACTTATTAGAACAACATATTTTCAAACTGCATTTTTTTCCTTTAAGTCCGAAGAATTCCTTAAAGCACGCATTCATATATTTTCACCTTACACGCAAATTAAAGCTTTTACATCATTTCTGAGTTCATATTTGGATTTAGAAGCCAAATGCATATAAGAAAAAATATCACAATTTTGTTATTCATTATTTCAAAAAGTACCCTTAGAGGGTTAAGATAATATTCATTGAATTCTACAAAACAATCGAAACTTTGTATAATATCCTTCCATTTGTCTTTGTTTTTCTCCATATTTTGTTCATAGAAATGTAGCATCCATCACTCAGAACATGTCTATGTAACAAACAATTCTGCATTTTACGAACCGGAACATGTCCAGTTCATGGAATATTCAAACGGACAATGCACAACTAGCCTGTTCATCTACCCACATTGATCAATTAATCAGAATTTTATTTGGAAAGACAAAAAACTAAATTCTTTATATTATTCTTTAAAGAATCGGATAATCTAAAAATTACTTAAATAAAATAAGAACTCAAATAGCAGCATTAATAAATGCCATTATGAAGTATGTGTGTATACATGTTTATGGAATTGCCAAGCTAATTAGTTAGAAAACGGAAATACCATATATGTTTCATTATACTAAACTATTAAATAAGAATTTATATATTTGTTTATTTGACTTTTTTTTTCTTTCTTTCTTTAAGTTGAAATAAGTAGTAGTTTAACCATTATTGGCTTGAACGTATTTAAAGAACATAAAATCAAATTACACAGATCTTAAAAATTAATGCATGGCTTTGCGGTTACACTTTCTATTTTTGAAATATACATATAGGTAAATATGCATAGGTAAAGTGTTTGTATACTAGAAACTCGATTATTAGGAATTGGCATAGAAAGTAAAAATTTGTATTGTTATGCCTATTTAAAAGTGGTATTAAATGAATACGCAGAACACAACCTCAAACTACTTAAAATATGGTGAGTTTTTCGGTTTCGTTTTAGAGAAAAATAATCTTAAAAATGTATGCATGACTTTCAATTTTAAAACTATATTATATGTAATATCTAATATTTGTATAGTAGAAAATCGATTATTAGAAATTCATATGGAAAGTAAGAAAGTTGACTTGAGTAGGAAGGAATATATTTTTTCAAATCAAATTTTTTAGTATGGGAAGAATATCTAGATACATCATCATCATCATCATCATCATCATATGTACATTTACCCCCTCAATTTATCCAAATTTTTGTATGAAATGTGTTACAGTAATTCTATTTTTTACTTGTATAGCCATTGATCTGAATAGAATATCTTTGGGCCTTAGCTATAATAAGTGACTTTCTTCATGGTTTGCATTTCATTAATATTCGAATTATTAGGATATTACTGTAACTATATGCATAGAAGTAGTAAATTGGAATTAATAAACTCTAGGCGCCATCTAATTAGCGTTGTTTTAATTATGGATTTATCAAGGAACTAAAACAGGTTGGATTAATCAAGGAACCATAATTATAGAATATAAATATTTCGAAATGCTTCTGGAAACGAGGTAAAAAATCACTCTTGCTTAAATGTGAATATAAATTTTATGCAATGTCTCTTATTTTCTATAAATATAACGCTTGATTCTATAGAAAATTATACAAGGTGCGACAATTATGTATTAAGACTTGAACCATATCTCAGCAACCAAGCGCGCCATCTATGTGTGATTTGAAGCTTCAACCTTCCTCTACTAACTGTCAAAATTTCATGGCATTTGGTCAACATTTAATGTTTATTGACATTCATTTTACAAAACACGTGTTCGTTTGATGTGGAATTTTAACATGGAGCAAAGAGTGGTTATTAAATTCCACGCAAAAATTGGTAAAAGTGCATCAGAAACATTCGGAATGATGCAGCAAGCGTATGGCGATGCTTATTTATCAAGATCAAATTCTCTTTTATGGCATAAACAGTTTGTGGATGGCAGATAGTCGATGGAAGATGAAGTAAAAGAAAGAAGGCCAATTTCAGTGCGGACGCCGGAAGCGATCCAGAAAGTTCGTGATTTTATTACAGAAGACCGCAATGCTTAAGTGAAAATGATGGAAGAGGCCTTAAACATCAACAGAGAAACTATCCGACTCATTCTTCACGAGGATTTGGGCTGCGCGAGATTTGTTCCACACACATTGACCGAGTACCAAAAATAATGAGAGTCAGTCGTTCTAGAGACATGGTTGCAGCTGCAGAAAATGATTTAAACTTCCTTAACTTGATTAAACATTCTTCGATAGCAAAAGAATTATCCACATAGAATTTGTTCCAACTGGTCAAACAGTTACTTCAGCATGTTACCTCGAAGTTTTGAAGCGTTTGATGTCCAGAATCCGTCGTGTTCGACCAGAATACCGCGATCCAAAAAATTGGTCTCTGTTGCACGATAATGCACAGAGTCACACAGCACTCACTGTTCGTCAGTTTTTGTCTCGGAATCAGGTCTGTGTGTTGAATCACCCGCCGTATTCACCTGATTTGGCACCGTGCGACTTCTCTTTGTTCCCAAAACTGAAATTGAAGTTGAAAGGTTGCTTTTTTGATGACATTCAGATCATACAACGGACTTCGACGAGGGCACTGGAGTTAATTCCGAAAAATGAGCTGGAACACGCGTTTGAATCACTATTAAATCGATGTAACTAGTGTATTGAATCAGGAGGAGTATATTTCGAATAAATATACCGAAAAATTAGCAGGTATCGTGTTTTAATGGTGTTTTCTACAGGCACTCTTAATACATAATTGTCGCACCTTGTATATTGCCGTAATAAATATGCATCATTTGATAAACAAAATGATTATTTCATCATTGAAGAAGAATTTGCAATTTTGAATTCTACCATTTTTGGAGTTACTGTGAGACATGCCCTTTATTGATATGCTTAAAGAAGTTTTTAAATCTACTTGTATATATTTTTACTGACTTTTTTATTTTCCTTAATTTTTTTGTTTTATTTTTCCTCTAATATAAAGGATATATTTTAAGTTAAACAACAACAAATATCACTCATACTACAATGGATTTTCAATGAAATTACCTTTATTTGATCAAAATTTTCCAAAGGGTATTTCAATGCCGCCATTAATATTTTCATCAAATGCTCTCTCCCTCTCCCTCCCTCCTTCTTGCTGATTGTATCTCCTTGTCTTTCTTATTTTACAAAGTTTATTCTGGCTCATTCACTCATTTATAATAGTGCAAGCAACTACAGAAATCACAGCATCATTAAATACACCAACACAATAAATTTGAGTATCATATGCGTTTGTATTTGTGAAACATTCGCACAGCCACATACGACTTGTACTGCGTATATTTGTCATATATGCAAATTCGAAAGAGAAATCAACAAATTGCTCACGACTCTCTCACACACGTAGGCACACATTTAAATACAAAATATTTACATGTGTATATGTATATATACGAGTATATATATATACTCGTAAATAGTATATATACGAACATAAGAACCAATGGCTTTTTTCAACCTTATGCTCTCAAAGATCATTTTTCTCATATTACATCTCTCTCGATCTCTCACTCTTTCTTTAATTTTATTTGTCTCCCTCCCACAATATTATTCGCACTTTTCATTATCATTAGAATGGAGATAATGATGATCAGCATAATCATTATGCTGGTCATCATCCGAATGATTGGCATCTCTTTCTGGCATCATTTATTGTCTCACACCACATAAAATAGCACATTCCATAGAGGTCTAAAGTCATTTCATTCACAACTTTAACAATTACGATTGTGTTTGTCATCTAACGTGCATTAACGTGAGAGGCGAATAGGAGCGACACGAGGGAACAAGCAAACTCATTCTGATCGTTTATTCGTTTTAATATACGTTCGATCGTTGATCGCTGCTACGTCCATATATTTAGTATGGATGTACTTAATTTGTGTTAAGTGCAACGTCAACATCAATAAAGATTGGGTGCGGTGCAGTGCAAAGGCAAGCTTGAAGTTAAGAGTGCTCTTCTTTCTGCTGCGTATATTTTTGTGGTGGAATGATCAGTGCTGATCAGCTATATGCACTACCACCATCACAGAAGAGCAACAAATTTGAATTGCGCATGAAAAATTCAAGTACTAAATGATGTTTCGTGTATCAGTTTGCGGTGTAGGGTGTGAGGTGAAAGACGCTTTTTGTAAACGATTTTGTCGATTTGCTCAAATTCGCGAGTGGATTGTTTTGCAAATCGTCACTAATTTCTCTCTAACTCCTTCTCTCCCTCTCTCTCTTTTGCTCTCTTATTTTGATGGGATTTTTGGTAAACAAAAATTTAATACATATGTATATACATGAATTGTGATTGTCGTCGATCGTTGATTATTGCTTATCATTGTACGTATCTATAATAAATATGAGTGAGTAAACGTCTAATATTCGTTTTACTCTTTTCTTTTTTTTTTTGTTTGCAACTGCTCACCCACCCGTTCATCCATAGTTTCGGAATGAGCGCGTATTTGGTTCTCGCTCTACTATATAAACACATACAAGATTACTATACATAGCAGTACTCTTATCACATGTACTTATTGTATTTGTATATAAGATTTTTGTATACATAAACTCTGGGTATCTCTACAACTCTCAAAACAAATTATAATTTATAAAATTATAATTTGTATTATATATATAGACGAACATTTAAATACACACATACGCACCTATGTATATATATGTATATCATTTAACGAAGAATTATTACTGCGCATTTTTTCTTCTTTTTTCCATTGATACAGACTTAATTAGGGGCGGGTTATATTAATTATTTTTGTCAATTAAGCACATTTCCTGCAAGGACTTATTGATATTAAAATTCTGCAATAACAATTTAACACGATATTTTATTTTGTTCAATATATTATAATTCGATATATTAAATATATATATATGTATATATATATATATATATATATATATATATATATATATATATATATATATATATATATATATATATATATATGTATTTAATAGTTTTGTAATAGCAGCGCGTTGCCTTACCTACGCGAATTCGGCTTTTGTAAATGTAAACGTATAAATAATATACAAAGCCAAAGACGACGAAGAAACATGCTCTTGAAGGAAGGACAGAACTGCAATGGCGATAAACTCAAAAATGCAATGGTTACGAAGAGATCAAATTTAATTAAAACCGTAGATTCTAATATAAATTAAACTTGTCGCTTAATACAGCCATGCATCTTGTAATGGTGTTAGGTTTCTATATTTACTGACATCCTGGCAGCAATAAAAGCTTAACAATGCACCAAACTTGTAAGAGAATCCACAGACGCTCTGGCTGCGCAGAAAGTAGCATGCCGACAGCTAGCTATAGAAACATTGATGCTAATTAAAAGACTTATCAAGAGAATCGCATACCTGCATAGTTGGCAATGGAAGGTGGAACTCACCAACTTACAGTACTTCTCGAGCCTACGTCTTTTACTAGGGATTGTAGCAAAGTCGCCAGACCTATAAGAGTGCACCAGGTGTACAAGCATTTTTTTCAAAGAAAGCCAAAAATTATGGAAATGGCTTGTTGAGTAACACCTCACTGTTCGGCAAGTATTTTTTGCGATTGGGTGTCGTCCTCATCCAAAAGAGCCTGCAAATCATGGTCCTCAACATAAAAAAAAATATATATAAATATGTGGCACTTAAAGCCCCAAAGGGCTCATTGGCCGAGCTTCTCTTCCATTACTGTTGTGCGTCTTAAATTTGGACAGTATTAGAAGGGACCTACTTATTTTAACCGATTCCGAACGGCAGAACACTTGTGACATCACTTTTCGGAGCTTTGTCACAGAGTTCTTTTAGAAGCTTTTTCATGGCAAGTTGTTACTGTCGGAAGAATTGCCAATTGCTTGCCGACAAGTCTCTGTAAGTGGTTTCCAATAGCGCACTGTCACCATAGGCCTCCACAAGCATTCGATGCGACTCAGCAGCAGATTTCTTCAAATTTAAGCAAAAAGGTAGAGCTTCCCGCATATGCCCTTATTCTGGCACGAAACTAGACATGATTATACGAGGAAAAATTTATGTTGTTGTATGAAATCACTGATGATGTTTACTAATTGATGTAAACAGATGTTGAACTCATAAAAAAAGGATGCACAGTCGATAATAGCTCAATATGCTCACTAACGCCATCTACGAGCCAACAGCGGATTTAAGCTTGTACACCTGATATATTTATAGAATATATGTATATTGTAAAGAATATAATATATTATTTATTATTATTATTAAGGCTATGAAGCACCGCAACCTGAAGATCTTTTGTGCAGCCTTATTCCCTAACTAGCACATCTCAAGGCTATTTATAAGTCTTGTCACTGCTGTGGGATTGATTTTAACGGTCCCTGGGAATTATGAATCCATTGCCTAGGTAGTTTAGTCTGCGTCTAGCTACAACTGGGCAATTGCAAAGAACGTTTTTTGCTGTTTCCTGCTCTTCAAGACGGAGTCGGCAGATATCGTTGTTAACCACACCCATTTACATCATGTGATAATTAAGTTTACAATGAATTGTTAATAGTTCAGTGTAGAGTTGGATGTCTTTTCTGCTGAGGTTCAAGATAGCATCTGCCTTAATAAGTTCAGGGTCAATGATTCTTTTCGACTGCCGCATGCCTGTTTGACTCTCCAGTAATCGGTTAGTTTACTTCTTTCCTCTTCACATATTAAGTTATTCGTGAAGCTACGGTTTACCCCGCAGAAGGGTTCTGGGCCTATGAAAGGAGTGGTAGCGCCCTTTTTGGCCAGTGAAACTGCCATTTCATTACCTGCATGTCCCTCGTATTAGTTATGTTTCACCTAACTTCAAGGTCCCTAAATTCAACTTCATTCTCATAGTGAAGAGTACCAGCGTCGTTTTGCTCATTTTTATCGAAAGTTCTCCTGACACCAGTCTTGTGTGATGTCAAGAGCTAGTTGAATGAGCTCAGTTATGGTAGACTCTGACCATAATTATTAAGTCATCTGCAAAGCCTTGAACTTCGATTCCGAGAACATCGAGAGTTTGTAAAAGCTCGTCAATGACCAATAACCATAGGAGCGGCAATAAAACGACCCATTGAGGCCAATCATTTGTTGACTTGACAATTAATTTGTCTGTCCCCATTTCGTGAGTTAATGTCATGTTTTTCAGCATATTGAGAATCCATGTTATGATCAGTCTATGAATTTGCTTCCTGACCATACCTTCCTCAATAGACCTGAAAGTAGCATTATCAAAAGCTCCTGTAATGTCAACCGATGTACAAAGAGCTATTTCTTTACCCTCCCTCGTTAGGCACATCGACTAACATCGTTGCAGTCTCAGTCGACTTGCCTGACTGATTAGCATATTGTTCAGTATTAAGTGATGTATCTTTGAGATAAACTTCTCTGATATACTGATATATAATTTTTTCCATTGCTTCTACCAGGAACGATGTTTGTCATATGGGCCGAAAGGATTTGGGCGTGTGATCCGCCTTTTTCCCTGCTTTCGTGATGAAAGCGACCCTTTTGTCCATGATTTAGGAACTGCACCTAATTCCAGGCTTATCCTGAAAATTTTTGTTAGAATTGCTGCTAATACATTATCCCCTTGCCGGAGAAGGCATGGTTTAATATCATCAACACCAGGAGACTTAAATGGATTAAATGTGGAGATTACCCACTTAGTTTTGTTGACCTTAAAAATTTTACGAGCCAGTGATAGTGACCTGCGTGTAGCCATCAAGAAACTGATATCCTCGATACTTTCACTGTCTTCATCACAGGTGGCACACAGTAGCTGTTACATTTCTTTCAGACTACCCGTATAATTTCCGTCTGCCTTTTTAAGTGTAGAATGTCCAAAAAAGTCCAGTTCTTGAGAATTGTTAATTTTTTCTTTTAGGCACCCTAAGTTTTGCTCTAAGTAGAAGTTATAGAGCGACCAATTGGTCTTACTAGCATTCCTAATTTCGAAAATGTCTTCAATTTCCCCTCTTAGGTCAAAGCGTATATAACGATGATCCGACAAAGAGACTTCATCTAACATCCTCCAGTTAGAAATGTTATTAGATATAAATGCACTGGTTGGAGTGAGATGTAGCACCTTCCCCCTGATTGCATTTACAAAAGTTGGTTAATTTCCCCTATTTAACACCGCAATGTTGTTAGTAGTAATAAAGTGAAAAAGTGAGTGTTTGTATCTGTGCTTCCCCTTGCCATATGATGTTCATTTGTATCGCAACACATCACCCATTGAAGATTTCGAGTGAGGCCATGAGCTGCTGGAGCTCCTGGGATAATGCCTCCTCTGCATCGACAAGGTCACCTTTCTGAAGCCTGTTTAGCACCTGCCTTTCGCTAACACAAATGTCCGAGTCCTGTGACTCAATCTGCCCCAAATTCGGTCATTTTGCCACGATGCTGAGCCAGGGAAGTATCCGACAACGATTTGGCCTTCAGCACTTATGCTTCGTCCACGACCTTTAAATCGGCTCCCTTCCTTGGCTTCAGGGCTGGTACCATCTCCTTTAACCAGGCCACAGTTTCGTCGTCCAGACAGTTAATAGTTAACCATCCGGGCTTAAAACCATAGCCTGAAAAGTGAGGCTTCACCGGGCCACCACGGGACTCGTAGACCCTGTCGATGATTCAACTCTGCACCTTGCCAATTTCCTTAGTGGATCATATGCCTCCGAGAAATTGTTTGGGATAATCCCGACCTTCTTGGAGGGGACAGCCTCAGCCAGAGTAGGCTTCGAGCAGGAAACGCCCACAAGGGCGATTTGTGGAGCCAATCCTTTTAAAGCTACTACCTCCAGCACCCCGCAGGCCGGCACAGTGGACGCAGCCTAAGGTTCAGTTGATGGTCTATCAACCTCAGGTGCGAACCGCTTTGTCGGCTTGGAGCTCGATGTCGGAGTGGAGCCATTCGTTCGGGATCTTTTCGGGGCCGTCTGTATGTTGCAGGCCGCACTGAAACCAACAGACTTTACCGCCAAGGAACTTGCTGTTTCCAGCGGTATGCTCTCGGCAAGTAAAGCCTTTAGCTTCTTGCGTCCAGCCCCCGACAGCTTCACCCTGTCGGTTTTGGACTCTTCCTTTAGGAGAACGCATTCCTCTTCAGGGGTGATGTGAGGTCCACACGACCCCTGGCTAAGTTGGACGTCCATTTTCTCAAGACTGTCGGAAGAAGGACCAAGTGCCCCCTCCGACTGGTCTTAGTCTATTTTCTCAGTGGATATGGGACCCGCTACCCCCTCCAGCTGATCTTGGACTATATTTTCAGTGACGTTTGGACCAAGTACCCCCTCGTTCACTTAAGTTTTGAGGCTTTTAACGTTGTTTTGCACCTTTGAAAGTGTGCAGTCCATATTTTTATTTTCAAATTAAAAGTCCATAGAGCTTTAATTTATTAAAACTTGCATTTTGGTCGCCCATGGGTGCCCCCAATGAGAAGGCAAATCGAAACCGTAGGTTCGCCAGACCTTGTACGGAGTTCGCTATTATGCTTGACTCTATCCCGTCAAGCAAGTTCGCAGGCATAGCTCTTCCACCGCGATTTTATAGCCTTAACAGTCTGTAGCATGAGCGGACTCTGCCTTGGGAGTTTTCCTTCTCCCCCGCACGGCTATTCGGCAACCCAAATCCAGCAGAGACATGACTAGCTAGTGTCTAGGCAAGTGACCTGCTTACTCCCCGAGACGCTATAAAAGCCATTCGGACTGCTAGCAAGCCTTTAACGACTGACCAGTAATCGTAGTAAACTACTATAAATATTTATATATATAAATATATATAAATATTTTTAAACCCACAAAAATGTATATTCTTTCTGTTTTTATATCAAAATATATTACACATTCCTACAATGACCTATATTTGACCAGAACAAACCCACTTTTTACAGATTTCCAAGAATTCCCCTTTGTCTTTTTCAGTTTTATTGCATTTTTTCTTGATTCATATTGTTTGAACTGGAATTTTTCCTTCTGATGTGTGATATGAATACATGCGTGTACATATGTCTATATGAATGTAAAAAATAAATAATAAACAATAATAAAAACAAGTTACAGCTACAATTTTCAATTTACTGTAACTGAAAAAAATATTTTCACGTAATCACACTTGATTATTTACCAAAAACACAAAAACAAAAATGAAATAGCTTACAAGCATACGCACCTATAGTCGCCCCGTGTTTGTGACAGGTATACAGCATATTTCTTAATTATGTTGTGTGTTGTGCATGCAGCCTGCTGCTTGTTTCTACTTTATTATTGTCTAATTAGATGAACATGTAATATACACATATCTATGTATGCAATGCATTGCATGTACATTCAAGTTACCGGCTTGCTGACATATTTCGTTTGACTTTTGTTTTTTATTATTGTTTGATTTATTTTCAACGCATATACCTATATATCTCCATAGTATAAGTATTTGTACATATACATATAGATATTAGCATAGGAATGTGACTTTGGAATTTGGTAACTTTTTCAAAATTAGGTTAGCTACACTATGCATTATATACAATACATATGCACTTTATAGAAACTTTACATACTACTATATTTCTGTAGGTATATGTGTGTGTGCATATAAGTATTTTTACGGTATATATTATTAAAGAATTTGATAGATGTACAATGTAAATACTACAACACACACCTTTCATCTGAAAGTTATACGCCATATGGAACCAAGTCGGTTTATATATCAACTTCATTCACCAGCACTACTCAAATTTAGTCGACGTTTAAATTTGCAATACCATAATTATGTAAAAGACCTTAGTGCTAGATCTATGGTAATAGATAACAAATTTTATACTTGAAAGGTCAGAAAGAACCATCACATTGCAAGAGGTGGGAGTAGCTATTTTCTGGTAAAATATTGAAGCGTAAAATGTAATGGGGGTCGTTCCTACATAGAACCTACATAGCGGCGATTCCTGGCTATAAGAAATTTGTCGATTTTCAGGCGTTTTAGGTTCATTTTGTACTAGAGCTCAGAAATACAGATAGAGGATAAATATGTTTGTGCAAATAAATGAGAGTAAGGATTTGCTTTACTCAATTGGAGTCGCCGTGGAAGCGGATAGGGGAAAAAAGCATGTTCCGAAAAAATATTATAGAGTCAAAAATAATAGGAATTTTACGCTACTGCTTCGCAAATATCATTGTAACGTCACACAATAGGGGAAACATGTACAGTGTGTTCCAATAGCGGTATTTTGTTATCAACAAAAATCTGCATTATCGACCCTCTCCCGCCTTGTTTTTTGTTTTTCTCATCGTGACAGCATACAGCAACGATCGATTCACCAAAAATGGGGTCACAATCACCACATTAGTGACACAACTGTGCGCAACACTGTGAATACGTTTTATCACACTAGGTCCGAACTTGATGTTTCGAAGCCAATCATATTGCGGTATGCACGCAGTGCTGAGAATATTGCTACCGTAAGTGAAAGTGTTGTGGAATCCCTCGGAATATCTATTCACCATCGTTCGCAACAATTGGCCATTTCCGCAACCTCCATGCATCGAATTTGGCGCTTCGACTTGAAGTTACACCTTTATAAAGTCCAATTGACGCAGTAGCTGTTGCCTCGTGACCATGCACAACGTTGTACATTCGCTGATTGAGCCCTGGAAATGATTGATGAAGATGATAATTTTTTCCAAAAAAATCTTCTTTTCGGACAAAACTCATTTCCACCTTAGCGACTGTGTTAACGAGCAAAACTGTCGTATCTGTGGCTCGGAAAATCCACACGTCATTGTTGAGAAGCCAATGCATCCACCGCGAGTCACTGTTTCGTGCGGTTTATGGGTCGGAGGCGTCATCGGGCGTATCCGCGAAAAAATTTTCCACAAATAATCATATTGTGTGACCTTTCGAACGAAATTAAATATTTGGAAAAATTCCGAACCGTTTGCGCTTTATTTAAAATCAAAATACCATACGTCTTAAAGGAACACCCTGTATATCAAAATTGAAGTTGTGCAAATTGTCACGCTGATTGAAAATAGTTTTAGTAATAATTATTACTTTTTTATATTAACTTCATATTGATACCTTTTGCAATCATATTGGCAGTTTCTTGCTCGAGATATGGAGGAGGAGCACAAAGAAAAACCAAAAGGACACTTTTATCTCGAAAAGCTGACGACAAGAAAATGTTTAATTCCGTCTAAATGTTCGCGATTGAGCAACATCTCCGCAATTTTTGTTACTCCCACCCTTTGAACTTAAACTGAGAACACTGAACCCACATAATGCGTATATCAAACAAATTACATATATACTATAAATTTTGGGATATTTCTCATATGGAGTTGGACAATTTGATCTTCGACATAATTCTTCTACCTATAAGTATTGTTCCGTAATAGATGTACTCCAAACGGAATTGATTCACACTTGTTTGTTGTTAAACATTGAATGATTTTTATTGATTAATTGTTGTTCTTTTATGCAATAAAAGTGCTTATTCTGTAATTTCACATTCTGTGGGAAAATTCTTACATAAGTATTTTACTTAATTAATTTAATAACATTTGCACGCAGAATCGATTAATGCTTATTGTGCAAAATGTGATTTAACAGTATGCTATGATGATATTTGGGTTGATAATAATTTTGTTGTTGTTAACAATATGCTCTAATGATATTTGACTTGATAATAATTTTATTGTTGTTAACAATATGCTATAATAATGATATTTGACTTAATAATAATTTTATTGTTGTTATAACATTCTCCCCCCGTTGAGCGCAGCTCGAAATACTGAGTTCTTTCTTCGATGTCACTGATAAGGTGATATGTACTCTGCAGTTATGAAGCGTAAGGGAGGTTGATACGCAGGTACTGGTGTACTAGATATGTACAGTGAAGTCTGATACTTCCGATTGATGTCGAGGCGTGGGTGTTGGTTTTTCAACTTGAGCTGCCGAAGTTGTGGGCTCATCTTGTTTTTTAATATTGTGAAACATATTCTTGAATAACATCAATGTTAACATGCACACTGTTACAAACAGGGCTGTGTAACTAACAGCAAGGTGATTAGCAATTTGTGCTTCAAATTTGTTTGAAAGCTCCGACAGATTGATGCTTGCTAATGAGTATTGTAGGGCAGTTAAATTTCCGATTTCCGTTAAATATTTCATGTTGTTAAGATTATTCATCAGCGCATGTAATTCTCCTGCTTTGACCACTTATGAAATTTCGCCAAGACTGGTATAGGAGGTCTTTAGGCAGCTAGATATTGATTAGTGTGCTTGTACCGATGCAAAGTCGTGTTTTAGTATGCAGTCTGTTTGGAGTGACAATAGCCCTGAACCTTTCAACATTAGCTGTGTTATTTCTCTTCCACATACAGTAGTTGCACGAGAAGAAGCTGATGATGCATAGATCCACTGGTTCCTACGTTAAAAAGGAATCCATGTAAAGTTCTCAGAGATTCTGCGTAGCTGACAATTCGACTGCGTATTATTAATGAAAAGATTTATTTCGCATGAGCACATGGGTGATCAACGGTTGTACCGAATTTGGACCTTTGAGCACAGATATTTCCCATTTGTGACGTCCGCACAAGATTTTAAGTCGGCTATACTCATGGGGAAATATTGGTCTAGAGCTGTGTGTATTGCCAGTAATGATGCGAAGGGTTGATTGTGATCATGGTTCCATTGGTCCAGTTAGGTATTGGAATCAAGTTCAATAAGTCATATCGTTCGTGTTCCACCAGTGGTAAGGTGAGACTGAAGACCACGTTATTTTTTGTAAGTCCTCCTTTTCCTTCATAAGCTGATACAACTGCAGCGAACTTGCTGGTAAACAGGAAGCTCCAATGATGGCGATAAGTGAAACTTAATTTTGCTCACTTCACGTTGCAGTAGTGGACTTATTTTGCCATGGTGAGTATCTGTTAGGACATCCAATATAGATGACTGCATTCGTTGTAGATGGCCAGCGATTAGTGTGAGTTGAGTAGACATTGTAAAAAACATACGAAATATTTTATTTTGATATATTTCGTCACTATTATTTGCGGATTCTGTTGAATATTGCGTTGATTTCTTGGACGATGTCATCGAATTTTCTTTTGACTGCCTTTTGATCCTGCTTTAAAATATTGATCGTTGAATCAACAACCGACGTCTGATTTTTAATTAGGTTCAGCAGATGTTCTTCATTATCTTTGACTTGCATTATGGTGTCGGACATTTGTTTAGCATATTCTGAATCCAGGACTCCAAACAGCGAATGAGCAACATTTCCAACCATGTCTATTGCTCCTCTTCTTTGTCGCCTTAATAGTGAGTTGTCTAATTGCAGTTCATCTTCGGTGGGTTCAAGTTGCGCGATGAGGGCGTAACATGTGCTCCTTTGATTGATTTCTTGACAAAGATGGCGTAGTGCTTTTGTGCCGTTTGAAAACGCTGCCAGTTCTGATCGAAATCCTAATAAATCGTAATATATGATTAATTTCCATTCGGTAGCTGAAACAGTTGTAGAACCAATTCCTTCAAAGTGAATTCCAAGTTTTGATCCGAATCGTTTGCTTTGAATTTGAGATCCTAGGACCAAGGGCAGGACCAAAAGAGTGATTCATAAAGTGACGAGTCCTTGATGGTTAGCCGTGCGTCTCTTTGCAGTTACAACTGTTTCTTTCTCCATGTGTTGGTCAGTCATTCAGATCGTTGTTACGTTCCAGTATTGTTGTTTATAGGCAACAACAACGGTGCAAGTCGGTGAATCGGTCTCTTGAAGGTTCCACCTTCTGTTTTTACCTCAGCAACGCGCACGATTCCGTCTTTTCCTTTATTCATGACTCTTCCCATTGGCCACTGAAGGATCGGAGTGTTGTCTTCTTTGATGATCATCATATCTCCGATGTTGATGTTGTTGAATTTCTTCTTCCATTTATTTTTCGCTTGAAGCTCGCACAAGTAATCACGAGACCATCGCTTCCAAAATTCCTGTTTTATGTATAAGACCCGCCTCCATATAGTTATTAACCTTTTTTTCTCTGGCTTGCTGTTAATATCCACCTGTGCATTGAGAGGTTCTCCTATGAGAAAATGAGCAGGAGTTAATGCTGACAGATCGTTTGAATCTGGGGACAATGGGATAATGGGTCTCGAGTTTAGGATTCCTTCGATTTCGATGACTACCGTATCTAATTCTTCATATGTGAGGGATGCTGTGGATGTGCTGCTCACTAATAGATGCTTAGCTTATTTCACAGCAGCCTCCCATAGACCACCGAAGTGTGGAGACCTTGGTGGGATGAAATGAAATGAAATTCCTTTTGAGCCGCACTCCTTCACAATTGACTGACTTGAAGGATTAGAATGAATAGAATTGAATCACTCTGTCAGCTGATTGTTAGCACCCACAAAGTTTGTCGCATTGTCACAATATAAATTTTGGCAATGTCCTCTTCGGCTAATGAATCGCCTTATTGCACCAAGAAATGCATCAGTTGTTAGATCGCTGACTAACTCCAAGTGTACTGCTTTTGTTGCAAAGCAGCAAAATACCGCAATGTAAGCCTTTTGTAGTTTCTTTCCTCGAATTTTAAAGTGGATCCAAAATGGTCTACAAAAGTCCACACCTGAGTTGATGAATGGTCGTGCTTGCGTGACTCTTGTTGCAGGAAGATCGCCCATAATTTGAGTGAGCAATTTTGGCTTAGCTTTGGTGCATCTTACGCAATTTTGAACTATTGACCGCGCCAAGATCTTTCCTTTTAATGGCCAAAATCTTTGCCTTGTGAACGCCAATAGTGCTTGTGGTCCGCAATGCCGGTTTTGTCCATGAATCATCTGCATCAACAACCTTGTTATGGGGCTGTTCTATGGAATTAACATTGGAATTTTGGCATAGTATGGAAGCGTAGCTGCTTGCAATCGCCCTCAAACTAGAATAATTACATTGGTGTCTAAAAACGGAGATAGGTCGCTGAAAGTGGTATTGTTGCTGAATTCGTTGTGTTTTTTGAGGTACTTTAGATCTTCCTTAAAGCCTGACTGCTGTATTTTTCGAACAATTAACACAAGAGCAAGAGACTGTTGTGTATGTTTTCTAGCATTATTGCATGTAGCCAGTAACGAGTTGTAAAGTTTTGAAGGAACCATTATGCCGAATGCTATTAATTATGCATCCTTCATTACTCTCAGCTGATGTGACGGTAGTTAATGTCGCCCTTTTTCGCTCGATATTGGTAGTGTTATCGAAGGTTGAGAGAGTTTGTGGACAAGTGTCTTCTTGGTCATGCAAAAGGGTTGGTCCATAAAACCACAGGTTGCAGGATGCTAATTTCCTTGATGATAGTCCTCGTGATAGAACGTCGGCAGAATTGTCTGTTGAGCATATATGCCACCATTGTTCAGCTGTGATCAAGTCTTGAATGATGGCTATTCCATTAGCCACAAATGTTTGAAATGATGATGATGACGAGTTTATCCATACCAGCACAATTTGCGAGTCGGTCCATAAATATGTAGGTACATCATATATTTTAAGTTCTGCTTTGACCTTTGCGGCCAGTTGAGCACATAATACTGCTGCACAGAGTTCAAGGCGAGGCAATGTTTGACGTTTTAAAGGTGCTTTCGCACACATCAGTCTTACAATTACTTGTCCATCCTCTAACACCGACATGATGTAGACCGCAGCACCATATGTTTTTTCTGAGGCATCAGCGAAGGCATGAATCTGAATTTTCGATGCAATTTACCCTTCAGATACGTGCCGTGAAAACTCCATGTTATTCAGGCATTCCAAATCATTGCGAAATGTTGTCCATTTTTCTTTTAGGTCTGCTGGTAATGACTCATCCCAGGTCGGTTTTAGCTGTAATAAGTCTTGGATGAATATTTTTGCCATGACTATTATTGGTGCTACTATTCCCAGTGGATCGAAAAGCCTGGCCAAATCAGAGCTAATGGTTCGCTTGGTCATCTTTGTACAAATTCCTAGACATACCTTTACGCAGAATCGGTCATTTTTAGGCATCCATGTTAAGCGTAAAGTTTTGATGGCTGGACTATTTTCTTTATCGAAGTCAATGTTAACTTCTTGCTCTTCCATGTCTACATTTTGGATTAGTTTTGGGTAATTTCCGGACCATTTTTGCAGGTTGAGTCCATGCTGCTTCAAGATGTGTATCAGTTGCTGCTGGATTTCTAGAGTTGTGTCCAAGCAGTCTGATTCACCAATACCATCATCCACATAAAATTTGTCCTGGAGAAACTGATCATCAACTGGATATTGCAGTACATTGTCTTTCGCGATTTGTTGTAGGCATTTTGTGGCCAAATATGGTGCTGATCTCGTCCCATATGTGATAGTATTTAGCAGATGATAATTTGAAATTTCCAGTCTTCTGGATGCACCAACATTTGTCGATACATTTTTGTTATATCTGTCGTGAAAACAAAGCGTGGCAAGCGAAAGTGTAGCAATATAGCAAAGAGCTCCCTCTGCACTTTGGGTCCTATATACATGAGGTCATTCAATGACAGACCAGAAGTTGTTTTTGCCGATGCATCAAATACTACACGTAGCTTTGTAGTACGGCTTTCAGGTCTCAGGATGCAATGGTGTGGAATAAAATATTTTGGCTCCTTGATAGAGGTAATTTGTATTTCGGTCAGGTGGCCCAATTTCTCATATTTCTCCATAAACTGTACGTATTGGGTCTTTACTTGAGGTGATTTGTCTAAACGACGTTCCAGCGACAGAAACCTGTTGAATGCCAATCCATGAGATTTTCCTAAAGCAACTGGACTGTAACAGAATGGTATTTTCACAATGAATCTACCATCTTTATCAATCGTTTTGTTTTGAGTGAAATGAGCTTCACACTGTTTTTCTGTTACAGAAAGCGGCTTTCCTGATGTTTCCACCTCGTCATGCTCCCATAGCCGAGAAATGGCTGCTTCCAGATTGCTGTCATCTGTGCAAATTCCTTTGTCACATGACATGTCACATTTGATAGGTGATTGCCGCCAATTTCACATGCTATTATTCAGCTTAGTACCGTATTTTGGAGTATAGGTAGGTCACCAAGAAGTTGAATTTGTCCAATCGTCAACAGCTGGTGATGAAATTCCGTACCTAACAAGATATCAATTTTATCAAGACGGTTGAATGCCGAATCTGCTAGCACAATATTGCTAGGAATTGGCCATTTGTTGATGTTGATTTCTTGCGATGGTTGTGGAGATATAATATGTGGTAACACAGCCGCTTCCAATCGTGTTGTGAAGTTGTTAATTCTAGAGTGCAAAGCAACATTGACTCGATGGTGTACCTTGCTATTGCTTGATCCAATTCCATTGATATGTATAGCTGAAGATTTAGGGGTGATACCAAGGCATTTGACCAGTCGTTCGGTGACAAAATTGACCTGCAATCCTGAGTCAAGAATAGCCCAACGCTGCACTTCTGTTCCATTACTTTTCACTGTTACCATGGCTGTTCTGAGGAGTACGTAAGATTGTGATTTCCAATGTTTTGCTATCGCTAATGACATAGCTTCATCTTCCACTATTGATGGTGTAATATTTCGTTGTGCTTGGCCTTTTGCAGGAGTAACTTGTGCAGGTCCTGGTGCAGGTTTAACTTACTTTTTTTTCGAGTTCTCGAAGTGTAGCAGTGTGTTGTCTTTTTTGTTGCACTTCATACAGCTTCCTAAGGAGCAATTTTTGGCAGTATGTCCAGGCAATTGTGGTTGTATTTTTGTTTTTGCACAAACTGAAAACGTGCTGATGAAGATTGTTGTAAGAATTTTTTACAGGAAAACAATGGATGTTTCCCCTTTTTGCACATGCTGCAGGATTTAGTGCTTTGATCCTTGGATGTGACGGAAGTGCACACCTTTGGAGTTGAGTAAGATGATTTTTCGTTGACACACATTGTCTCCATAGATTGGGAATGTTTTTCCAGAAACTGAAGAAATTCCTTAATTGATTGTAATTCTCTTGGCTTCGAGAGTGACTATTCATAACGCAGACGTGTCTCTTGATCTAGTTTTTTGAGTAATAAATGAAGCAGGAGCGGATCCCATGATGACGTGTCTATTTTCAGATTTTGTAATGCTAACAGACATTCCTGCTTGTATCATTCCTGCTTGCAGCTTTTTAACGGAGTTGACGGACGTAATTCCTGGTGAGCTAACTAGCTTATTTATTAGCTTGCTGACCAGAAGACGTTTGTTGTTATATCGTTCCAGAAGCATGTTCCATGCTGCATCGAAATTTTCTCCTGTGGTGGCAAAATGTTTGATCAGATTCGCAGCCTTCCCCCACCAACTGAGTTTTCAAGTACCACATTTTTGGACCTTTGAAAGCGGTTGATATATGACCAGTTAGGTGTATAGATCATAAAATTCTGGTCATTTTAAGTTGCTGCCATCAAACCTTGGAATCGTTATCTTTGGCAGTGAACCGGCTGTTGTTGGATTTGAAGCATGAACAGGTGGTGTATTATTATTTAAAGCCTGTAGTACGATGCCACGTACGATGTTCTCCACTGAGATGAACTGCTCCATGTTGTACCCATGTTGTATCCGGTTGTAGTACTCGTTTGCGAAGTACTCATGATGCACTGGTGTGAAGAGAGCAACTTCGAGAAGACGAAGTTTGTTGTCTGTAGTTTCAAATGTTGACCTTTCTTCGTCTAGTCGTCTCAGCCGCTCCTGATAATACTCCACCGATTGTTTCCTTGAGAAAGGGAATGATGTTTTCAATATTCGTGCCAGTTTCCATCTGTTATTTTGGTAGATCTTCAAACGCTGCCATTTTGTCTTCTAGGTCTTGAATACGCTGCTATAGGAGTATTGATTATTGCACACAGTTCTTGCTGATTGTAAGTCGGGGGTCACCAATAGATGTATTCCAAACGGAATTGATTCACACTTGTTTGTTGTTAAACATTGAATGATTTTTATTGATTAATTGTTGTTCTTTTATGTAATAAAAGTGCTTATTCTGTAATTTCACATTCTATGGGAAAATGCTTACATAAGTATTTACTAAATTAATTCAATAACATTTGCACGCAGAATTGATTAATGCTTATTGTGCAAAATGTGATTTAACAATATGCTATATTATATAATTGAGTTGATAATAATTTTGTTGCTGTTAACAATATGCTATAATGATATTTGACTTAATAACAATTTTATTGTTGTTGTAACAAGTATTATAACCTCTCCTCTCGCTATGCCACTGGTCTTAACAGATATTTGTAGTTCAATTTATTAATATTACTCATACGCTTGGTTGGACTTTTACAGCATGACAAATACAATGGAAATGACCCTCTATAAATTAAAATATTTACATAAGTGCATTTATATATTAACACTTTATTTACTTACACTTAGACAAATGTTGTACTTGAACAGAACAAAATACTAAAAGTCTAGTGATTACCGTTAAGAGAGCCACAGGATAAATCCGACCGATTATTTATTTCAAGATCAATGCGTTTTTCTAGTTTTGGTTATGTCAAGCGTCAAGATGTATAACATTACAAAAATTATACCCAATAGTTTGTCAAAAGTAGGTTCCAGTTAAGAGAATAGGTGAATTATTATAATCGTCCTCATTTCCGAAATAATTTTAAGTAAGATGGAAAAAATGTCAATAATTTGACTGAATAGTTATGTTCCAATTAAGAGGTATAGTCGAATTATTATGATAGTCAATTGATTCTGACATCATCTTAAGCTTAAGTTAGTTTGAAGGATAAAATCCAAATACTTCTTGCTCCGGTCTAATATAATTGATGTTTCATTTAGATTAACTTTGATAATGTATGTATATATATATATATATATATATATATATATATATATATATATATATATATATATATATATATATATATAAAATATATATATATACACACACATATATATATATATATTTTATATGCTAATTATAAATTAGCATATAAAATAATCTCCTTCAATAGTAAATGCAAAAACTAAATATGTACATATAATTGTATGTACAAACAGAACAGAAACAGTATTAACCTGACCTGAGAGAAGTCATTGTCTTTTTAGGAATTTAGCTGGCTCTTTTCTTCTTCTTCATCATCTTATTATTATTATTATTATGATTATTTTTCTTCTTGTTTAGTTTTCTGAACATTTGATTTTCTGTTTTTTTTTTTTTCTTTTCTGTTTGCTCCTGTCCGCATTTATTTACAATTTTTTTATCCCTCTTTGTGATTTTAACCTGTTTGGCTGATTTCTGCCACACGTTAATAAATAATTTTTAGGATTCGTTTAAGAAGAAACAGAAGCATCAAGATGCCGCATTCAACAGCACAACAATATGGTAGTACACCAACTAAATATGTACGTACTACAAAATTTTGCATAGTAAATGTACGTTGGCAAAACAGAGAAGAATGTATACATGACGATCATTAACCAAGAAAGCTGATGATAATGATGTTCATCACATCGTCAACCAAAGCAACAGTATTTATAATTATTTTCATCATAATGATTATTAGAGTTTTTCTTTTTGTCATCGTGTAGAACAAGTTGCAAACATAAGCGAAACTGGTGATTGGGATGATGATGGTAGCGAGTGATGCTGACATTTATGGTGGCAGCCCACTGTTCATACAACAGTAAGAACAACATTTCAGCCAGTCTTGGGTACATTCTTGTTGGTCAACGTATGTGTCTGTGTGTATGTGTGATATTGGTTGTATATGTAGTAAGTATATAACCGCTTGCATTGGTCTTTGGAATGCTGCTACTATTACACCCTGCAGCATCCAGCAATATCGTTTCATCAACATAACCTTTTATGCGTTGTTGCAGTGATGGTGTGGAATCTAAAATGACTGTGACTTTATTATTTTTTATTTCTATTTTTTTATCCTTGTCTTAATGTTCTTTTCCTTTTTCTGTTGTTTTGTTGGTTTGTTTCTCCTCCGATCTTTAGTTTAGTATACTGCAATTGATAAACATGATTTGTTCTTCTTTTTATTTGAATTTATTTTTCTTAAGAGAATTTCCTGGAAACGCAAGAGTCGTCGTTATTTTTACTATTGATGTTGTTATGTCTATCTGTGTTAAGGTTTTCGGCGGCAATCAAGTACGCTTATTCACATATGTATACAAACATACAAACTAAAATATGAAAGAAAAGTAAATAAATAACAATCCAAAGAAAAATGTGTCTCATAAAGGATTAACGTACGAAGGTAGTAGTAGCAGCAATGGAGTGCAGTTGTGTGAGAACAAGTGAGAAGAACCTGTGCAGGTTGAAAAGGAGCTACAAATGCCTTTATTAAACATATGAATTTATAATTCGATTTATTTCGATGTTCATGCGTTTTTTTCTGAGATTCTTTCAATTAGAATCGTCCTAATATGTATATAAGCTAAATAAAAACTAATTTCGAACATGAATGAAATGAACTTTTGTTATTATTATTAGGCGTGTTTTATTCGACACTCATACTTAGCTAGTACCGATAAATACATGGCAAACAACAACGAAGGTGCTAACGTTAACGACTATAACTGTGTAGATGCTAGAAATCTCAGCATACTCGCTTAGTTCAGTGCTGCCATTTACTTTCATTTTTTCTACTGTACAGCGATGTCACTTATCGTTATCATTGTCAATAAAATTTTTTCACTATTTTTGATACATTTAATCGATTAAATAATCAGAAATAATTCTAGTTAAAGTTTATATTAAAATATAAATTAAATCAACAATGTTTAGTAAACCTAGCATCTACATCATTTTATTGGCACAAAGATAGCGAATAAAACATCACAATTATTATATTTAAATTGTGGAATGAATGGTAATTTCCCCTGGCGTGTTGAGGAAATAGTAACTGTACAAATGCTTCACATAAAGTACTCTATAATTATGAATTTAATGTAATAATTTCAGGACAATTTTTAAGAATGTTTTAGGGCTTTAATTGTAACGATATGTAGCATAAATTATCTACAAATCGATCATTAAACATCAAAGTTATGAAAAAAATTGTTTGGCTGTTTTAAGGTGGTCCAGAAGAATTTGTAACGGTGCCGATATACTCTCAAGGTATGATTTCAATTAAGGGATCAAGTATAATGAGTAAAATAAATATGTGGAACTTATAAGCCCCGAAGGGGTCTTTGGCCTAGCTTCTCTTCCATTACTATTGTGCGTGTTAAATTTTGAACAGTATTAGAAGGGACCTACTTATTTTAGCCGGTTCCGAACGCAGACTCTTGTGACATCACTTTTTCAGTTATTGTGTCGCAGAGTTCTTTTAAAAGCTCTTCCATGGGCACTTTATTACTGCAGGAAGAATTGCCAATTGCTTACCGACAGGTGGGTACCGTTCGATTGAAAAATCTTTTCGATATTAAATGTTTTATGTTTCAGGCGATGATTTAACCCAGGGCCTACAGATCAGAAGGCCAAGACACTAACCACTGAGCTACGGCACCTACTAATACCAACTATAGTTCACAAACCATGTACTGGGAAATTTACTTAGAATGTGGTTTCCTACATATCTCTTCATAATCGATTAGACGTTGAAGTTATGATTTAAAAAAGTAATTTTAGCTGTTCTTAGGTTAATCCAAAAAAAAGTGTTAATGGTTAATTCGTCAACCCACGCTAATGTTTGCTGTATTACATCTAAAAATAAAATGTTCATAATATACTCAATTAAATTTCATCAGAATGTAGGAAACATTGCACTTTGTAAGACGCCTGTTCAGCTCATATTGTTGTTGTGTTATCTTATTCCTTTCTTCCAGCTGATTTAGGAATTTTAAACATTCTAGGATGGATTTTTGGTAGAATATGATTTTTTACTTAATACTTTTATCACAACGTGACTGTTTCAGATGCTATACGAAAGAGTTTCCCCAAATGATATCGTGTGTGAAAAAGCAATGGAGTCTTACTCCATTGCTTTTTCACACACGATATCATTTGGGGAAACTCTTTCGTATAGCATCTGAATCAGTCACGTTGTGATAAAAGTATTAAGTAAAAAATCATATTCTACCAAAAATCCATCCTAGAATGTTTAAAATTCCTAAATCAGCTGGAAGAAAAGAATAAGATAACACAACAACAATATGAGCTGAACAGGCGTTCTCAGAACCTGATCCAGATATAAATGAGGAAATCGAAAAATGGGCGATGTACTTAACAAACGAAATATGGTGTCAACATCAGCACAGAAAACATACAAAAAAACTTCTGTCGTATAATGACAAAAATAGCAAAAATGCACTAATCTTAAGCCGACAAAATCTTATACTACTATGTGGGGCATGGACTAGGGGGATTAATAACACTCGCAAAATACTAGGGATTATGTAGGAGGGAAATATCCTCAGCCCTTATATCCTAATCTTAATCCTAGAAATTAGTGGTAGAAATAATTATGTTATTATTAATCAAATTTTTCAAATTGTGTCCAAATAAATTACAATTACAAATTGTTTCTAAATGAATTATGAACACCCCCCTTCAAATAATTTATATAAAAAAAAATTCATCCAAAATGCTAATTCATTAGAGTTTTTATTCTAATCTTTGTTATTCCATTTTATGATCGTGAAAAAATCTATATGTGAGTTCCATACATCCATATATTCATATATATATATATATATATATATATATATATATATATATATATATATATATATATATATATATATATATATATTCATACATACTATATAACATGCATAAACGATATATGCACGAGTTTATTTCATCAGTCACTTTAAAGAATGCGGAAATTGATGTTTCTGCCATTGCTGCAGTTGCTGCTAAGCATATGTAAATGCTATGCAATGAATGTAAAGGCAATCTTTTCAACAACATCAAAAAGAAAGAAGAAAGTAAAACGAACCAAAGGAATTAACGAACTTATAGTGCTTAAGTTAAATGTTGCGTATATCTAATGGCATATTCCAGAGGAAACATCTACATCCACTACATCTATCTAATGCCGTAGCCATCACTCCACAGCATCATACATATTCGTAGCTAAACATTTACGTTGCAATGCAATATTGTTTTTTATTAGTCTATGTTATCGTTGCCGTAACGAAGCTGGTCTGACAACTACTTACTTGCATTTTTGCCCAAAAACAAAACGATACATATGTACATACATATATATAGTATATGTAGTGCAAGTACATGTTAAGGAATATATTTACAATTTACTGTAATATTATGCGCCCACTATGGATGGTATGCTGGTTAGATTCTAGCATCAAACTAAACAAAATTAGTTACATTTACAATTCTTAATGATCATTGATATTGGTATTTGGTATTTGGTAAAAAGATGATGCTCTGACAGTATAACAACTTGAAGAGTTTTTTTGGAACCGAAACGGGAATCTAGAGGAATTTTGGGGAAAGACGTTTACTTTTTAAAATACTACAATTTTTTAAACATAATTCATAATTTTCTATCTTTGATTAGTAGTGAATTTCAGAACCAAGCCAAATATAGTGAATTAATTAATCGTTCGAAAATATTTGTATAAAAGTTCGACGGTCCGTTGTCATTGTGTATAATTCAAAATCTTTTATTTTTTACGGAAGCGTTCTCTGAAAAGGCTCATAAGTCCCTAGTAATATTATTTATTCAATTGAAGAGTCACCAACTCATTCCTGCCTTGTATCAGCTCTTTTTCTTTTTTTTTTTTTTTGTTTTGTGTTTCGGCTCGTTTGTAATGCGCATTACTGTCCGGTTTGCAAATGATATTCATTTACACAACTCTCATAACCTATAATCAAGTTTCCGATGAATATGGGGCCCAAATTCATTCGTTCCAACACGACTCTACTCAATTTAAATAAAATAGTTCTAAACATTAACCACAATTGAATTCTAATCAATTCCTGAGAAGCTAACGAACTAACTTCCTGAAACTATCACAATGATTATCGAATACGAATTTCTTCACTTTATTGACGGTTTCCTGATTGGTTGAAATTAAAGACCGTCCAAAATGATATAAATTATCACCTGCTTTACGATCCGATTTATACCATTTAATTGTTATTTTTCTGGATATAATGCATTCGTCAAAAATATTTGGAGATTACCACCGCATATTCGCATTTTGATGCCGATAGCAAAAGGATTGTAGTATGTACATTATAATGCTGATAACCATGGCTATATAAAATGTTAAACAATATATCTATTGATCAATATATTCAAACAATTTAAACTTTCGATTCTTGTCAATAAACTAAATGACAAATCGCACATAAACTCAGCGTTATAAGAGATAACAGTTATAACGCAATTAAAAGGGAATTAACGCAGTCGGTTTACTTCAGTCCTGAAACATATCACATAGTCCTGATTTAACGTATCATTGGCCAGCGAAACCGGCTGAATGCTTGCAGCACTTTCTTAGCCGATTTTACTTCATTCCAAATTAAAATTTTAAGTGCTTATTAAATCCTCAAAAATTTTACGAAGAATTTTCTTCGTAAAAATGTTTGGTTGTCCAACACTGAACAATACTACAAGGAGAGCTTCTCGCAGGTTCTTTGGAGCTGTTATTGCCGGATATGTACGTTTGTAAGTAAATTAGATGTATATATATATATATATATATATATATATATATATATATATATATATATATATATATATATATATATACATATATATATATACATATATATATACATATATATATATACATATATATATATATATATATATATATATATATATATATATATACATATATATATATATATATATATATATATATATATATAGATATTAGCGATTTCCGAATGTTAGATACCTTGTGACATCACTTCATGGTAAACTACATGGTAAACTAAAATGGCCTGCCGACATGCGGGTTAATTATTTGAAAAAAAGTTCTTTAGGTATATTAGAGTTGTGCTTCAGCAGCCGGATAATGTTGCATAAAAAGGGGTCATTGGCCAAGCTTCTCTTCCATTACTGTTGTGCGTCTTAAATTTGAACAGTATTAGAAGGGACCTACTTATTTTAGCCGGTTCCGAGCGGCAGAACACTTGTGACATCACTTTTTCTGAGCTTTGTCACAGAATTCTTTTAGAAGCTTTTTCATGGCAAGTTGTTACTGTCGGAAGAATTGCCAATTGCACCACGGGGATTGAACCACGACCTACAGATCAGAAGGCGAACACACTAACCACTGAGCTACGGATAATGTTGCATATATTTACATAAACCTTTAGCAATCAACAATGAAAACCTCAAAATCACATTGCCTCTTATTTGTTTGTTTTCAATTTAATGTTGCTGTGCGAAGGGAGTGAACTATAAAATTGTGGAGATAAATCAGGTTGGCTCTTTCTTCATTTCAAAAAAATGCGTGGGTGGGTTAGTGAAAAGCAAAAATTGTTGAGTGTATTGGTATTTTGGTCACGCTGGTCTTGCTGGAATGGCACTCAAATATGCGCGTGTTAAATTTTGGTCTGAAAGTATTATTTTTGAATACGAAAATTTTTAAACGAGAATTAAATCAAAAAATTTTATTTTTACTTTGAGTCAATTCCCTCAGTGTACTCAGAGAGATCAGCACCTACCTGGGTACATTAAATTGGTTCGAAACATTAAACTACTAAATAAAATATAGGCTTTGATAGTCAAATTTTAAGTAATAATCAGGTCTAATGAATACAGTAATGGAAATGACATTATATTCATAGTTCTGGACTAACGAAAATCCTCCCCAGTGTTCGGCCTTGCTTGCAATCTAATTATTTCAATATTATATTAATCTATCGCTGATTTTTAATACTATACATTGCTTCAGACCAATTAATTAGGATTTCCATGATTTCTTTGTCCTTTCTAATTCCGTCATCCGCAGTGCTGATGCGGATGATCGATGGGCTATTTTTAAATAAACTTGTTAATTATTTTGTTTAATTTAAAAAACAAATGAAACAATAACAAAATTTTTGGCTTTTTATAAAAAAAAATACATATAACGTACATCCGTGCATATAACTTATTCAAGATATCACTCACGCGCTCGCATATAATTGTCCACACACATATATAAATACGTACCCGACAAATATTTCACTTCCTTCGCGACTTCGCGAACGAAAATAGAAAATTTCGAATAGAGACAACTTAAAAATAGATTTGTAGACGCTGTTAGATGTATATTCGATGATGTTGTTGATGGTGATGGGTGATGATGAGGATGATGACGGCGGTGATGGTGGTGGTGGTGTTGGTGATGAATATGTCGCAGTATTGTTGGTAGCGGTGCGGCGCTAGTGATACTGATTTTTTGTTTGTCTGTTTTTTGCTATTCATTTGCTTCTTCTCATTTTCATTTTATTTGATTTGTCTTTAGTATTTTTAACAGATCGCGTCAAATAAAATATCGCATCGTCTGGCCACAAGGAGAACGAGTCGTATGATTGTTGTGTTTTCTTGTTTTTATTGTTGTTGTTTGTATTTATATACGTAAGCATGCATCACCAAACAGTCACCTCCAACCACACCGCACTACGACGGGACGCATAGAACTTGTGGGCTTATACACATGACTATGTGGTGTGGTAGAAAAATTACAAATAATTTAAATGCTAAAATTTATTAAAGAAATTTCCAATTCTATTGAGTAGGTATATATGATATAACTCGTACTAACAATATTAAATACGTGATATTACAAATAAATTTATTTAAATGATTATTTTAAGTAAAATTGCAATATTGTCCATTTCTCAAGTAGACTTTTTGTGTAATATCCATGTAAATAATTCTATAATATTTGCTTTTTTTTAATTGAGCATGATTGTTGTACTTGTTGATATGTGGAAAGAAATGTAGGGGGAAACGGAGCAGACTTGACCAATTGGTCTAATTGGTATTCAATTTCGTTTTCGATCCCTTAAGATAGTTTGTAAAGGAAAAATCCTTACTCCATAGAATATAACTTTTTCCAACTTTACAAGGCAAAAAACTGCTTATATGTGTCATATTAATTGTAAGTACGAAATGAAAGAGTTACAAATCGTAATCGTGTCGGGTCTCAATCGAATGGGAGGAGAATCAACAAATAACCTGACTGCTGTTCAGGAGTCACACCTAGAGGGTTATAACGTATGACCGAACCACATTATTTTTACCTTCCCAACATTTTCCTGAAACAAACTTACTCTCTGTCTCTACCACTATAAAATTAAAATTTTTATTAAATTCACCGCCACCGGTGCCAGGAAGCTCAAAGATGGATGTGATAAATCCAAACATACTTATTCCTATATCTAAACCTAGTCCTTATGAAATCTCCTTTACAAAATTAATCTAAAAATACCTGAAGTACTCCCAATGGGAGTATTAAGTACTGCCATAGCTGCCGAAGTATCGGCTGTAGAGAGATGAAATGTAGATCCAACCGTTATTAATTTTGTTCTTGTCAATATTTATCAAAGTATGATTTTATCCTTTATGGAACTGCAGTACAAATTTATGTTTTTATAAAATGAAATACTTTTGTCGAATATTTCTTGAATTTAACTGAAAACCTGAACAAGTACCCCCAATTTCATATCAGTTAATAAATTCCAGAAAATTATTGGGAGCGCAAATTAAAAATGCGGGATTTACAACAGATGGCGTAGTTCGGGATATAAGCATCAGACAATACTGAAACTATATTCATGTCATAACCTCATTCCATAGCTTTCATTTTCAGTATGTGTCATTTGCCCGGAGTGTAAACAACATAGTTTTTTTTTGGCTCTCAATATGTCAAGTTTTGTGACCACAAAACAGCATTTGAGGGAAGTTTTAATTTAATTCTTAAATTTGGAGAAAAATGCAGCTGAATTTTTTCGCTTGGGATTGTCGTAGTGAATCCACTTTTCATCACCAGTAACGATGCGATGCAAAAAACCTTTCCTATGTTGCCTTTGGAGCAGCTGTTCGCAAGTTAAAAATCGCCTTTCGACGTCTCTCGGCTTTAACTCGTACGGTATCCAATTGCCTTGCTTTTGAATCATTCCCAATAGTTTTAATCGATGGGAAATGGCTTGGCGTGTAACTTCGAACAATTTGGAAAGTCCTTCTTGCGTTTGACACGAGTCCTCATCGAGTAATGCCTCCAATTCAGCATCTTCAAACTTCTTCGGCTGTCCTGGACGTTCTTTGTCTTCCACATCAAAATCACCACTTCTGAAACGCACAAACCACCTCTCGCATGTTGAAACTGAAAGAGCACACTCCGGATAAGCTTTGGAGAGTAATCGATGCGATTCAGCTGCACTTTTCTCCAAATTAAAGAAGTAAATCAAAACTTCCCGCAAATGCTGTTTTGTGGGCACAAAACTTGACATATTGAGAGCCAAAAAAAACTATGTAGTTTACACTCCGGGCAAATGACACATACTGAAAATGAAAGCTATGGAATGAGGTTATGACATCAATATAGTTTCAGTATTGTCTGATGCTTATATCCCGAACTACGCCATCTGTTGTAAATCCCGCATTTTTAATTTGCGCTCCCAATATATTAATCTTATACCACGACATCATCTCCTTCAAAAACTTCATCTCTCTTATCAAGTAATCACCTAACCAATACTTTGTTAGTATGCTTGCAATATATAATATAACTACAGAATAACAACAATGTCAACATTATTATTGTATAAATACATGTTCCTATCCACACAAGTATGTTGGTGTTAGCGACAACAAGAATAAACACAAAAATTAAATAAAACAAAGAAAAAAACACAAAATACGATTGCATTCCAGAAATTCCTCAATAGTAGGTATCGTAGGTACTTTCGTTTGTATATATAAATTTACAGACATTCAGAAATTATTTTTCTATGTAGTACTACTGTGGATACGTATATGTATACATTCATATTTAAATGAGTCAACAAAATGAACAACAACATTTTTTTTTTCACTTATTCTGGTGATATGACAAACGCATTTATGCTTTCATCGCTTATTATCGCCATCATTACCATGATAATTATCATCATCAGCATCATAATCACCATCACTATCATTATCATCGTTCTTAGTATCATTTTTACATAAACATATAGCAATCGTTACCAATCAACATGATCAACTTTCAAAAAGTGCCAAGTCGTTGTGCTGCTATTTTTCTCTTAAAGCGCCTTTCTGTGAAATGAAAAAAGAATATATCTATATATATTCGTTCATAGCAGAAAGCTAATACAAAAAATACATTCGCTAAGAAATGGAATTTTAAACGAACGAAGAAGCGAACATTTCGCTGTTTCGTTTTAGAGAAAGAGACTATCATAAATAATCGTTGGAATCCTATAGAAATTCTATAAAAGGTAGGTTTGTAGGTAAAAGGAACATTTTTTTTCACGTAGTTATGTATGTATATATAAATATACGTAGATGATTTGCATACCACAGCAAGCCGCAATAATCATCTAGAACTAAAGACTGACAACTGTGATAAAGTTCGGAAATAATATACCGTAGCACTCAAACATTAATGGTATCTTAATTTTACTCTTGCTGATTCTAGAGTTTTAATTAAACTCTTTATAATTGGGATGATAAAAAGCCAGTCCATTCACCAGCTCTTACCTTATTTAAGTTGACACTGCGAAATGATAAACAAAAAAGTTCATTTTGAATGAACCATTTCCAGTACAAATAAATACACCCCCTTTGAATATTTGAACCGAGGTGACGGATAGCTCAAAGGCATGTAATTGAACAGATTAGTTGTAAATATACAAATAAGCAGATTCCAACCGTAATGACGGTATCAGCATAGTGAGCAACTTACAATAACTGCGAATTTAAAGAACACTAAAATTAAGCACAATGGTTCTCCGGAGCTAATTTACGTCCATCTATATGAAGGTATTTATATTAATTAAGAAAATTATGATAATAATGCTGTTGATATTTTAACGTAAAACGCAATCATCACACAGTCTGAAACTCATTCTCACACTCTCTCACTTACGCACTCGCTCACATAGCCACAGAATCACAATGGTCCAGTTCAGTGGCTTCGAATGTAAATTCTCCATGTGACCAGTTGATTGGAACACTTAATGAATAGGTCTGGTGTTTTACATTCTTTGCTGTTGCTACTTACTCCTCTGCTCCTTTATATATGGTTATTTGTTATTTCTTTATTATATTATTTTTTTTTTTGGATTATACTTTTTTTCCGTCTATTAAGTACTTACGAGTAGTATCGTATATAACCGATTATCGAACTACTCGTAAATCATAGAAATAAGTTTACGTCATGAGTATTACAAAATTGGCTCGTCACAACATTTGTTAGCGGTTATTGGTTAGCATTTTGTTGAAGACCTACAATTTTGTTTATAATTTATGCCAACTATATGTACATAACTCTAAGTGTAATTAAATATTAATATATGTATGTATGTCCACATGACCGTCAATGCGACTATATTATGGGGATGTCTATGATTGAATATTTTCTGGGTAACGTTATTTGAAAATATGTACATCCACAGACTCGCCGTGGACATAGATACACATATTCACACAAGCTTATGCAGACATAGTCGCATGGTTACTTACTTACTTACTTAATTATGTGGCCATAACAACCGAATATCGATTTAGGCCGAATATAACATGCTTCGCCAGCCATCTCTGTTCTTCGCTAGCTGGCGCCAGTTCCGGAGAACCAGACGCCAAGCGCCGTCCAGTACTTGGTCTTTCCACCGGAGCTTAGGTCTACTTCTTCTGCGTCGTCCTCCAGCGGGTTCCGAATATAACACCTTCTTAGCTGGAGCGTGTTATTCCATTCGCTCGACATGACCTAGCCAGCGCAGCCGCTGATGCGGTTTACTATGTCAATATCATGGTTGTACCTTATTCGGTACTCGACACCAACAAAAAAAAGTCCAAAGATCTTTCGTAGGATTTTTTTTCTCGAAAACTCCAAGCATTCGCTCAACCGAGGTTGGAAATTGTCCAGGTTTCAGCACCATATGTAAGGACAGGCATTATGAAAGACTTGTAGAGTGTAGTTTTCGTTCTTGAAAAGAGGGGGCTTGACTTCTCAATTGCTTACTTAGCCCAAAGTAGCACCTGTTTGCAAGAGTTATCCTACGCATGATCTCCAGGCTGACGCCATTACTCTTGTTTATGCTGATTCCAAGATAGACAAAGTCCTTCACCACCTGAAAGTGTAATTGTCAACAGTGACGTGTTGTCCAAGATGCTGGGAGTCTTTGTTTGTATACACTAGGTACTTCATCTTGCCCTCGTTCGCCGTAAGACCCATTCAACGCGACTCTCTTTCCAACTAAGAGAATGCTACACTGACTGCTCCCGTGTCCATGCCGATTATGTCAATATCGTAGGCATACGCCAACAGCATGACACTTTTGTTGAAGATAGTGCCATTATGTCGTAGATCACTAGCTTGTATTATTTTCTCCATAATAAGATTGAAGAAGTCGCACGATAACGAATCACCTTGTCTGAAACCTCGTTCGGTATTAGAGGGAGGGCAGATGTCCTTCCCAATTTTCACTGCACAACGGTAGTTATGCAGTGTCATTCTACAAAGTCGAATGAGTTTTGCAGGAATAGTTCGGTATTGTGGCGTAGAGGTAATCCCTTACCGAATTGTCGAAAGCAGATTTATAATCAACAAATAGGTGGTGTGTCGATCTGTTTTTCTTGGATCTTCTACAGGATTTGGCGCAGTGTGAAAATCTGGTCGATGGTGGATTTACCAGGTCGGAAGCCGCACTGATAAGGTCCAATCAGGTTGTTGAGCATGGGCCTTTATCTTTCACACAGTACACAGGATAAGACCTTCTATGCGATGCTCAGGAGACTTATTCCACAGTAGTTGGCGCAAATTGTGGGGTCTTCTTTTTTATATACGGGACAGAGAACACTGAGCCTCACAATCATCAGGCATGCTTTCATCCGACCATATTCTGCTTATGAGCTGGTGCAGACAGGCCATCAGCATTTGCAGCTTTGTTGTTCTTCAGCCTTAAAATGGCCGTTTCAACCTCGTCATAGTCAGGTGGTGGTACATCAACACCATCATCTGTAATTGGGGTTATCGGACAATCTCCTCCACTGACGGAATTGTTCGTAGCATCGCCATTCAGTAACATCGAGAAGTGTTCCCTCCATAGTCTCAGTACACTCTGGACATCTGTGACCAGACTTCCATTTCCGTCACGACAAGAGGAGGCTCCGGGCCACTGAAGCACATGAACTTTTAAGGAATTTTCGATTCTCATTCTTGTCGCTACACATCTCTATCTCCTCACACTCGCGTCTTTCCAACTCCGTCTTCTTGTCCCTGAAAAGACGTCTCTCTGCACTCCTTATATCTCTGTAAAGCTCCTTAACAGCTCGCGTTGCGCCTGCATGTAGGATTTTTCAGTAGGCGGCGTCTTTCTCTGCGGTGGCGTCGCGACACTCCTGATCATACCACTCATTCCTCAGAGGCCGGTAGTAACCGATTACCTCTTCGGCAGCAGTAGTCATGGAGTGGAATATATGTGTCGACCGTGCGCATGTATCATCAAGTGGGGCAGTTTTCTGCATGAGCAGATCCGATAGTCGAGTGGCAAATGCATTTGCTGTCTCTGGTGATCGCAGCTTACTGACGTCAAGATTTCCTGTGTGAGACTTCTCTTGTTATTTGCGGCACATAAACGTGTGCGCACCTTAGCTGCTTTGTGGATGTCGAGATGTTAGAATCTGTTGGATACTAATTACCATGCTTCATGCTGCGGCGAAGTCGATCAGCCTCATTCCGTCATCGGAGGTGTTCTGGTGGAGGCTGAATTTTCCGACAGTTACCAAAGTTACCTTCCTTGCCTACCCTGGCATTAAAGTCGCCAAGCACGATTTATATATCGTGGCAGGGGCAGCGGTCGAAAGCTTCTTCGGGGCGTTGATAGAAGCTCTCATTGGTCACATTGTCCTTCTCATCCGTCGGAACGTAGGCACATATAAGGCTGATGTTAAAGAATTGTGCCCTGGTGCGGATTGTGGCCAGCCGTTCGTTCACAGGCGTGAAATGTGAGACAAGGTGTCGTAGTCTCTTTCTGACCAAAAATCCACATCCTAATTCGTAGCTTTCAGCATGGCAACTGTAGTATATATCACAGGACGCTCTTTTGGAGCAGCCCTGTCCCGTCCATCGCATTTCCTGGAGAGCGGTGATGTCAGCCCTGTACTTCTCGAGGACACCAACCAGCTGGATAGAGGCACCTTCCCTATAAAGGGACCGGACATTCTAGGTGCATATCCGTAAATCATGGTCCTTATTTCGTTTGCGGGGGTCATCATCAAATGGGGTAGTACGTTTCCGAGGCATTTTTATACTATTCACGGGGGGGATATTTTATGTGGCGGGTCCCAAACCCAACGCTAATTGAGGAGGTTTTCGCCACTCACTTCAGCCGCCTCCCAGCGGGTGCCCGGAGTACGTAATACTCATTTTAAAAAATAATAATAATCAGTATTCATCTAAAAAAACATGGATATTAAAAAATTTAAATGATTAATAAACGCCTGTGAAAAAGCAAAATAATATTGTAGTAGCAATAAGTTTTCATTAGTTTCTTTTGGGTTTAGATATGAAAGTACGTAAAAGTGGCCTGACTATGTTGAACACGGCATCCTGGGATTGGCATTATTAATGTATGCATATTGAAAAATTATTAATATTGGCACCCAGCAAATGATTGTTTGCCTGTCTGCTCAAGTGGCATATCGAAATGTGAGTATCTCTGCACTTGTGTGGAAAGTACATTCCGCAATTGTTATTGTTTTTGCTGTTGTATAGTAGTTGTTGTTGCTGCCATGACTGCATTGTAGGTGTTCTGTTTTATAGTTTTATTTTCTTTCATATTTGTTGTTGGTGGAAAAGAATTTCTGCTTTTTATGCTATCCTGTTGATTTTAACGATTTTGTTTTTCTCTCTTGCACACACACACACACACACCTACAATCATACACAGTGTTGCTATGGGACTCTCTTAAAATCCCATCCCGACATTCATTATTTACGTGTGTGCGTGCGTACGTATAAGGTGATCTGGTTTAATTGAATTTACCGCAAAATTTCGGAGAAATATGCATTCCATTTGGTATTGTTTTTTTTTCTTTTGTATTTTGAGTTGTAATATTGAAAAATGATGCCACTCTCAGAGATTATGAAACATTCTATTATAGTAATATGGGTATATTATCAGGAAACCATCGAATGTGATATTTTCTTGTAAATAATATGGAAAGTAGAAAGGAGATCTCTTCGATTTTCTGTATTAAATTAAATTTGTAAAAAACCTAAACAAACAACTATGGTCTCAATTCGAAAAGGATAAATAAATTACAGTTTTACATTTTACAAGTGCCGATATAATTGCATGGATTGATTATTGAGAAAATCCATAAATCATGTAGGCCACTATGATATATAAGCAGCAGGTAGATACAAAAGATAGCGAATGAATATATAGAATGTTGGTAAATTCTTGAAAGTGGAGACAATTGAGAGTTTTCTTCTGAAGAATTGAAAGATATACAATTGTTAAAAAAAGATTTTATATTGATTGAACATGAGACTAAAAGTGATCTATTGTGCATCTCATACGACCCTAGGGGTCTTATGTTTCCTTTTGCAAAACTGCTTGTGAGGTATCTGGCGAGTTGAAGAAAAATGGAAAACTTCGAAGGAATTTACAATAACATTGCAGGCGAAAATAGTGGGTCTTTTCTGAATGAAAGTACGGGAATAAACCATCCAACGAATTTCTTGCGCCGCTGAAAACTGATGAAATCCGCAGTCAGTCGGGAAGGTTTCTGGAATTATTTTCACAGGAGATGTTGAAAAAGGAAAAATATTTTTAAAAAGACTATTTGGTGAAAAAATCTATTTTTGTAAGACAAGTCATTAGATGCCATAACAAAAATTCGTGAAATAGTGTACAATTAGTTCCTCATCCACCATATTCGCAAGTGAAATAAAGGCGACATCATCGAAGTAAACGAATATTTGGAGGAATTGACGAAATAGTATTTTTCTAAAAGCATAGCAAAGATACAAGAACATTGGCATAAGTGTATTTACTTAAAAGAAATCTATTTTGAGCTTTCAAAAATAATTTTTAAATAAAAGGAGGATTTTCTGTATATAGGGTGCGTCAAATTTTTTGCATACAAAAAATGAAACCAAAGAAGATGATTTTAAGTATTTATATTTGATCAAGAAATCATTGGTCTATAATCAATTTCAAGCCTTCACATTTTAATAAATTAGTATTCATATAAAAATAAATAAACTTCTTAGTGACAACTTCTGAAGACTTGAAAATGATTTTACGATAATGATTTCTTGGTATACACGCTCTAATACGTGTCCATGCTATTTTTATAGAAATGGTAATATTTTTAAAAATTCAAAATATTCAACATTTCCGGTATTTAAGACTGAAAATATTGCAATGCAACTTACCCTCCCACATATTTCATATGAATACAACATGTTTTAAGAAAAAAATATTCATAATGAATTTGTATATTTCTTGTTGTTGTTGTGATTATGGTTGTTGCTGCAATTCAAAGAATACCAATGCAATATGATATCTCGTTCGAAAGCACGAAAACACCAAAGCAATATGCGGAAGACGATGTAATCAGTATACTTGTATAAATGTATACATAGATACATACATACATACTTAGTTGTATATACCCTGCAAAAAATATCACTTGTCCGGGATGTGTCCAAGATCAGTCGCAAAGGAATATACGACTAATCGCACTTGTGATCTCTTAATATGGAGTGAACTGTTCCCTTTTGTTCGATCATATCCTATGAAGAGATTAATTGTACACTTTTATACCCGAACGGGTATAAATGTAGATTAGCCGCACGGTTAGAAACTTTAATTCAATGCATTATAATTCTCAATTGCATTTTCATTTCAATTATTTGGCAATTTACCCATTTTTGCTCTTTGCCGCTATTCGAATCAAAATAATTTATTTTCATTAATTGCATTATAATTCTCATGTAAAATTTGTTTTTTTTTTTTATTTTTTTTTTCCGTGATTCGAAGCTGGCACAGAATACAGATCAAGCAATTTATTTTCATTCATTGCATTATAAATTCCGATTCATATATTTCAAATTTAAACGTACAAATAAAAATGTACGTATTTTCTGGCACTCTCCCCGGATTTGAACCTATGTGTTTTGCTATCATATGTTCTATCAGCGTCGCTCTGCCAGCTACACTAATCTGTAACATATTACTGTTAACTAAAAGCAAATCATTTGAAATTGTAGAAAATCTCTAAATATTTTAATTAATTTAAAAATTGATCTCTGAAAGATTAATCCCGGACTACTCTCTTTAGAGATTAATCGCACAATTTCTTGCAGGGTAGTACTCTTACTACATATCAACATCATGTAATGATATTAGTGTTTGTGTATGTTTTCGTATGAATGAATTTATGCTCTTTTTTTTCTTCTTTTATATTATTTACATATATTTCTTTTTATCGTTCACTTTCGTTGTTGACTTTGCCTTGTTCAACAATTTCTTGCACTCACACATACGCATATACATAGCACAACGACTCAATGATTTGATGTGTTTACTCTTTAGCATTCCGATGTCGACGATATGCTTGCCACAAGCAGGCATAGACTGACACGCTGCAATAAACAGGCAACAACTGCACTAGCAGCAGCAGCATCACCTCCACCAACAACAATAATAACAATAACAACAGCAGCAACAATAATAAAGAAGACATTGTACGCGCTTACGTGTATGCCATGTCGTACCATACCATTGGCCCGATTCGTTGCTGGTACTCGTCTACATCAACAGGTAGGTCAGTCAACAATGCGAGTGATGCTTGTTTTTATTTTTTCATATTTACTTTTTATTTTTTGATTTTTTGTTGTTATGGTTTTGTTAAAAAAAACAGTGGCATCGCTTTCAATTATTTATTAAGTAGTAGTTCCCCCTCCCTCTTTTCCTTTTAGTTTTGTTTAGTTTTAATAAGGATCGAGCTGGTAAAAGCTTCAAGAACTCTTTTGACTCGTGTGATGCTTTACAACCCATGTCTAAGACTCATAGTCTATTGTTTTAGTAGAGTCTGTTGTAGTTAAGAAGATAATATAATATCTACGTGCTAAGTCAGTTTTGTATAAAAGTATAAATCAGCACTTTTAAATTATTGTCATGTTTTATACGTTATACAATATAACATGTACGAAACCCCATGAACCGCATAATTATAAATTTCTAATATCTAGTACCTAATCGTTTTTTTTTTCAAATGTCCTTGTTCATTATCCCTAACTGATCGAACGAAATTCAACTTATTTGTTATAATAGAAAATATGTGTATACACATCCATGCATATAAAAATGTCATTGTATATTTGATCTTTAAATATATATTATATTGTACCGTAATTAACGGGTATTTATTTTAATAAATACATATCATGATGTACATATTGATATGAACACGTTAGTAGCAAAAATACCTACCAAATGTCAAACTATGTATATATGAATATTTAATCTTGATAATACTAATTAGTCATATCTTATTCGTATAATTATTTCACTCAGTTCAAATGCATATTTTATATGCAGGGTATATTATTTGATAACATACAACTATATTAAGATATGGATAAAATGTCAAAAAATTCAATTTATTCAATTAAATAAATATACTATTCAGTATTTTGTATCAGATATCAGATATATTAAGAACTCCAATTATTGAAAGCTGTTGTGGAGGATAGAATATTGACTGATTCAATACTATCATAGAATTTTATTGTGTCTATTAAATTAGAAATTAAATAATTTTAAATCGTGAATATATTACGAATTATTAATTTGTTAATCTTTGACAGACCTACGTATATACTTCAATTGCCATGGAATTATTATTGAAAGTCTCCAGAGCCCATCTAGATAATAATATTTTATCTGACGGCTCTGTCAATATAGATAGTTATTTTTATATTACTACATAAATACATACCTACATATTTATGGTATATTTTAATTACTTGCTATTTATTCGGTGGTCTCCTTCTACTTAGCGCGCTTACTTTCGAATATGTCATTTCGTGTGTTAACATATCTTGCATCAAGTTTTAATTCTGTACTTTTTTCTGTGTTATAAAATTTCCAGGTACGAAAAAAAAGCAAACTCATAACCATTGCATATTTGTATTCTTGTTGTTATTATATTCTTTCACATCTCCTCGACTTTTGTCGATTTAGCGTAAAGATTAGCATATCTGCTAATGTATGTTTATACTCGTACCTATATATATTGTACAACGTGCGACTTTTGTTTTAGGACTTTTGAAAAGTATTTTTAAAAAATATTAAGCCAATAAGATATTCGACAAACACAACCTGAATTCTTGATGCTTCAGAACAAAACTGAAACTTTTCTTTATTTCTACTTTTCATGAAAGTTACAAAATATATGCTTAATCAGAAATTCAATATATGCTTTACAATATTATTTATTGGAAACGCTTAATTGCACAATTATTGATTTCTACTATGTTATTGCAAGAGTTGCATTATTTTGTAATTTGCTTTTTACATTTAAAATAAATTGGTCAATATCGTTCGATGCTGACTGTGCATTTATATTAGTAGGCAGGTTACTGACATTATACGTAACTACCCCCACTTTTAGTTTAGAATTCTCCTGAATTCTACTATTTAGTTTTATTGTTTTATGTTTATGTTTGGTAATTACAATTATGACAAATAATATTATTACAATTGATATAACGATAATGCAACCATATGAAATTTTACTGTGGTGACTTAATTTTACAATGTTACTCAAATTTAATTTGTTTATTTTAACTATATCATTTAATGTTACTTTTTGTGTAAAATTTTGTCTTTTTTCGTATTGGGTATATATAATTTTTTCCTCTACATTTTCTTCTGTATTCGAAAAGTAATAATCATTTATTTTTAGTGAACAATTATTGTATCTTATTAAATTATTTCCATTTATTACAATTACATTACTTGTGCATGTTTGATTTATTACAATGTTTTTTGCATTTTTTATAATAATTGTATCTATATCTAGTTCTATTATCTCTATCTCCTTATTACTAAAGAGCTGGCAGCTCGCTTTTATTGAACAGTGTATGCTTGGTTTCATATTTCGTAATTGTTTATTTTCTTCAAACTTGAACGTTTTATTTTTGTAGTCAAAAATTTGTTATATTTCTGAATCTATTTCATTGTTAGTTTCGTTGGGTATTGGTATTAGATATCTAATTTTAATATTTTCAAAAGTAACGGGAATTTTTATGCCAAGTACTAAATATGTGCCATTAAAATATGCTGTTCCCGATTGTAGATACTTTAATTTATTATAATCAATGTCATACTTTATTATTTCATTACTTGTTAATATACTAGGATGTATTATTTTGTATTTCGTTGCTACAACGTTATCAAGTATTTCTTCGATTCTAGTTTTTAGTAATTGGATTTTTGTTAATTGTTCCAAATATATACTACGCTCACATTCTTCATCAATAACCTTATGCATGACATTTAATTCTTCCTCTAATTTGATTTTATCATTACTTATAATGTCACTAATTGTTCTATCGCTAAATTGAAATAATCATTGACCTGTATTTGTTTATTAATTTTCTCGCCTGTCTGTAATAAATGATTTTGTATGTCCTGTCTATCTTCGTCGTCCATAGTACCGAATATCCATTTCGATAAGCTACCTACGCCATTTATTAGTCCACGTTTTTGTCTATTCTATTGGGTCTTAGTGTAAGTAGCTTGTTTCTTGTATCTACTATTTCTAACTGAAGTAAATCTTTGTATTTAGCTTTAACTATTGCTATATTGTCAGTCATTTTATCTAAGATATTCTCTATCTTGCTTACGTTAATCATATGTAAAACTATTTTCGTATCTTTAACTATTTCTTGGTTTTTTATATGAATATCTGCAAATCCTGTTTGGTCCGTTATTTCCGTTACTGTAATGTTTCCATTAATTAAGTGCGTCGCTTGTATCATCAGTAGAAGTATTATTGTTATCTGTAAATTTAAATGGTCTTTTAGTGTTGCATGGGTGTACGTTTCTTAAGCTTTTCTTCTTAAATTTTGGTTGTTCTTTATGTCTTACTGCCTTATAGTTTTTCACAAAACCTTCATTTCTGATTTCTTCGTAATCTTCTCTTTTTGTATTTAATTTGTCTATTACTTTCCTTTTACATCGTTCCATGTTTTGTTTAATTATTTCTTTGTCTATTTTTCCATTTTGTACATCAATAGGAGTGCTTTTAATAGTTGAGTGATATCTATTGTTATAGTTTCTAATGGCTTTTTGTATTATTTGTTTAACTGGTAGATTTTTGTTCGAGTGGTATATTATCCTGAATTTTTCTGCAATTGTATTATGCATTCGTTCTACGTCTGCATTACCAGTATGGCTATGTGGTTTCGTAAGGTGAAGTTCAATTCCTTCTTGTTCTAGAAATTCTTTAATACGAATTGTTTTGAATTCATTATCAGCTATTATTTTTGCTGGTTTTCCTATCTTTGAAAAATGATTTTCTAACTGCTCTATAATTGTCACGTGGTTTCTATCATTCAAAGGGTATGCTGCTCCGAATTTAGAGAATTTATCTATTATTGTTAAAAATTGAAACTTTTTCATGACGTATGTGTCTATATGTATTATCTCATTTATATCTGACGGTGTTTCAGTGTAATTGAATTTCAGTTTAATGGGGTTCCGGTCATACTTAACTTCTTTGCATATATCACATTGATTGATTACCATTTGCACTAACTCCATTAACTTAGGGTAATAAATTTTATTTCTTATATGATTATAGGTTTCTTGAATGCCCGAATGCATACTTTCTCTGACATGGTACAGTGATATCTGTTTCACTGCTTCAACTTCGGTTTCAATATCTTGTGCTCTAAGTGTGCATTTAATAAATTTTAATTGTCTGTCGTTAGAAAACATTTCTATTAATTTTTGTTGAACTACGTTGTAATCTGTGTCACATAATTCCGAATATATTCCTATATTTCCTTTCGTAATGTATTTTCGAAATTTTTCTTTTATTCTTTTCTTTTTCCATGTAACGTTTTTAATTCCTCTACTTTGTTGTTTGTTAAAATTATCTGAGTTTTGTATTTATTTACTATTTCTTTCTTAATGCAAAAATGGTCATGTAGATCTTCTTCAGCTGAATGGATTGTTGCTAGAGTTTCAATATCTTCTAAATTGTCTAACATTTCCAAACTTGATCTGTTATCTTCTGAATTTTGCAGAAATAAAAATTTATTAACATCTTTATCTTCGTCTTGATTGACATTGGAATTTTCTCTATTCTACTTAAAAAATCTGCTACTTGATTTTCCTTCCCTTTTAAATATTCTATATTAAAATCATATTCGCCTAATTTTAATAGCCATCTTTGATGTCTCGGTGACATATCCTTCCCTTTGTATTTTGAATGCAAAAATTTTATAGGTTGATGATCGGTGAAAATTGTGAATTTTCTTCCATAAAGATAGGGTCTTAAATAGTTTACGCTCCATAAAATAGCCAAAAATTCTTTATCTGTCGCGGAGTAATTTTTCTCGTGATTATTTAGTGTTCTTGATATAAAGCATACTGGGTGTCCTTCTTGGGAAAGCACTGCTCCAATTGCATAGTTTGATGCGTCTGTGGTTAATGTGAATGGTTTGTCAAAGTTCGGGTATCTCAATATTGGATGAGAGCTAATTAATGTTTTTAACTTTTCGAATGCTTCTATATAGCTTGGATCTTTTACGTTTATTTTTACATTTTTCTTTAAATATTTTGTAATGGGTTGGGCTACTTTTGCGTAATCCTTTATAAATTTACGGTAGTACCCTGTTATCCCTAAAAATCTTTTTATTTGTTTCTCTGTTTTAGGTAGTTGTAATGTTTCTATTACTTTTATTTTATCCGGGTTCGGTTTTAATCCATTTTCTGTCAAAATGTGCCCTAAAAATTCTGTCTCTTTTTTCATGAAATTACATTTATCGATTTGAATCTTGAGGTTAGCTTGTTCTAATGTTTTGAAGATGTCTGTTATTGTATTTACGTGCTCTTGTAGGGATGTACTAAAAATCAAAATATCTAGATAAACTACACATGTTTTATTAATAAAGTCCCGTAGTGTTTCGTTAATTAAACGTTGAAATGTTGCGGGTGCATTTTTTAAAAAGAATGGCATTCTAATAAATTCGTACAATCCGTGGGGTGTAGCGAATGCCGTTTTTTCTCTGTCTTGCTCCTTAATTAAGATTTGGTACCCTTTTGCTAGGTCTAACCTTTTGCTAGGTCTAACGTTGTGAAATACTGCGCTTTACCTAATTTGTCCAAAATTGAATCTATGTTTGGTATTGGGTATTTGTCGTCTATGGTTACCTCATTCAATTTTCTATAGTCTATCACGATCCTGTATTTACGTTCTCCTGAGTTGTCCATTTTCTTAGGTACTACAATTAATGGGCTAGAGTATCGCGAATGGCTCGTTCTTATGATTCCTTGTTCTTCCATTTCTTTAATTTGTTTTCGTACTTCTGCTTCATGCTGCGGCGGGTATATGTATAATTTACTGTTTATTTGTTTGTCCGTTGTTGTTCTGATTTCGTGTAAGATTTTCGTCGTATTTGTTAATTGGTCTCCTTCTTTAAAAAACAAGTTCTTAAATCGTTTCAAGATTTTTACTACTTCTTTACTTTCTTCTATGTTTAAATGACTTAACTGTATTCTATCCCAATCAAAATCCTTGGCTTCCAATGTGCAAATTTCTAGGTTAGTATATGGATTATTTGTAAATTTTGTCGTTTTTTTGTTAAGCGTTATGTATCCATCTACTAAGTTTATTGTTGTATCAAACAAATTGAGTAGGTCAATTCCTATAATAAAACTATATTTTCGTCCCTTCAATGGAGTCATTTTCCATTTTATTTTCGTATAATATGGGAGATTAAATTCATTAGGTGCTTCTGTTATCACTTCGTATTTAATTACATCATCTTTCGTTATTGTGCAAAATTCAATTGGTTTCTTTAATAAGATTTTTTGAAAATCGTTTATGTTACTATCAATTATGCTTATACTAGCTCCGGTATCTATGAGAGCAATAAATTTCTTATTTTTGATCGTGAGTGTTATGGTAGGAAGACAGTCCGATGCTGTTCCTCGAAAAAATTATGCTCTTCATCTTTCTGGTTTTCACTAGCTTTATTCTTATGACATTGACACAAATTTAACTCAGTGTGTCTTTCTTCTTGTTCTCTTTGCTTTCTCTTTATATTGTCTACTTCCATAGGTTCTTCCCGGTATTGCCTAAGTTGATTCCAGCGATTTTGGCCGGAATTTGGCCTAGGGTGTCCTACCTGTTGGGGCCTATGAAATTGACCTGAACTATTTTGATATCCTTTGTTTTGAAAAAAATTTTGTGAATTCTGTCTTCTATGTGCCGACATATTTCCGTATTCCTGATTTTGTTTCATCTGTCCTGAGTTACCTTCTCTATAGGAAAAATTTTGTTTTTGTCTGATTTGTCCTGAGTAGCTATCTATGTACCCTGTGTGTTTGTTAAAATATTGTGGATTTTGGTTATAGTCTCTTTGATCTACATTAAAATTTCTTCTAGGCCACTCTTTAGGATATGATTTGTATGATTTTCTGTATTCCGGTCTAATACACGTATCTTCGAATCTTCTTTGGTTCATTATAAATATTATTTGCGATAGTTCTTTGTGTTCATAAGTATATTTTATCTAAAAGTGTCCCCTGCGTCATTTCCTTAATTGTATTTATTAAAAGACTGTCAATGTTTGTTAAATCTATTCCTTGTCCGCCTTTATAATATACAATAAGTTCATCTGTCTTATACTTAATGTTCTGAATTTCTATTGCCAGCTCACTTACCGAATTTACTCGTATATTTGTTATTCTTCTGTAGATTTCGTGCGGCTCCGTGTCCGGTTTGTATCTCATCTTTAATGTGTTCTTGATCATTGCCACATTATCTGGTTCCGGAATGTTGATTATGACGTTTTTAGCTTCTCCCTGTACGGTCCTGTAAAATATCATCCTTGTAGCTTCCTTCCTCAGTTCACTATTATTTATTGTCGACAAAAGGTATTCTGCACTGCTGAAGAATGAATTTATCGTTACGTCGCCACGTCCTGTGAACACTGGTAGGTGTGCTATATTCTTGAAGATTCGATCCATTTTGTTGTTATCGGCTGGTTGTTGTTGTTGTAACTCTATATATGCGGTCTTCAGTTGTTCTATTTGATGTTCCCTTCTCGCAAGTTCCTCCATCAGGTCTACTTGTGGTATATGAGTTTGATCCTCTGTCATCTTTCTTCTTATGTCGTGTTCGTGTTGCCTCCTTGATCCTATTTTGATTTTTTTTTTTTTTCGCTGAGCGTTGTGAGTGGTGTCAACAAATTGTATTGTGTTCACTGCACTGTAACTTCTCGTTGCTTTACGCCGAATTAGGTGAGTGGTGTCAACAAATTATATTGTGATCACTGCACTATCACTTTATTATCATATTTGTTTATATCCTAGAGGGTCCTGTCAACTTCCTGAGTTGGCTACGGAATCGCAGGATTATATTTGGGTGTTATAATTTAAACGAATTTTTTTTTCGATCACTATCCTTTCTTCTTTTGCTGAAAGGACTACCGACTGCGCCACTTTTGTTTTAGGACTTTTGAAATGTCTTTTTAAAAAATATTAAGCCAATAAGATATTCGGCAAACACAACCTGAATTCTTGATGCTTCAGAACAAAACTGAAACTTTTCTTTATTTCTACTTTTCATGAAAGTTACAAAATATATGCTTAATCAGAAATTCAATATATGCTTTACAATATTATTTATTGGAAACGCTTAATTGCACAATTATTGATTTCTACTATGTTATTGCAAGAGTTGCATTATTTTGTAATTTGCTTTTTACATTTAAAATAAATTGGTCAAATCGTTCGATGCTGACTGTGCATTTATATGAGTAGGCAGATTACTGACATTATACGTAACTTGCGCGCAGTCGTATTTCCTTCCCACTATCATTAATAAAACTGAAAAGTATTCATATGTGGATTGACTGGTGGATTTCCATATATATATATATATATATATATATATATATATATATATATATATATATATATATATATATATATATATATATATATATTTATATATATATATATATATATATATATATATATATATATATACATATATATATATATATATATATATATATATATATATATATATATATATATATATATATATATATATATTATTTTTGGATTAAATTGAAAGTTTTATTTAGTATAGTTAGAATGATCCGATTTTGGTCAAATATGCACCGTTTTGTTCGATAACTTGTTTGTGGCCAGGAGTTGTCCAGATGGAACTCAATTCCTCTACTATTGGCCAAAGCAGGCCACTTCTGGGCGTGAATCCTGGTTTGGCCACGACGATTTTCATTATTTTATCGATATTTTCGTGAAAGTCGCCAATAAGAGTGGACGTGTTTCGCATCTCTCCTTTGATAGAGTCGGAAAAGTGATTGATTTTGGCACAAAAAAAAAAAAAATTAAATATATTGCGGAAAAGACGCTAAAAAACTCAAGGAGTTATTTCTGTGATCTTTTATTGCTTATACAAATAAGCAAAAAGAACATTAAAATCAAAGAAAAAAAATAATAATATCGTTTGTAAACATTTTGTTTGTAATATGAGTGTTCAGCGGTCTCCTCTCCGGCAACGGCAATCGCCTATTAATGTGTGTGTAAACAATAATTTGCAATCACCCGCGCAACCCCCGACAAGTGCATTATCAAAAAAAACAGTTGATACCCACTGCACAAGTGAAAGTAACAGTGCAAATCTTTTGCCTACACATATTTCTCACTCTAACACTACATCAAAATTTGCAACAACAATAAATACAGACAAAAAAATAATTTGTTCTCTCGTGATATACTATCTCCCTCTATACCGTGGAGTGTAGAATGCGCTTCTCCTGCTGTAACACCAAAAGCTACAACATCAAAGCAAACAAATAACGGCCTTTCTACTGAAGTGCATGACCCAGTAGTTAAAGCAACTAGTGCGATGACTAATAAAGAACCAGTTGCTGTTCAAACTGGAATTGATCGCTACATTACTGTAGTAAAGCGAAAAAGAAGTCCGCAAAATTCAAAACAAATGAATTCAACAAAAATTCAAAAGCAGAACACTGCCCCTATTAGTTCGGAAAATAGATACGCTCTGCTTTCAGGTCATGAAAGTGACGAAAATATTATCTCCAAGAAAAATTTCAAACCCCCACCCATTTTCTTAAAGGAACGCAACTCAGATAAGTTGATTTCTAGAATTACAAGTCTTATAGGACCAAAGAATTTCCACGTTGTTCCTATTCGCAAAGGCCAAATTGAGGAAACGAAAGTGCAAAACTACAGCGAAGCACATATCAGCTAAAAAGTAGTAAGGGCTTAATCGTTGTACTCAAAGGCGTCGAACCCAACGTTGATATTAACGAAATCAAACTTGCCCTTCAGGAAGAAGGGTTTCAAGCCAAAACAGTATTTAACATTCTCAACAAGAGCAATATACCTCAACCGTTATATCGTATTGAGCTTCAGCCTGAAACAAAACCCCTATAAAAGGTGAAGTACACCCCATATATAAAATTCGATATTTATTGCATCGCAAAATCACAATCGAAGAACCCCATAAGAGAACTGGACCTCCTCAGTGCCAAGAATATGGACATACTAAGACATATTGTACCCTGCCAGCTGTTTGTGTGATTTATGGAGATCTCCATAAATAAAACATATGCCCAAAATCTAAAGGCGAAGCTAGCATGAAAAAATGCAGCAATTGTGGAGGTAATCACTCCGCAAATTATAGAGGTTGCCCAGTATATACAACCCTAAAGCTAAATTTCTCCGCTAGCAATCAACCTCTAAAACCAGTTGAGCAAACTCAGATAGCCAACTCAAGTAAGAGACAAAATATTGATGCAACACAATTCTTCTCTGCAATCCCAAACAAGAATCAAACCAATTCATACGCTAGCGTGTTAAAACAAAACCCACACCAACAAAGCAATGTAAATAATGAGCAGAAACACTCACTGCCCACCCAACAGCCAAGTACCCTTGAACATTTGCTTCGAACATTAATTCAGAATATGAACCAATTCATGAACTCAATGCAAACAATGATGCAAGAAATGATGAAAAATCAATCGATGTTACTCCAAACATTGCTATCCAGACCATGAGTCGTCTCAAGATATGCCACTGGAACGCCAACGGCTTAAGCCAGCACCGTTTGGAGCTAATTCAATTCCTTGAATCCAGTCAGATCGACATAATGATGATATCTGAGACCCATTTCACTGACAAAAATTGCTACCAAATACCATATTACAAACTGTACACCACAAATCATCCGCATGGTAAGGCACGCGCAGGAACTGCCATATTGATAAAAAGCAGAATAAAACATCATGTTCTCGAAGATTTCAGTAGAGTCTACTTGCCAGCAACATCTATATGCCTGGAAGAGTACATCTCTAAGCTAGTAATATCTGCGATATACTGTCCCCCAAGATACAGTATTACCGAACAGCAATATAAAGAATTTTTCTCAACTCTTGGTAGCAAATTCTTGGTTGCTGGCGATTTCAACGCCAAACACACTCACTGGGGCTCCCGCTTTATAACTCCAAAGACAGAAGTTTATGCTCAATTATTACTAACCACGGCTACGATGTAATCTCAAATGGACAACCGACATATTGGCCGACGGACAAGAGGAAGATACCCGATCTCATAAACTTTGGAGTCGCCAAAGGTTTGCAGATGGAAAATATCTCCACAAAGTGTAATTATGATGTATCATCTGACCACTCACCCACGGTAATATCTATAAAATCACAAAGCCCCCAGGGCAATTGCGTTAGAAAGAAAATAGACTGGTTATAATTCAAGAAATATATAAATTCCCATCTTCCTCTGAGTACTGTATTAAGAAATGGACACGATGTAGACTCAGCACTCGAAAAATTCAACCAGCTGCTCTCAGCTCAGCCACCTGCACAAAGGTATGCAAGCAATCAAACTATAGCCCATACACACCAGCCGACATTGAATTGCTAGTAAGACAGAAAAGAAGACTCCGAAGACAATGGCAAGAATTCAGATCACCGAATCTGAAAACAAAGCTACAGCACTGCACTCGAAAGTTAAAGCAAGCCTTAAAAAATAAAAACAACAAAGAGTTAGAAGAGCACATAGCGAAATTATCACCTGGTGAAGCGTCAGACTACTCTTTGTGGAAATCAGCAAAAAACTCAAATCGGCCAATTCTCACTGATTCCCCCATCCGTTTGAGTGACGGTAATTGGGAAAAAGCAACTGTGAGAAGGGTTTGGCTTTTGCAAACCACCTAAAAAGTGTGTTTACACCCAATCCACCCTCTTCACAGTCATCATTACCAAAATTAACTTCTCAACCATGCTCAATAACGCTCAAAATTAAAAGAAGGACATATTCAAAGCAATTTATAAAGATTTAAACCCAAAAAAATCTCCTGCTCCAGATAAAATTACCGGTAAAATGATAAAAGAGCTACCTCCGGCTTCAGTAATTCATCTCATGCACATTTTCAATGCTATCCTTCGTATTAAACACTATCCCAAATGCTGGAAAACTTCAAAAATTATTATGATAGCAAAACCAGGAAAATACCCTACAAAAGTTGCATCGTACAGACCTATCAGCCTTCTGCCTCTACTCCCTAAAGTATTCGAAAAGCTACTTGTAATGAATATAACTCCATTTATTAATCTCAACCAACTGATTCCTCAACATCAGTTTGGATTTAGAAAACAGCACGGCACAATAGAACAAGTCCACCGCATTGTAACTCTGATAAGGAACACTTTTGAAGAAAAAAAGTATTGCTCAGCTGTCTTTCTTGATATCACTCAAGCTTTCGATAAAGTATGGCACGATGGCCTTATTTACAAACTCAAACTCTTACTGCCTGCAAATGTATCCTCATTGCTTAGTAGCTATCTCACGAAAAGACAATTTCTCGTACATCACAAGGATTACACAACAAATCCATTGGATATTCACGCTGGCGTTCCTCAAGGAAGCGTTTTGGGCCCCTTACTGTATCTCTTATACACTTCAGATATGCCCAACAATAACTATACATTCATATCGACCTTTGCTGATGATACGGCAATATTGTGCTCTCGCTCCAACCCCATAAACACTACTAAACTCCTGCAGACTCATGTCGATTCTCTCGAAATCTGGCTAGCAAAATGGCGTATAAATATTGGCATTCGCCAATAGAGACTGTGCGTGAGAAGTTTATTTCGGGGACGAAAAATTTTCAAATTAATTAAAATTAAAATAAATTTGCGTTTTTTTTTTTAACAAAAATCCATTTAACTGTGCGAAATAGAGACTCGAATATAAGTGTGGTTTAAAATTTAAGCTTTGGGCTGATCCTAATTAAAAATACTATGAAAAATGGATAAATGTGAAAAATGTAAATTGACAATTCGAGGCGAGACTGGAATAAGATGTGAAGGAGTTTGTGGAAAGATTTTCCATTTCAAAGAAATGTGTGCAGGTTTAGATGATTATGCAGCAAATATGTTCAATTCAAATCGGATGATAAGATTTATTTGTCAAGATTGTATTACATATATACAAAATATAGATTCGGCAATTAAAGACATACAAACAGTTATACAAAAAAATGGTGCGTTATTAAAAGAATATAAAGGTGAATTTAATTTGGCACTAAAAACAAATGAGATGGAAATAAAAGAGCTTTTACAAGCAATTGAAAGTAAATACAGCGAAAGAATTGAAGTAATGCAAGCAGTGCAAGAAAAATGTGAAAAAAATCTGGAAAGTAAATGTGATAAAATGCAAAAACGATTAATAGAAGTAGTGAACAAAGAAATTAAAAAAAGCTGTGAAAATGTTATTATTAATAGCAATAAAACAGAAAACAAAACATCTTATGCTGAAGTAGCTAAAAAAAATGTTAACAAAATTGTGCTGAAACCAAAAAACAAAACAAACAAGAATAACAAAACAACAAAAAATGCATTAAAATCTGTTATTGAACCGACAGAAGGTCTTATAAATACAGTGAAGCCTATAAATAATGGTGCGTTAATTGTAGAATGTATAAATGGTGAGGCTTTTGAACAAGTACAAAAACGTGTAAACGAAAAAATTGGTGCGGATTATGAAGTAGAAAAATTAAAGGAAAAGAATATGAAAAAAAAAATTAAGTTACATCTTACATCTAATATTAATGAAGAACGTTTAATAATGTGTTTTAAAAAACAAAATGATATTGATGAAAATAAAATATTTATAGTACTAAAAATATATGAAAATAAAAGCAAAAGAGAAGAGTGCTATAACGCATTAATTGAAACTGATATCGAAACATACGATTATATTATAACAAAAAAATGGGTGAAAATTGAATATGATAGCTGCAGAGTATTTGAATACATTAATGTAATGAGATGTTTCAAATATTTGGGATTTAATCATAAAGCTAACGATTGTGGTAATAAAGTTGCATGTAGTAGGTGTGGTGATTCGCATCAAGCAAAAGATTGTACATCAGACGTAATTAGATGTGTAAACTGTTATGAGTTAAAAAAAAAAATATAATGGACGTAGACCCAAATCATGTGGCTTTTAGTGTGAAATGTCCCGCATATCAAAAGTTAGTTCATGCGAAAAATAAAAAGTAGCAGCTAAGAAACAATAACAATAAAAATATTAAATGTGTTTACCTCAATATAAATAGTATTATATCTAATAAAAGTGAGCTAGAAGTACTAATTAAAAACGCTAAGCCCCTGATAGTTTTATGCTCCGAATCGCGAAGCATAGTGGACATCAGTGATGAAGAATTAAAGATTTTAACATATAATACAGTCAGATGTGATTCGCATAATAGATACACTGGAGGTGTTTTAATTTACGTGCACGAAAGCCTTAAATTTAAAATTGTCTACAGTGGCGGTACTGATAAAAATGTATGGTGTGCAATTATAGAATTGAAAGAGTGTGAAATTAAATGGAAAATTGGGGTAATTCATTCTCCTAATTCAAGTGATTTAGAGTTTATAAGCTACTTATCGGATATTCTCACTGATAATTTCGAATCAACTGGAAACAGTTTAATAGTTGGAGATTTTAATATTGACATGAACCGATCTACAAATGCTAGTATGTCATTAAACAAATTATTTGCTTCATTTTGCATGTCTCAAAAAATAAATTTTAATACGCGTATAACTGAAAACTCTCAAACCCTAATAGACCATTTATATAGTAGCAATGACGCTATTGGGTGCGAACGATTAAAATATTAAAAAATATCTGACCATGAAACAATCGGTTTTGAACTATCTTCGAAAAGAGAATATAAAATGCGAACAACTAAACGTCTTATATCGTGGGAAAACTATAGCGCAGAAAATTTAATAAATATTCTTCGGTCATATAACTTTAACGTACTTAATGAATTAGAGCTTGAAGAGAAGATTGAATATATAAATAGTATTCTGTTACTTTCAATTCAACAGCTTGCGTTTGAAAAATATATCACAATTCAATTAATGAATAAATGGTATGATAGTGAACTATATAATCTTAACAGATACAAACTAAATCTTCATGGATTAAGTCAGCAAACTGGGAATTGGTCAGAGTATGAAAGAGTAAACAAGTATTACAAAAAGCTAATACGAATTTAAAAGTTGCAATATTTACAAAACAAAATAAATATAAATAAAAATAATAGCAAAAAAATTTGGAAATGTTTAAAAGACTCGATTTATTTAAAAAAAGACAACAAACCGATCACAAACATAGAAATAAATAACGTGCTTCTAAAAAATGAACGTGAAATTGCTAACGGCCTTAACAAGTTTTTTGTCGAAAGTATAACCGAGATCCGTGATAATATAGAAATGGTGCAATATAGTTCTAATAACTCTTATAACACATTAAATTCTGCATTAAAGTTTACCGAAACAACGGCAGAAATTGTAGTAAATATAGTAAAAAAATTCCGAAACAAAATTGGCGGTAAAAAACTAATATCGGAAGGTGTAATAAAAGATGCAATTGACTATATCGGCTGTTTTTATAAAAACAGAAATGGTGTTGTACCAGATATATGGAAGCTATAAAAATACCATAAAAGCCTCTGAATTGAGACCGATAAACACTTTGCCAATCGACGAAAAAATTATTGAGACTGTGATAAAAGAACAACTTGTGCAATATTTAGAAGCTAATAAAGTAATTATACCCCAACAATCCGGATTCAGGAAGAAACATTCATGTGAAACAGCCCTAAATGTGATAATTAATGAGTAAAAAAATCTCCTTACAGTCGGCCGACCAAACTATACCCTGCATATGCAGATTTATATATAAAAAGTTTACTCGAATATCCAACTTTTCTTTTATTTCCACTTTTCGAGAAACAATTTTTGCATATACTACTAATTTATATCCGAAATATGGTTGACTTTGACGAAGTAAAAGGATTTTAAGATAATTCCGAGGCTTAGTATGGGAGCTATATAAAAAGTGGGCGTGGCTTACCACTTTCTAGTAAATCCAATTAATTTTTCAATGATAATCCACACCTTAAATTTGGTGTCCTACGTTGAATAGTTTCTAAGTTATGGTGGTTAACATTTTTGTTTAATTTCCTCAACTTTGTATGGGAGCCCCAATAAGAAGTGGGCGTGGTACTCTGATTTTTCGCCAGATTATTTCCGACTACGATATTAATTTAAGTGTCAATTATGGTTATTGTAGACATAAGATTGCCTAAGTTACAGCTGTTTCAATTTAAAATTTGTATGGGGGCTACGATAAACACTGGGCGTGGTGCGCCCATTTTCTGTGAGCCTAGTTGCTCGTACAATACTAATCGATACCCTAAGTCTCGTTGTCCTAGGCTAAATGGTTTGTAAGCTATGGAGCTTAAAATTTTAGTTTAATTCACTCCCTTTGTATGGGAGACCCATGAAGGAGTGGGCGTGGCACACTGATTTTCTGCCAGATTTTTGCCGACTATAATATTAATTTAAGTGTCAATTAAGGTTATTCTAGACAGAAGATTGCCGAAGTTACAGCTGTTTCAATTTAAAATTTGTATGGTGAGGCTTTTGAACAAGTACAAAAACGTGTAAACGAAAAAATTGGTGCGGATTATGAAGTAGAAAAATTAAAGGAAAAGAATATGAAAAAAAAAATTAAGTTAACTGGTCTTACATCTAATATTAATGAAGAACGTTTAATAATGTGTTTTAAAAAACAAAATGATATTGATGAAAATAAAATATTTATAGTACTAAAAATATATGAAAATAAAAGCAAAAGAGAAGAGTGCTATAACGCATTAATTGAAACTGATATCGAAACATACGATTATATTATAACAAAAAAATGGGTGAAAATTGAATATGATAGCTGCAGAGTATTTGAATACATTAATGTAATGAGATGTTTCAAATATTTGGGATTTAATCATAAAGCTAACGATTGTGGTAATAAAGTTGCATGTAGTAGGTGTGGTGATTCGCATCAAGCAAAAGATTGTACATCAGACGTAATTAGATGTGTAAACTGTTATGAGTTAAAAAAAAAAATATAATGGACGTAGACCCAAATCATGTGGCTTTTAGTGTGAAATGTCCCGCATATCAAAAGTTAGTTCATGCGAAAAATAAAAAGTAGCAGCTAAGAAACAATAACAATAAAAATATTAAATGTGTTTACCTCAATATAAATAGTATTATATCTAATAAAAGTGAGCTAGAAGTACTAATTAAAAACGCTAAGCCCCTGATAGTTTTATGCTCCGAATCGCGAAGCATAGTGGACATCAGTGATGAAGAATTAAAGATTTTAACATATAATACAGTCAGATGTGATTCGCATAATAGACACACTGGAGGTGTTTTAATTTACGTGCACGAAAGCCTTAAATTTAAAATTGTCTACAGTGGCGGTACTGATAAAAATGTATGGTGTACAATTATAGAATCGAAAGAGTGTGAAATTAAATGGAAAATTGGGGTAATTCATTCTCCTAATTCAAGTGATTTAGAGTTTATAAGCTACTTATCGGATATTCTCACTGATAATTTCGAATCAACTGGAAACAGTTTAATAGTTGGAGATTTTAATATTGACATGAACCGATCTACAAATGCTAGTATGTCATTAAACAAATTATTTGCTTCATTTTGCATGTCTCAAAAAATAAATTTTAATACGCGTATAACTGAAAACTCTCAAACCCTAATAGACCATTTATATAGTAGCAATGACGCTATTGGGTGCGAACGATTAAAATATTAAAAAATATCTGACCATGAAACAATCGGTTTTGAACTATCTTCGAAAAGAGAATATAAAATGCGAACAACTAAACGTCTTATATCGTGGGAAAACTATAGCGCAGAAAATTTAATAAATATTCTTCGGTCATATAACTTTAACGTACTTAATGAATTAGAGCTTGAAGAGAAGATTGAATATATAAATAGTATTCTGTTACTTTCAATTCAACAGCTTGCGTTTGAAAAATATATCACAATTCAATTAATGAATAAATGGTATGATAGTGAACTATATAATCTTAACAGATACAAACAAAATCTTCATGGATTAAGTCAGCAAACTGGGAATTGGTCAGAGTATGAAAGAGTAAACAAGTATTACAAAAAGCTAATACGAATTAAAAAGGTGCAATATTTACAAAACAAAATAAATATAAATAAAAATAATAGCAAAAAAATTTGGAAATGTTTAAAAGACTCGATTTATTTAAAAAAAGACAACAAACCGATCACAAACATAGAAATAAATAACGTGCTTCTAAAAAATGAACGTGAAATTGCTAACGGCCTTAACAAGTTTTTTGTCGAAAGTATAACCGAGATCCGTGATAATATAGAAATGGTGCAATATAGTTCTAATAACTCTTATAACACATTAAATTCTGCATTAAAGTTTACCGAAACAACGGCAGAAATTATAGTAAATATAGTAAAAAATAAATATAGTAAAATTTCCTCAACTTTGTATGGGAGCCCCAATAAGAAGTGGGCGTGGTACTCTGATTTTTCGCCAGATTATTTCCGACTACGATATTAATTTAAGTGTCAATTATGGTTATTGTAGACATAAGATTGCCTAAGTTACAGCTGTTTCAATTTAAAATTTGTATGGGGGCTACGATAAACACTGGGCGTAGTGCGCCCATTTTCTGTGAGCCTAGTTGCTCGTACAATACTAATCCATTCCCTAAGTCTCGTTGTCCTAGGCTAAATGGTTTGTAAGCTATGGAGCTTAAAATTTTAGTTTAATTCACTCCCTTTGTATGGGAGACCCATGAAGTTGTGGGCGTGGCACACTGATTTTCTGCCAGATTTTTGCCGACTATAATATTAATTTAAGTGTCAATTAAGGTTATTCTAGACAGAAGATTGCCGAAGTTACAGCTGTTTCAATTTAAAATTTGTATGGGGGCTACGATAAACACTGGGCGTGGTGCCCCCATTTTCTGTGAGCCTAGTTGCTCGTACAATACTAATCCACACCTTAAATCTCGTTATTCTACGCTGAATAGTTTGCATATTATAACCGGTAACATTTTTTTTAATTTCCGCAACTTTGTATGGGAGACCCAAAAAGGAGTGAGCGTGGCACATTGATTTTCTGCCATATTATTTCTGACTACCGTGTTAATCTAAGTGTCAATTATGGTTATTCTAGACAGAAGATTGTAGAAGTTACAGCAGTTTCAATTTAAAAGAAGTACAGACACTTTGTATGGGAGCTACGCTAGAAAGTAGCTCATCCACTTTTTCTGAAGTTATATAGTAGTATAATATAACTCTATGTGCAAAATATTGTTGTCCCAAGTGGTATATTGTGTGAGTTATAGCAAGTTAATAATTTTGCAAATTTCGAGGTTAGTCGCTTTGAATGCTTGGTGTGGGCGTGGTTATTGACCGATCATGCCCAATATCAATCCCCTCCGTACCCTTGGATCATAGATTACTTATGCCAAATTTCATCGAAATAGCTTAATATTTACTCAAGTTATCGTGCGAACCATCCAGGTGACAGACAGACGGACGGACGGACGGACGGACGGACGGACATCGTTAAATCGAAAATTTAATCGACGCTGATCACGAATATATATCCATGTCTATATCTCCGGAGATTCCTTCAAGTGGACACAAACATCTGACCGAAATGAATATACCATGCATATTGCATTATGCAGGGTATAAAAATGAACTTAATATAAAAAACTCGATAATAGCAGTGTTTCTAGACCTGAAAAGAGCCTTTGAAACAATTGACCGTCTATTGATGCTGCACAAACTAGCTATGATTGGTGTCAAAAATCTTGAATTGAGATGGTTTAAAAGTTATTTAACAAATCGACGACAGAGAACATTAATAAATTCTACAATAACAAATGAACTAGCAGTTAATATAGGGCTTCCACAAGGATCGGTCTTGGCGCCAGTGTTATTCCTTATATACATTAATGATATAGCCACAGTATTGCAACATTGTGAGATTAAACTGTTAGCCGACGACGCGTTATTGATGATTAGTGGAAAAGATGAAATTGTTGCTTTTCAAAAAATGCAAGAAGATTTAGACAATCTCTATTTATGGTTATGTCATAATAAGCTTAAAATTAACAGAGATAAAACTAAATATATGGTCATTAGTAGGAAAAATTTAATAAACTCATCTGAATTAAAAATTAAGAATGAAAGAATTGAAGAGGTAGATGAAATAAAGTATCTAGGAGTTTTAGTAGACAATAAGTTAAAGTTTTCTGATCACATACACATCACAAGAAACAAAATTGCAAAACAAATCAGTTTTTTACAAAGAACATGTAAATTTTTGTCAACGGAGTATAAAGTATTAGTATATAAATCTGTAATTGAACCGTATTTCATATATTGTCCAAGTATTCTTTTTGTGATATCAGATCAATTATTAAATAATCTTCAAAAAATGCAGAACAGAGCGATGAGATTTATCTTAGAAAAGAGAAGAGATACTCCAACATCACTAATGTTAAACGCGTTAGGATGGCTAAGTGTGAAGCAGAAAATTGATTATTTTGTTATGATTTTTATTTTTAATATGAAATTAGGTAATCTGCCTGAATATTTAACAGAAGACTTGGTGTATAATAGAGATGTTCATATGATCAATACTAGAAATAGAAATGATTTTAGACTTCCTTTTTTTAGAGCAGAAGCTGATCAAAACAGTCTCTTTTATAAAGGTCTTAAAGGTTTTAATGAGCTTCCTAATGTTATAAAAAACTGTACTAAAATTGAAATATTTAAAAGAAAACTATATGCGCATACACTTACGACTCCGATTCGTTAAGTTAAATGTTATTTGTTTTAGTCTTAAGTTAGTCTTAAATCTAGGCTTAGTATTAAATTGTAAGAATTAAATAAATAAATAAATAAATAAATAAATAAAAGTCAATGAATCAAAGAGCGTACATGTAACCTTCACGCTCAGGATAGATACATGTCCCCCACTTAATATTAATGGCCAATCAGTTCCACAATGTTCCTCAAAAAGTACTTGGGTATTCACCCCGACAGAAGGCTGACATGGAAAAATCACATAGAGGCAAAGAAAACTCAGATCAAGCTTAAAATGAATCAGTTATGGTGGCTGTTACACAAAAGATCAGAGTAGAATCTTGATCATGCCGATCATGCCCAATATCAATCCCCTCCGTACCCTTGGATCATAGATTACTTATGCCAAATTTCATCGAAATAGCTTAATATTTACTCAAGTTATCGTGCGAACCATCCAGGTGACAGACAGACGGACGGACGGACGGACGGACGGACGGACATCGTTAAATCGAAAATTTAATCGACGCTGATCACGAATATATATCCATGTCTATATCTCCGGAGATTCCTTCAAGTGGACACAAACATCTGACCGAAATGAATATACCATGCATATTGCATTATGCAGGGTATAAAAATGAACTTAATATAAAAAACTCGATAATAGCAGTGTTTCTAGACCTGAAAAGAGCCTTTGAAACAATTGACCGTCTATTGATGCTGCACAAACTAGCTATGATTGGTGTCAAAAATCTTGAATTGAGATGGTTTAAAAGTTATTTAACAAATCGACGACAGAGAACATTAATAAATTCTACAATAACAAATGAACTAGCAGTTAATATAGGGCTTCCACAAGGATCGGTCTTGGCGCCAGTGTTATTCCTTATATACATTAATGATATAGCCACAGTATTGCAACATTGTGAGATTAAACTGTTAGCCGACGACGCGTTATTGATGATTAGTGGAAAAGATGAAATTGTTGCTTTTCAAAAAATGCAAGAAGATTTAGACAATCTCTATTTATGGTTATGTCATAATAAGCTTAAAATTAACAGAGATAAAACTAAATATATGGTCATTAGTAGGAAAAATTTAATAAACTCATCTGAATTAAAAATTAAGAATGAAAGAATTGAAGAGGTAGATAAAATAAAGTATCTAGGAGTTTTAGTAGACAATAAGTTAAAGTTTTCTGATCACATACACATCACAAGAAACAAAATTGCAAAACAAATCAGTTTTTTACAAAGAACATGTAAATTTTTGTCAACGGAGTATAAAGTATTAGTATATAAATCTGTAATTGAACCGTATTTCATATATTGTCCAAGTATTCTTTTTGTGATATCAGATCAATTATTAAATAATCTTCAAAAAATGCAGAACAGAGCGATGAGATTTATCTTAGAAAAGAGAAGAGATACTCCAACATCACTAATGTTAAACGCGTTAGGATGGCTAAGTGTGAAGCAGAAAATTGATTATTTTGTTATGATTTTTATTTTTAATATGAAATTAGGTAATCTGCCTGAATATTTAACAGAAGACTTGGTGTATAATAGAGATGTTCATATGATCAATACTAGAAATAGAAATGATTTTAGACTTCCTTTTTTTAGAGCAGAAGCTGATCAAAACAGTCTCTTTTATAAAGGTCTTAAAGGTTTTAATGAGCTTCCTAATGTTATAAAAAACTGTACTAAAATTGAAATATTTAAAAGAAAACTATATGCGCATACACTTACGACTCCGATTCGTTAAGTTAAATGTTATTTGTTTTAGTCTTAAGTTAGTCTTAAATCTAGGCTTAGTATTAAACTGTAAGAATTAAATAAATAAATAAATAAATAAATAAATAAAAGTCAATGAATCAAAGAGCGTACATGTAACCTTCACGCTCAGGATAGATACATGTCCCCCACTTAATATTAATGGCCAATCAGTTCCACAATGTTCCTCAAAAAGTACTTGGGTATTCACCCCGACAGAAGGCTGACATGGAAAAATCACATAGAGGCAAAGAAAACTCAGATCAAGCTTAAAATGAATCAGTTATGGTGGCTGTTACACAAAAGATCAGAGTAGAATCTTGATCATGCCGATCATGCCCAATATCAATCCCCTCCGTACCCTTGGATCATAGATTACTTATGCCAAATTTCATCGAAATAGCTTAATATTTACTCAAGTTATCGTGCGAACCATCCAGGTGACAGACAGACTTACGGACGGACGGACGGACGGACGGACATCGTTAAATCGAAAATTTAATCGACGCTGATCACGAATATATATCCATGTCTATATCTCCGGAGATTCCTTCAAGTGGACACAAACATCTGACCGAAATGAATATACCATGCATATTGCATTATGCAGGGTATAAAAATGAACTTAATATAAAAAACTCGATAATAGCAGTGTTTCTAGACCTGAAAAGAGCCTTTGAAACAATTGACCGTCTATTGATGCTGCACAAACTAGCTATGATTGGTGTCAAAAATCTTGAATTGAGATGGTTTAAAAGTTATTTAACAAATCGACGACAGAGAACATTAATAAATTCTACAATAACAAATGAACTAGCAGTTAATATAGGGCTTCCACAAGGATCGGTCTTGGCGCCAGTGTTATTCCTTATATACATTAATGATATAGCCACAGTATTGCAACATTGTGAGATTAAACTGTTAGCCGACGACGCGTTATTGATGATTAGTGGAAAAGATGAAATTGTTGCTTTTCAAAAAATGCAAGAAGATTTAGACAATCTCTATTTATGGTTATGTCATAATAAGCTTAAAATTAACAGAGATAAAACTAAATATATGGTCATTAGTAGGAAAAATTTAATAAACTCATCTGAATTAAAAATTAAGAATGAAAGAATTGAAGAGGTAGATGAAATAAAGTATCTAGGAGTTTTAGTAGACAATAAGTTAAAGTTTTCTGATCACATACACATCACAAGAAACAAAATTGCAAAACAAATCAGTTTTTTACAAAGAACATGTAAATTTTTGTCAACGGAGTATAAAGTATTAGTATATAAATCTGTAATTGAACCGTATTTCATATATTGTCCAAGTATTCTTTTTGTGATATCAGATCAATTATTAAATAATCTTCAAAAAATGCAGAACAGAGCGATGAGATTTATCTTAGAAAAGAGAAGAGATACTCCAACATCACTAATGTTAAACGCGTTAGGATGGCTAAGTGTGAAGCAGAAAATTGATTATTTTGTTATGATTTTTATTTTTAATATGAAATTAGGTAATCTGCCTGAATATTTAACAGAAGACTTGGTGTATAATAGAGATGTTCATATGATCAATACTAGAAATAGAAATGATTTTAGACTTCCTTTTTTTAGAGCAGAAGCTGATCAAAACAGTCTCTTTTATAAAGGTCTTAAAGGTTTTAATGAGCTTCCTAATGTTATAAAAAACTGTACTAAAATTGAAATATTTAAAAGAAAACTATATGCGCATACACTTACGACTCCGATTCGTTAAGTTAAATGTTATTTGTTTTAGTCTTAAGTTAGTCTTAAATCTAGGCTTAGTATTAAATTGTAAGAATTAAATAAATAAATAAATAAATAAATAAATAAAAGTCAATGAATCAAAGAGCGTACATGTAACCTTCACGCTCAGGATAGATACATGTCCCCCACTTAATATTAATGGCCAATCAGTTCCACAATGTTCCTCAAAAAGTACTTGGGTATTCACCCCGACAGAAGGCTGACATGGAAAAATCACATAGAGGCAAAGAAAACTCAGATCAAGCTTAAAATGAATCAGTTATGGTGGCTGTTACACAAAAGATCAGAGTAGAATCTTGATCATGCCGATCATGCCCAATATCAATCCCCTCCGTACCCTTGGATCATAGATTACTTATGCCAAATTTCATCGAAATAGCTTAATATTTACTCAAGTTATCGTGCGAACCATCCAGGTGACAGACAGACGGACGGACGGACGGACGGACGGACGGACATCGTTAAATCGAAAATTTAATCGACGCTGATCACGAATATATATCCATGTCTATATCTCCGGAGATTCCTTCAAGTGGACACAAACATCTGACCGAAATGAATATACCATGCATATTGCATTATGCAGGGTATAAAAATGAACTTAATATAAAAAACTCGATAATAGCAGTGTTTCTAGACCTGAAAAGAGCCTTTGAAACAATTGACCGTCTATTGATGCTGCACAAACTAGCTATGATTGGTGTCAAAAATCTTGAATTGAGATGGTTTAAAAGTTATTTAACAAATCGACGACAGAGAACATTAATAAATTCTACAATAACAAATGAACTAGCAGTTAATATAGGGCTTCCACAAGGATCGGTCTTGGCGCCAGTGTTATTCCTTATATACATTAATGATATAGCCACAGTATTGCAACATTGTGAGATTAAACTGTTAGCCGACGACGCGTTATTGATGATTAGTGGAAAAGATGAAATTGTTGCTTTTCAAAAAATGCAAGAAGATTTAGACAATCTCTATTTATGGTTATGTCATAATAAGCTTAAAATTAACAGAGATAAAACTAAATATATGGTCATTAGTAGGAAAAATTTAATAAACTCATCTGAATTAAAAATTAAGAATGAAAGAATTGAAGAGGTAGATAAAATAAAGTATCTAGGAGTTTTAGTAGACAATAAGTTAAAGTTTTCTGATCACATACACATCACAAGAAACAAAATTGCAAAACAAATCAGTTTTTTACAAAGAACATGTAAATTTTTGTCAACGGAGTATAAAGTATTAGTATATAAATCTGTAATTGAACCGTATTTCATATATTGTCCAAGTATTCTTTTTGTGATATCAGATCAATTATTAAATAATCTTCAAAAAATGCAGAACAGAGCGATGAGATTTATCTTAGAAAAGAGAAGAGATACTCCAACATCACTAATGTTAAACGCGTTAGGATGGCTAAGTGTGAAGCAGAAAATTGATTATTTTGTTATGATTTTTATTTTTAATATGAAATTAGGTAATCTGCCTGAATATTTAACAGAAGACTTGGTGTATAATAGAGATGTTCATATGATCAATACTAGAAATAGAAATGATTTTAGACTTCCTTTTTTTAGAGCAGAAGCTGATCAAAACAGTCTCTTTTATAAAGGTCTTAAAGGTTTTAATGAGCTTCCTAATGTTATAAAAAACTGTACTAAAATTGAAATATTTAAAAGAAAACTATATGCGCATACACTTACGACTCCGATTCGTTAAGTTAAATGTTATTTGTTTTAGTCTTAAGTTAGTCTTAAATCTAGGCTTAGTATTAAACTGTAAGAATTAAATAAATAAATAAATAAATAAATAAATAAAAGTCAATGAATCAAAGAGCGTACATGTAACCTTCACGCTCAGGATAGATACATGTCCCCCACTTAATATTAATGGCCAATCAGTTCCACAATGTTCCTCAAAAAGTACTTGGGTATTCACCCCGACAGAAGGCTGACATGGAAAAATCACATAGAGGCAAAGAAAACTCAGATCAAGCTTAAAATGAATCAGTTATGGTGGCTGTTACACAAAAGATCAGAGTAGAATCTTGATCATGCCGATCATGCCCAATATCAATCCCCTCCGTACCCTTGGATCATAGATTACTTATGCCAAATTTCATCGAAATAGCTTAATATTTACTCAAGTTATCGTGCGAACCATCCAGGTGACAGACAGACTTACGGACGGACGGACGGACGGACGGACATCGTTAAATCGAAAATTTAATCGACGCTGATCACGAATATATATCCATGTCTATATCTCCGGAGATTCCTTCAAGTGGACACAAACATCTGACCGAAATGAATATACCATGCATATTGCATTATGCAGGGTATAAAAATGAACTTAATATAAAAAACTCGATAATAGCAGTGTTTCTAGACCTGAAAAGAGCCTTTGAAACAATTGACCGTCTATTGATGCTGCACAAACTAGCTATGATTGGTGTCAAAAATCTTGAATTGAGATGGTTTAAAAGTTATTTAACAAATCGACGACAGAGAACATTAATAAATTCTACAATAACAAATGAACTAGCAGTTAATATAGGGCTTCCACAAGGATCGGTCTTGGCGCCAGTGTTATTCCTTATATACATTAATGATATAGCCACAGTATTGCAACATTGTGAGATTAAACTGTTAGCCGACGACGCGTTATTGATGATTAGTGGAAAAGATGAAATTGTTGCTTTTCAAAAAATGCAAGAAGATTTAGACAATCTCTATTTATGGTTATGTCATAATAAGCTTAAAATTAACAGAGATAAAACTAAATATATGGTCATTAGTAGGAAAAATTTAATAAACTCATCTGAATTAAAAATTAAGAATGAAAGAATTGAAGAGGTAGATGAAATAAAGTATCTAGGAGTTTTAGTAGACAATAAGTTAAAGTTTTCTGATCACATACACATCACAAGAAACAAAATTGCAAAACAAATCAGTTTTTTACAAAGAACATGTAAATTTTTGTCAACGGAGTATAAAGTATTAGTATATAAATCTGTAATTGAACCGTATTTCATATATTGTCCAAGTATTCTTTTTGTGATATCAGATCAATTATTAAATAATCTTCAAAAAATGCAGAACAGAGCGATGAGATTTATCTTAGAAAAGAGAAGAGATACTCCAACATCACTAATGTTAAACGCGTTAGGATGGCTAAGTGTGAAGCAGAAAATTGATTATTTTGTTATGATTTTTATTTTTAATATGAAATTAGGTAATCTGCCTGAATATCTAACAGAAGACTTGGTGTATAATAGAGATGTTCATATGATCAATACTAGAAATAGAAATGATTTTAGACTTCCTTTTTTTAGAGCAGAAGCTGATCAAAACAGTCTCTTTTATAAAGGTCTTAAAGGTTTTAATGAGCTTCCTAATGTTATAAAAAACTGTACTAAAATTGAAATATTTAAAAGAAAACTATATGCGCATACACTTACGACTCCGATTCGTTAAGTTAAATGTTATTTGTTTTAGTCTTAAGTTAGTCTTAAATCTAGGCTTAGTATTAAACTGTAAGAATTAAATAAATAAATAAATAAATAAAAGTCAATGAATCAAAGAGCGTACATGTAACCTTCACGCTAAGGATAGATACATGTCCCCCACTTAATATTAATGGCCAATCAGTTCCACAATGTTCCTCAAAAAGTACTTGGGTATTCACCCCGACAGAAGGCTGACATGGAAAAATCACATAGAGGCAAAGAAAACTCAGATCAAGCTTAAAATGAATCAGTTATGGTGGCTGTTACACAAAAGATCAGAGTTGAATCTTGAATACAAAGTGCTATTATATAAAGCAATCCTGAAGCCAATTTGGACTTATGGTATTCAGTTTTGGGGCACCGCATCTCCCTCAAATATCGAAAAATTGCAGCGAATACAATCCAAGTGTCTGCGAACTATTGTGTATGAGGAACGTTAACATCCATCGAGATTTAAATGTACCCACAATTTTTGAGGAAGTTGCAACGTCCTGCAGAAGCTACATTCAAAAATTACACAATCATCCGAATCCCCTTGCTAGGCAATTGTTGCTGAGCACGGGGCATCGTCGATTAAAAAGAAAAGACACACTGAATATGCTGTGAAATTGCTATACCTCGCGACTCAACAAATTGTGTGGAACGTTGGGAATATCACATAATTTTAGTTAGTTTGTAAGATTTGATTACTTATTGTTAGTTTCTAAGTAATTTTAGAAAGATCCAATAAAAAAAGCTTGTTAAAAAAAAAAATATTTTCGACAATTGGCCTTCAAGAACGTGGTCCATCTTTGACATCAAAATTACCGGAACGGAATCGACGAAACCAAAATTGCACGTGATCGCACTTATACAACGCGAGATACATGGATACATGGATTTGTTTTTATTACAAATCATATATATATATATATATATATATATATATATATATATATATATATATATATATATATATATACATATATATATATATACACACATATATATATATATATATATATATATATATATATATGTATATATATATATATATATATATATATATATATATATATATATATATATACATATATATACACTAGAGTGTATACGACTACGACTTGCGTCGTCCCGATTTGCGTCGCTTTTTGAAAACTTGAAAAATTCGGTTTGCGTCGTTGCAATTCCAAGTTGCGTCGGTTCGGGTTGCATCGTTTTGACCCCGAATTGCGTCGGTTCTATTTGCATCGTTTTAATTTCGATTTGCGTCCGATTTACGTCGCTAAATACGGTTAAATTTTTTACTGCAGCATTGGTGATTACCATTTTTAGCATTTGTAGTGTGTATAGTATTTAGCATCTTTTCTGTCTTGTAGCATTTTTACAACTTCTGGCAACACTGATCGTCACCTGTACGTTCAGAAGTTTTCAAATTGCGTGAAATAAGGGGATTCCCTTTTCTTTGTTATATAAGTGGAGCTAAGAACAACTGTTTGGTTATGGTAAGAATTTAGTGTATGATTCGTCAAAATACCTTAAGGACGTAAAAAATTAGTCAAAGTAAAAGAAAAGTAATAAGTTTGGAATTAAAATTGGACGTAATAAAACGTTTTAAATCGGGAGAAAAGGCTGTTAACATAGGAAGAGCTCTTGGACTAGCACCTACAACAGTAAGAACAATTTGCAACAGAGACAGTGATAAAATAAATCAATTAGCTGAAATTGTCACACCACTCCAATCTAAATAATATACTATAGCAAGAAATCCCTTATTGGTTAAGATGGAGTCCCTTCTTTCAATTTGGATACATGATCAAAATAAGCGAAGAATGCCACTGAGCAAGGAGGTAATAAAAAATAAAGCTCTTTCTATTTACTCCGACTTTAAGAAAAATAATGCATCTAGTAGTAACGGAAATTCTGGTGATTTTGAAGCCAGCAACGGTTGGTTTAACCGTTTTAAAACACGGGCAAATTTACATAATGTGGCATTAAAAGGAGAGTCAGCTAGTGCAGATTCAGTAGCTTCAGAAAAGTTTAAGCTTGAGCTGAAAGCCATAATTGAAAAAGGAGGGTATTCTGCTAAGCAGATTTTGAATGCCGACGAAACAGGTCTTTTTTGGAAACGGTTACCATCAAGAACTTACTTGTCAAAAAATGAGAAAGCATGTCCTGATTATAAAGCCGCAAAGGATCGGCTAACACTTCTTTTGGGCGGAAAAGCAGAAGGATATTTTAAATTTAAACCTTTTTTGATATACCAATCAGAAAATCCAAGGGCAATGAAAAGTATAAACAAAAGAGACCTCCCTGTACACTGGCGCTCTAATAAAAAGGCTTGGATGACCGCAACCCTTTTTAAAGATTGGTTAGAAAATTGTGCCGTTCCTGAGTTAAAACGCTATTGTTCCTCTCAACAAATTGAGTTCAAAATGCTCTTGTTAGTCGATAACGCACCAGGACATCCAATTTTTTCGGATGAATTATCGGAGAATGTAAAAGTTGTTTTTATGCCGCCTAACACAACATCACTTATTCAACCTATGGACCAGGGCGTAATTTCAAACTTTAAAATGTACTACTTACGTCGAACTTTCCGGCAACTTCTTGATTCAACAGACAAAAATGACAAACTCTCTATGAAAGACTTCTGAAAAAACTACAACATAGTGAAAGCTATTGAAAATATAAATTTATCTTGGGAGGAAGTTAAGGCATCTTCCATGAAAGGGAGTTGGCAGCAATTATGGCCAGAACTTATTAAAGGAGACGAAGAAGGTGCCGATGATATTCGAAATGTTAGCAATGAGTTGGTTAATTTAGCTAGAGAAGCAGAATTTGACGGAATGGAGGAAGATGATATTAATGAATTTTTGTTGTCTCACGATGAGGAGCTTGATAATGAAAATTTATTAGCCATTGATATTCAGCATGTTTTAGAAGAAGATGTCATAATAAGTGATGATACATTAGAAGAAAAAAAATTAACAATCGCTAATATTTCCAAAGCTATGCAATTAATTTCCCATGCAATGGATATATTTTCTGAAAACGATCCTGACGAAAACCGTAGCACGGGCGTAGCAGCATCCGTTGATCAAGCCATCAGTTGTTACAAAGAAATATATCAACAAAAAAAATCTTTAAAAATTCAACAAACTTTAGACATTTTTGTTAAAAAACAGTAAGACCATCCAATCAAATGTATATAAGTGTTGTTGATTTAGATTTATCATCTGAAAAGAGCTCAGTGTAAGCTAAATAAATTACAGTTTTTTAATGCATTTTTTTTTATGATGTACATAAATGTAAATGAATTTAATTTTTATGTTTTTTCTTAATTTATTGTTTTGTTATTTCTTTATAATAATTATAAGCATTTGTTGCAGTAAATAAAATAAATGAAAATTTATTCATACTTGTTTTTTATTTAAAAAAAATTTTTTTTTTGCTTTGTTTTGAATATTTTCCCCAATAAATTAAATTTCGGTGCATTTATATAGAAAAAGGTGATTCGATTTGCGTCGTTTCGATCTATCTATTAAGCAGAAATGATTGGTTTAATGCATCCGCTAGAGGTAATAAATCTTGCTAGCACTCGATAACCAGGCGACTGCAACAACCTACGGTATCTTCTAATTTGGCGCTCGGATGTGTTCAGAAACTTAACGGGTGTGCTAGTAGTAATGCGATTACTCCTGTGTGGGTGACACATTGGTATAGGACAAAATGAAGCTGCAGACGCCTTTGGACCGAAACCAGTAGTTGCTCTTAGCAACAGGGCGGTGAAGGTCGAAGAGTGGATAAAGGAACTCCATCTCACGAGATGGGAGAACTTACCCACTTGTAGACAGGCAAAGGCTTTGTTGAGGCAATCAAAAGGCAGTGAGTCGGGGAGAGTCCTCAGTCTAGCACGGTTAACTCTAAGCTCGTTGACTGCATTAATAACTGGACGTGTCAATTTCAGGTACAATCTCAGTGAGATGGGTCTTGTTGAAGGGAAGAATGCTGACATTTGAAGATTATGCATAGAAGAGGCAGATACAGCGGCGCATATAGTGTGCCAGTGTGCTGCATTGGTATGTCCACACTGTGTCGCCAATTTATTAATAAACTCGAAATGTGGAACATACCCTACAAAGACTTGCTTGAAATAACCCGTGATGTTATTATGAGAAAGGAAGAATTCTGCAACCAAACAAATAATTAACACACGATTTAAGGAACGAAAAGTGACCCAGATAATTGGTCTGATTCAGCTAATCCCTAAAATATATAATAATGTTTTGATTTGATATTTTGATTTGATTTGATGATAAGACTGCCTCTAGAAAACACAAATAAAACACGATATCTGCTAATTTTTCGGTATATTTATTCGAAATATTCTCCTCCTGATTCAATACACTTGTTACATCGATTTAACAGTGATTCAAACGCGTGTTCCAGCTCATTTTTTTGAATTGCCTACGGTGCCTTCGTCCTTTGCTATCGAAGAATTTGATGAGCATTGTTTTGATTTTTGATGGAACTTTTCGTGTCTTTTTGGCTTGTGGTGAGTTTTTTAATTTCCATTCCGCACATTGACGCTTGGTTTCTGAATCGTATTGGAAACACCATGTTTCATCACCCGTAACAATTATTTTTAGGAAGTTTAGATCATTTTCTGCAGCTGCAACCATGTCTCTAGAATGACTGACTCTCATTAATTTTTGGTCCTCGGTCAATGTATGTGGAACAAATCTCGCGCAGACCTTTGTTTTTCCCAAATCCTCGTGAAGAAAAGTCGGATAGTTTCTCTGTTGATGTTTAAGGCCTCTTCCATCATTTACACTTAAGCATTGCGGTCTTCTGTAATAAAATCACGAACTTTCTGGATCGCTTCCGGCGTCCGCACTGAAATTGGCCTTCTTTCTTTTACTTCATCTTCCATCGACTATCTGCCATCCACAAACTGTTTATGTAGTAAAAAAATTTGATCTTGATAAACAAGCATCGCCATACGCTTGCTGCATCATTCCGAATGTTTCTGATGCACTTTTACCAATTTTTGCGTGGAATTTAATGACCGCTCTTTGCTCCATGTTAAAATTTCAACATCAAACGAACACGTGTTTTGTAAAATGAATGTCAATAAACATTAAATGTTAACCAAATGCCATGAAATTTTGACGGTTAGTAGAGGAAGGTTGAAGCTTCAAATCACACATAGATGGCGCGCTTGTTTGCTGAGGTATGGTTCGAGTCTTAATACATAATTGTCGCACCTTGTATATATATATATATATATATATATATATATATATATATATATATATATGTATATATATATATATATATATGTATATATATATATATATATATATATATATATATATATGTATATATATATATATATGTATATATATATATATATATATATATATATATATGTATATATATATATATATATATCTGTTGCTTTTCTTTTCTTTATGGTCGCAAATAACTCTCTGTGTTGTATATGTTTTTTTTTGCTTAGAATCAAGTTCGAGTACTTGGTTTTCTTTATGTTAATTCGTAGGCCAACTTCTTCGCTGCGTAACTTAACCTTGTTAACAGGTTCTTGCAGTTCAATTAGACTAGACTATTGATAAAATGTGTATGTGTGCGTATATGTATATAAATATCTTTCCGTTTATACCGAATGACAATTTTCTTTATTTCTTTATTTTTCCAATCAACTCAACGTGTAAATGGAAATGAAAATTAAAATATTTATACATACAATATATTCTTTACTTATTAGTATTGTGACCCAATTGTATATACAATATGTACATAAATTCACATGCATGCATGCATGTGTTTATATGTTTGTGCGAGATTCTATCCCTGCATAAATATATACGACTAATCTCTAAAGAGAGTAGTTCGGAATTAATCTTCTCGAATCAATTTTTAAATTAATTAATATATTTACAAATTTTCTACACTTTCAAGTTATTCGATTTTAAGTCAATAGTGATATGTTGCACGTTAGCGTAGCTGGTAGAGCGACGGTGATAGAACATACGATAGCAAAACACACGATGTTGGATACCGAGGTTCGAATCCGTAAAGAGAAAATACGTAAATTTTATTTGTACATTTTTTACGTGTGAATTATAATACAATTAACGAAAATAAATTATTTTGTTTTGAACAGCGGCGAAGAGCAAAAATGGGTAAATTGTCAAATAATTGAAATGAAAATGAAAACCGTGCCATTAATCTACATTTACACCCGTTCGGGTACGAAAGGCTACAATTGGTCTATTCATAATACAAAGTCGAAGAAAAGGGAACAGTTCACTCCATGTAAAGAGAACAAAAGTGCGATTAGTCGCATATTCCTTTGCGACTGATCTCGGACACATCCCGGACCAGTCGCATTTCTTGCAGGAATACGATGTATGTATGTATGCATTGTAAATACATATATCGCCTAGTATAATCAACCGCACCAACACCATCGACAACGATGAGGGTAAGTCAAACGCTAAAAAAAGTATTAAATTAATGAATTTTTTATTAATATTACGATTACAAAGTAGTCTCTTTTTCATTTCGTTAATTTTCGTGTATTTCGTTTTATTAATATTAATATTTGTAAACAGTTTTCAATCTAATTTAAATTATAAGGGTTATACTTAATGTTGATAATACAACTTGCCAACCAGCAAGTTAAATAATGCAATAGTATTGTACTATAATATTAACAAAGGGAAAGAGTTTGCCTATATACGCACAATGATGATTAGACACTGAGCTGTTTTTGAGTAATATTATAATTGCTGCAGCATAACATGTATAGTAATTTACCCAATTAGTCGACTCGAAGCCAAAGAAATTGATATTCATTATTACAATATTCCACATTTTTTCATATCGATTTCATGATTATATTGACTTGTAACTTTAAGCACAATATATATATATATATATATATATATATATATATATATATATATATATATGTGTATATATATATATATATATATATATATATATATATATATATATATATATATATATATATATATCCAAATATAGAAAATATGATCAAAATGTAAAAAATATTTCTCAAGTGTTTAAAATTGTATGTATTTTTGTAATGGTTAGATATTTATCAAACAGCTTTCATACTTGCTTATTCATACATGACAACGTTTATACTTACATTTTTCCAAAATGGATACATTTGAATATCGTGTAAACAACTGCACACATATGTATGTATAAATTTTACTCCTATCAATGAATTTCACATGACCATATGACAAAAAAATACTTTTAAAATATTCGCCTAAATCAAAACAGCACATATTTTTGTATACAATATATGTATGATTGTACACCTTTCACATAGCAATACACAATTGTATAATATGAAGATAGACATACGAATTACGCATTTTCCTATTTTTAAGCGATACGTCTCACCCACACACGCCCTGCATTAGCCACCACCAACACATGCCAACCAACATGCCACATCACCACATTATCGAATACATATATGTATGTATGTATGTTTGCATGCATGAATACGCACCTACGTATCAAAGTGATGACGGACAAATTAGGACGGACATAATAGGCGGACGTCTTTTTAGTGATTTTTCGTTTTTAATTTATGTATATTGTGTATATATGTATGTATAAACTGAATTATTTACTTGTATATTTGCATATATATAGAGTCCAATAAATGCTTATTTCTACTAATCGCCCAAGGCCCAGCAAATAAAAAAAATTTTGTTTGGCAACATACTTACTTACTTACTTACTTACTTATGTGGCCATAACAACCGATATCGATTTAGGCCAAAAATAACATGCTTCGCCAGCCATCTCTGTTCTTCGCTAGCTAGTTAGAAATTCCAAGCGCCGTCAGGTTCTCCAGTACTTGGTCTTTCCACCGCAGGTTTGGTCTTCCTCTTCTGCGTCGTCCTCCAGCGGGTTCCGAATATAACACCTTCTTAGCCGAAGCGTGTTCTTCCATTCGCTCGACATGACCTAGCCAGCGCAGCCGCTGGATTTTGATGCGCTTTACTATGTCAATATCGGCATACAGCTCGTACAGCTCATGGTTGTACCTTATTCGGTACTCGCCACCAACGCAAATAGGTCCAAAGATCTTGCGTAGGACTTTTCTCTGGAAAACTCCAAGCATTCGCTCATCCGAGGTGGAAATTGTCCAGGATTCAGCGCCATATGTTAGAACAGGCATGATTAGAGACTTGAAGAGTGTAGTTTTCGTTCTTCGAGAGAGGGCTCGACTTCTCAATTGCTTACTCAGCCCAAAGTAACACCTGTTAGCAATAGTTATCCTACGCATGATCTCCAAGCTGACGTCATTACTGCTGTTAATGCTGGTTCCAAGATAGACAAAGTCCCTTAATACTTCAAAAGCGTAGTTGTCAACAGTGACGTGCTGTCCAAGATGCCGGGACTCTTTGTTTGTTGACACTAGATACTTCGTCTTGCCCTCGTTCACCGTGAGACCCATCCGACGCGACTCTCTTTCCAACTCTGATTATGTCAATATCGTCGGCATACGCTAACAGCATGACACTAACACTAACAGCATGACACTTTTGTTGTTTTGCCATTATGTCGTAGATCAGCAGCTCGTATTATTTTCTCCATAATAAGATTGAAGAAGTCGCACGATAACGAATCACCTTGTCTGAAACCCCGTTCGGTATTAAACGGTGCGGAGAGGTCCTTCCCAATTTTCACTGCACAACGGGAGTTATGCAGTGTCATTCTACAAAGTCGAATGAGCTTTGCAGGAATACCGAACTCAGACATTGTTGCGTAGAGGTAATCCCTTACCGGACTGTCGAAAGCGGCTTTATAATCAACAAATAGGTGGTGTGTGTCGATCTGTTTTTCTTGGGTCTTCTCCAGGATTTGGCGCAGTGTGAAAATCTGGTCGATGGTGGATTTACCAGGTCTGAAGCCACACTGATAAGGTCCAATCAGGTTGCTGAGCATAGGCTTCAACCTTTCACACAGTACGCTCGATAGAACGTTGTATGCGATGCTCAGGAGACTTATTCCACGGTAGTTGGCGCAAATTGTGGGGTCTCCTTTTTTATGTACAGGACAGAGAACACTGAGCCTCCAATCATCAGGCATGCTTTCATCCGACCATATTCTGCTTATGAGCTGGTGCATGCGGGTGAGCAGCTCATCGCCTCCGGTCTTAAACAACTCGGCAGGCAGGCCATCAGAACCTGCAGCTTTGTTGTTCTTCAGCCTTAAAATGGCCGTTTCAACCTCGTCATAGTCGGGTGGTGGAATATCAACACCATCATCTGTATTGGGGTTTGGCAACATACTGCTCATAATATTCTTCTGAAAGAGGGTCATATGCTGACCATTTTTAACCAATTAGTAAAGTTTTATTGTGGCACATTTGAGTTTTGTTCTATTCACATTTAAATATCAGAAAGTTCTTAAGAAATATTGCCTTAATATATTCATTTAAATGTTCACATGGACGTGTCTTGTGTACAAATGCATTAAATATTTCAATGCATACTTTTAGGCAGTTGATTTTTGCAGAGGCTTTAGAAGTATAGAGACAGAGACTTCAGAAGTATAGAAACAGAGGCTTTAGAAGTTTCAGAGACTTTAGAAGTATTTTTCTTAAAGCCTCTGATGTGAGTCGGATAATCGAACATGTGAATTTCACATGTTTGGGCAAACTAGCGTTGGCGTTGAATAATACTATATATAACATTGATGTATAAGATGTTGTGTAGTTGTTATTTGGTCTCCGTCTCTCTCTCACTTCCCTTCTCTACTGACATATTCAAAAACTCATACGCGTTCATTTTTGCTTTTTGTTTTTTATTCTTAATCAAAATAATTGTTGAGTCGAACGAACAATCGCCCAAAATGATTGGTATGAAAATGGCCGATGATTTAAAATCAACAGCGAATATGTGTGTTTGGGTAAGTTTGATCAATGTAGCATAAAGCATAAAATATAAAATTGATATATAAAGAGAGTATACATATTTGTTATACATATGAATACTAAGAGCATGATATTAACGGTAGGCTTACAATGTAAAAATCCATAATTATGTTATTTCAAATATGAATATGACAAAAGGAAAATCGTGAAACACTTTCTTATGTATGTACGCTTGACCCAACATCGCGGCATTGTTGAAAGTATGTTGCAACTTTCAAGATACTGGCAACAAAGCCAACTTATGTATGGGTCGACGAATTACTCCTCTTACTGTACGAATATCCGCAACCCGTACACTATCGTCCTTGCCAGGTGTAACTGATTCGATACGACCGAGCACCCAACTTTGATGGGCAAGTTATCGTACGGTTACATTAGTTGATGACTTGGTCCAGTTACTACGCACCTGAAGTTCGTTGATATATTCCTGCGACCAGCGACGCCAAAGATGTTGTTTAATGGAGCTACTCGTCGCCAATGTTCTGAATTATTCAACTCTACGATTGGGTTTTCAGGCATTGCGCGCATTGCATCATCAATGAGGAAATGGCCCGGTGTGAGTGCAGCCAGATCATTCGGATCCGACGAGAGCGGAGACAACGGATGAGAGTTTAAAATTTCCTCCTCCTAGGTGGCCCATTATTTGTCTTTCCAGTTTTGGTCGATAACGGACACAGTGTACACACGAACGAACGACGCGGCGTGCTAATTCTCGTGCATTGACAATCCAGAATCGTAGACGGATTAGACCAACTAGTGCCTTTGGGCCCGCGTGGTAGTTCTGACGGTGAAGATATTGTATATACTGACAAACAAAAGTACCTTTGCCTGGGAGTAAAATCGGATGTTTCTGACTGTATTGAACATTTGCCAACTCCAAGCGACCTTGAGTAACGTAAATCCATCAGTCACCTGCACCTCTCTTCCCTTCCTAAGTGCTTGGATGTCATCGGAAAAATGTTTGGTCTGCAAGTTCCAAATAATACAATGCATAGCACGTAGTAATTCTTGTGGCGATGGAGAAGATGTGTCAAAAGAACACAATTTTCTGCTTATGCTGTTAAAGCGAAGCATCCAGGCTACGATTAGCAAACAACGGCTTTGCGAACTGATATTATAGATAGCTTCGAGTAGATGGTTGGTAACATTAGTAACAGCAAAGGCCGATTTGCGTTTTTCCGAATCCACAATATTCTGATCGATATCACCTCGCTTGTAACACACACGTCTTGTTTTTGTAGCAAATATGCAGGACCGTCGAACCATTTTGAGCGCTTCAGCTCACCCACCGAACATCTTCTTGATAATAGATGGGCGGGGTTACAGCACGTTGAAACATATTTCCAATGACAGTTCGAAGTTTTCTCCTGTAATTCAGATATACGATTACCGACAAATGTGAACAGTGTGGCAGAATGTTGCTGAATCCAGTATAACACGATTTGTGAGTCGGTCCACAAAAACGTGGAATACTTGCTGTCTGTAAAGTTCACCTTAATTTTGCAAAAAGGTGTGCCACCAAATGGGCACCACACAATTCTAACTTTGCAATCGAAAGCTTTCGAGTTGGTGCTACCCTTGATTCCGATATAAACAGTTGATTTTTTTCTCAGGTTAGGTCTGCCTCATCTGCGCGTTCGGACCAGCGGGTTCCGAATACATATATCGCCTTTTTAGCTGAAGCGGTTCTTCGGCAACCACTTAATTTTCATGCGCTTTACTTTTTCGGTGATCATACAGCTCATACAGCTCATGGTTGTATCTTATTCAAACAGAAACCAGTAATTGATTTAAAGAGCTGTTTTCTGTCTTGTGGCGACAAAGCCTTCACTTTGTGTTTATATGGCTGGATGCAAAAACATTCTCGCACTCTTCTTAAGTGACAGAGTTTAGCAAACAATTAATCGATATTTTCGTCATTGGTGTTTGGCATACCATCTGTGGTAACTGCAGAATTTTCAAATTTTCCAATTTGACCTCGTATCACACATACATTTGCTTTGAGCTGGATTTGAGCTGAAATTGCTATTGTAAAAGATTTCTCTAGTAGTGTAAAACTCGTGCGTTTGTTGTTGTTTTGTTTACTTCTTCTTCTTCATTCGTGGGAACTCTCTGTTGTTGCTCTTCCTTTATAATTATACCATGAAGCATCTGTATTTCCGAGCATACACAAGTGAAAATCAAGTCACGCGTTGTTTTTGTTTTCAATGTAATGATGTAAACACAACACCGGCGAAAGGCGTATTTTGTTTTTGAGCGCGATGCTGTTGTCAAATGTTCTCCCTGTAATTTCGCCCACTTAAACACAAAAATAAAAAGTAGCCATTTTGTTTTTTACTCTCCGAGAATACCGATGATAGCAAGGCGATGTGTGTTTTCAACAAACTGTATGTGATTCCTGATGCTATTAGAGCTGATAGGGTGACCACGTTTTAAAACGCAAAGGGATAAATATATCAAATAGAAATTTGTAAAAGAAGAGTAAAAGTTTAAAAAATAACTTGTATAAAAGACACATTTTAAAACATTTTAGAATTTAACGAATTCAATTGAATAAGGATAAGCACTGACCGAAAAGATCACAAGAGATTTGGCTATCGACACCAAATCACGAGATCACGGCAATTGACCAATTCGCCATTTTTTGACAATTAAAGCCTTTTAGGAGCAATATTTGATACTTTTAGAGAAAAAGTATCGAAAATGCATGATATAACACTCACTGCGTGTTACTTATTTTTCTTATTTTTTATTTATTCATCACATTTTATATATGTGTTTTGTCGTCTTTTTCTAAATTAAATGTATGTTGTTTTTTATAAAGACGTTTTAGTCTTAGGTTTTGAAATTTAAAACAAAAACAACTTACATTTAATTTACACTTTTTTATAAAGATGTTTTGCCTCTACCTTTTCTATTTTATATATATTTATGACGAGATGAACAAATACAAGTTGTTAAAACAATTAAATAGAAGTATATAGATTTGATTCGATGTGATTAGATGAAAGCAACCCGTATTGAAAATCTGCATTCTTATAATTTCCCTTGCTCATTCTCAACTGTTGATATTGTTATTTTGCTCCATTTCCCAGTAGGAGAAAATATGAACAAAAAGGCATCTTCTAAGTAGGATGCCTATGTCTATATTTCTTGCTGCTCCATTTTTGTATGAAATAAACCAAAAAGTATAAGGCCTAGTCAAAGGAAATCCATTATTTTTGCATTAAATTTATGGTTTTATTTAGCATAGTTAGAATGATCCGATTTAGGTCAATTATGCACCGTTTTGTTCGATAACTTGTTGCCATTTTGAAGGTTTTTGGTCATACTGCCACTCTCATAGAAACCCTCGTCCCTATTAGCAAAAAACTGGGACAGTGGATTTTCACAAGCTTCTCTTGAGGTTAATTGTTCACCAACAAAATCATTCGCCATAGACAGGAACAGGTAGTAGGCAGGCGATTGCTTCCTTCAGACGGTCCAATTGTTGACAGTACAGTTTTCGCTTGACGTTGTCGTAACTGATCCAGTTTTCATCACCAGTAACCATCCACTTCATAAATGGATTGATTTTGTTGCGGTTCAGCAGCGATTCGCAGATGGAAATTCGGTCTATGAGGTTTTTTGCGTTAAATCGTTTGGCACCCATACATCGAGCTTCTTTTTGTATACAGCCTTATTTAAATGGTTCCAAACGGTTTTTTGTGCAATGTTTAGCTCCTAGGCAATAGAAACAGTGCCTACATGACAGTCAGACTTGACGATTTGCTTTATTTTATCGATATTTTCGACAATTGGCCTTCCAGAGCGTGGTGCATCTTTGACATCAAGATAACCGGAACGGAATCGACGAAACCGAAATTGTCCATCTTTGACGCGTGCTCAAACAATACTGAATCAAGCAATCATAAAACTGCCTGCAAAGTTTATTTAGAACGAAATTCTATCTTTCTAACGTCATCTAGCGTAACGCAATCGCACTTATACACGCGAGATACAGATTACTAAAACCATCTATTGGAAAAATAATGGATTTTTTTACTACACCTGATACTATAAAACCAGTATAAGAGCAAATGCCTTACCTTAAAGATACTTTAACAAGTCATGAAATGTTATTTAAATAACTATTTATTTATTTATTTGACAGAATTAGAGTATTAACTAAATTAATACCTAATTGGGGGTGTAGCAGCAATAGCAGCAATGGCCTTCAGCTGCTTATGGATGAAAGGAGAGAGTTAAAATACGACAGTTACTATATTTGGTAATACAATCTGGAAGCTTTTAAGAACTTTAATATTTCTTCAATATTAGTCGGGGAAGGGTTAGAGAGGAGGTTTAAAGGATCATCGCGGCGAAAGGTATGATACTCTGGACATTCACGTAGGTAATGTAATAGCCGGCTATTTTGGTTTTCGAAAGCGCAATTACATAGGGCATTGGCCTCAATTCTCATCAAATATCCATGGGATAATTTCGTATGGCCTAACCTCAGGCGGATTATTTTGATACTGTCCAATCTGTTTATTGTTTCAGGTAAATAGTAGTGAAGATGTATGCGGTCTGAATTTATATCCTTGTACCAATTCGAGGTAGTGTTCCAAATTTTCTTATTAGAGTTAGAATGGTGATGCTTTAGGTGATATTTGATATCAGAGAAGTTGTAGTTGGGAGTAGATATAACAGGGGCAGAGCAAGCGTATTTTGCGGCGCGGTCAGCGACCTCGTTGCCTTCTATTTGAACATGTGATGGGACCCAAATTAGAATGATTCTTGGAAATTTGTCGATTAAGAAATTTCTAATGTGGGTAGTATAAAAATCATTATTTAGAATATTAAATATGGCGTTAAGGGAAGAAAGTGAGTCGGAGCATATTGCAAAGTTGCCTTGCCTGTTCTTAACGTACTTAATAGCTTCGTAGATGGCGATAACTTCTGCTGAAAATACAGAGCTGTATTCAGGAAGAATTCCCACTTTAATAAATTTGCTTTCGTCTGTAATGCTGTAGCTTGTGATTCCGTGTGACTTTGAGCCGTCTGTGTAGATAAAATAATAATTGGGTAGCTGATCCCTTATCCCAAAGAATAATGATCGGAAATGAAAAGGAAGTGTAGAGGATTTGCTGAATCTATGGAGTTGTGTATTGATTGATGATGGCTTGAGATGCCATGGAGGGAGATGAGCTGTCGTGATTTTAAATGGCAAAATTGGTATATTCAACTGAGAGCAGGTCCGTATTGCTCTTGATAATGTTGAAGGGATTTTCTGTATGGTATGGGTTTTTATAATTTTTTTTTATGATGCTGAATAAGGGCGTATCGCGACTGTAGAGAATTGATTTACTTATTTTGCTAAGGAGTAATTGTCTTTGATTCTCAAGAGTGAGCTTCGAAAAACATGTTGTGTATCGGTGTAGAGCGGAATGCACCTAAAGCAGTTCTGATCGCTGCGTTGAGGGTACTTTTAATTTTATTTAGGAGTGTTTTACTACAGAAACCATAAAAAACTAGACCGTAGTTGATTTTTGACATTATGAGCGATTTTACTATTTGTAGCAAAGAATGTGTGGAGCAATTGAATTTAACGTTGGATAGGCATTTTACCACGTCGAGCTGTTTTGTTAAGGAACTGTTGAGGTATTCAATGTGTTTGTCCCATCTGTATCTTTTGTTTATATATAGCCCTAGGATTTTCAAGTTATCAACTTCGGGGATGTGGGTGTTATTAGCAATAACGGTGCAGTTACAGTTGTGTTTCCGACAAATGTGTATAAATTTGCATTTCGGAGTAGAAAGAGTAGCACCAGAGTATTCACACCAGTTAGAGATGTTCTGAAATAATATTGTCAAATCTATAGTGGGGTTTTTCTTTTGGTCTAGTTGAACTATAATGTTAAAATCGTCAGCATAACCACAGAAGTTGATTTCTTTTTGGAGTGCCATAACATGGCTTAATTTGTTGTAGGCTATTAGGAACAGGATAACCGAAAGTGGCGATCCCTGAGGGATTCCATTGTGGAGCGGTTTAAGGTCGGAGGTGAACTTGCCTATTCGCACTATTATTTTTCTGTTGGTCATGAAACATTTAACATAATTAATCATTTTTGGACCTATTTTCCATTCGATTAGTTGGTCTATAACTGAGTGTATACCTATTTTATCAAAAGCTTTTTCAAAGTCAAGTGATATTATTGTTAAATGTTTCTTTTTAGAGAGGCAGTTCGTAATCAGATAGTCTACATATAGTAGAGTATCAGTTGTCGATTTGCCTCTTTTAAATCCGAACTGCTGACTATGTAGCAGTTTGTTCGTAGTGACAAACCACCATAGTCTGTTGGCGATTATTTTGTCAAGGACCTTTGACATACATGAGTTAAGCGATATCGGTCTGTAGGATTTGGTTTCAGTTTTGTCACATGTTGGTTTTAGGATAGGTATAGATAGGATAGGTGCTACAAGGCTAACTTTATATTGTTGTGGGAGATAGTTGTTGAAGACGTTGTTGTAGAAGCTCAATAATCTGTTCTTCATTACAGATGATGCTTTGCGAATCATAGAGTACGTTATTCGATCAATACCTGGTGTGTTACCTTTCAGTTTGTTTAAAGCTGACGATAATTCCAATTGGTTGATTTCTTGTTCAATTATAAGTGCACTTTGGCATGGTTGGGGGTATTCTATCTGATAAATAGTTATATTTTTCATTTGTTGAAACTTTGTCGGGAATTTAGAGTCAGAGGAATTGTTAGACCAGTCAGTGCTAAAAATGTTAGAGATACGGGTTTTGTCTGTGGTATATTGTAATGGAGAATTTGGATCAAGAATACAGTGAATCCCATGTGAGATTTTGTAACCACTAAATCGTCTGATATTGCTCCAAACTTTTCCGACTGGAGTTGAGGGATTTATTTCGGCTGTGAAGGCCATGATGGATTTTCTTTTAGCTATTTTTATTTCACGTTTTAATTTTGCTCTAGCTTTCTTGTAGTTAAGCATATTGGTTAAGCTCATATTTCTTTTAAAGATGTGCCAAGAAACATTTCTGTATTTTTTGAGCTGGTTTAATTGTGGATTCCACCAAGGAACAGCGTATGGTTTTCTGTTGTAAGAGGATTGAGGTATTGATACGGAGGCAGATTGAATGATTATTTTTTTTATATTGGCAGCTTCTTTATTGATATTGGAGGAAATTTCTTGGATGGAATTATGCTGGATGCAGTTTTGAATAAATAGTGTCCAATCGGCAGAGTCCACCTTGAAACGGGGGCGAGTTACATAATTAGGATGATTGTTAATTGAAAAAAAATCTATAATTATTGGAAAATGGTCGCTGCCTGCAAGATCATTGCTTACTTTCCATTTAGAGCAGATTGCAAGAGAAGGTGAGCAGAAAGATAAATCTATATGTGAGAAAGTGCGATGTGTACTGAAGTGAGTAGGGGTACCGTTATTGAGTAAAACAAAATTTGATTGGCTAATAAATTTCGCGAGAATAGTGCCTCTTTTGTTGTTTTTTGGAGAGCCCCAGTTAGTATGCCAGCTGTTAAAATCTCCAGTTATTAGCGATGGATTGTTAAGAGAATTAAATACATTTTGGAGATTGGAGATATTGAAGTTAGTTTGTGGAGATATATACGTTGAAATTATATTAAATTTTAGTTTTGAGCAGACTTCAACTGCGATTGCATCGAAGTCATTGCTGATAATAATTTGTTTATGTTGAATTGAAGAGTGGATTAATAAAGCAACTCCACCAAATGATGAGTTCGCGTAATTAAGGGAATATAGGCTAAAATTAATTGGGATTGGGATGTTGGAAAGGGAGTGGAGGTGGGATTCCTGTATTGAAATAATCTTTGGGTTGTAGCGTTTGATTATGATTAATAACTCATTATAATTATTGGAATATCCATTCATGTTCCATTGAATTATTCGAAGAGCCATTGCTGCTAATGGTACGATATATGAATAATAGTACTACATAAATAAATAAATAATGTAAATTTAGTGTAAACATAAAAGAAATTAATAAATATAAATATATTGTAAAATGTTGTATACATACATATACATATACATACATACACATACATATACACATACACATATATATATATATATATATATATATATATATATACATACATATATATATATACACATACATACACACACATACATATATATATACATAACAATATATGGTAAATCTATAGCTCGTCGTCAAGAAGCATAGAATCATCTGGAATCGGTTTTTGATGAATGTCGGACGGTTTCTTTATCTTATTATTGCTGCATTTTGTATTCAGTGCTTTTAATTGAGATTTAAGTCTCTTTGGTGTATTTAAAGGAAGGATATTAATTTTGGTGGTCTTAGTTTGTGATCTTAAATTATATCCGTCACAGCTTAATGTTCTTTCTCCTTCGTCGCTGACGTCAACGTCACTGTATGAGATCTGAGAGCGCTTAGATTTGTCGGGTTGATCATGTGACAATATTGGTGCTGGAAATTCGGTGGTGAATGTACGTTTAGGGATTGTTGGTAAATGTATGTGTTTGTCGTTGAAAATTGTTGCATTTGAGCTTACACTCTGATGGTTGCTTCCATAATGTTTGAGAACGGAAGAGTACGTTGAGTTTTGGTGACGATCATCGTAGATTGTTTTTGCTGTTCTCATATCGGTTTTTTGTAGAGTAATTATCGCTTGGATCTCCTTGTTCTTTATGAATATAGGACACGTTTTGGAGAGTACGGAATGGTTACTGTTGGAAAAGTTGCTCTCTTTGCAGTTAATACACATATTAGGGCTTGTGCACTCATCATTAGAGTTCAAATGTTATTTATTAGCACAGATCATACATAACTTATCGTTTTTACAAAGGTTAGTAGAGTGCCCAAATCTAAAACAATTTCGGCAGCGCAATGGGAGAGGAATATATGGTCTGATGTTAACTTTTTCGTAGCCTATATACATATGAGCTGGTAGTGTCGGTACTGCAAAAGTTATGATGATTAAGCCAGTCTCTTTCAGTTGACCGTCTATATTCTTTAGTATTTTCTTGACTTCGGATACATTTTGGTTGGAGAGTTCATTGAGAATTTCTTCTTCGGTAATTCCTCTCAGGTCATTAGAGTATATTACTCCCTTAGAGCAGTTAAGAGAGTTATGTTCAGTAACTTCTATTTTTATTGATGGTGTAAGAGAAACTAATTTTACTAATTTCATGGCTTGAGAGGTGTTTTTAGTTTTGATTAGAATATTTCCACTGCGAATTTTTTTACACATTTCAACTTCGCCACCGGAAACGTTGTCTATTACTTTTTTAATCAAAAATGGAGAGACGTTTGTAAGAGTTTCGCTACTTTCTTTTCTTGTCATCATTAGATACTTAGTGTTATCTATATCGAAGAGAAACGGAGATGAGTTTACCGTTTTTCCGCGGTCAGGCGGTTTCATCATCGTATAAATTAATTAGACTTTATTAGTTGTAGTTATCACTTTTATTATTATTATTATTATTTTTACTTCAGAGAAAAGGGATCAGATTTTTTATTGCTTGATTTTGTTTTGTTTTTTTTTTTTATTTATTATTATTGATATAATTATGTTTATGTTTATTTGTATTTATCGACAAGCTCCAACAGTCTAATGATGAACTACAAAAGAGTGTAACAAAAATAATTGCAAATGCTTGAACAAACTGCACTCGAGAAAAAGTGATAAGTGAGCGCGAGTGCCCACAAGGTCCTTAAACAGGCCACACACTGACAACAAATCGAAACGTTTGGCTAAATTTTCAACAGATTGATATGTGTGTGACGTGGTTTGCAAACCAATTGAAAGTTGACAAAACCTTTTGTCAACATTCAATCGATTGCGTGTGTGTGGCGAAGTTGAGATGTTTGGATATGTTGAAGTGCACACGTGAGCGGAAAATTCCTATATTAAACAAACATTTTATTGAGGTGCTAATAGAGTTGTTTAACCAAAACCTACCACGATGGGTCAAATGACACAATTTAACTTTTTGTCGGAATTTTTTGTGAATAACATTACATTTCCATTTGCCTTTTCTACTTTTATTTAAAAATACATCGAATGATTTTCAATCTTAATTCCTCTTTTGTAAATATCTTATAGAAAAATATATGTAATCTGTCCTAATTATCGCAACTGGTCATTTAACCCGTTCAAAGGATCATGTGATATCATGAAGATTTGTATGTATGGTTGTTCTAGAAAGCCATTGCATTAAATATTCTTACTATTACTGCTATTATATATTTGACTATATTGCATTGTATGTTTTATTGGCTGCCGAATGAATAGCGAATTTCAGTCTACTCCAACATTTCATGTTATAGTGCTATCTCGCAAGTCAAGAATTCTTATCTCATTATTTTACTAATAATTCTTATCCCGAGAGTGTCGAAACATTCAATATGTTTGAAATCATTGGAAATAATAAATAATATACATCAAGATTTTTCCAAATTTGTTTACCTGTTTTTATTTATTGAATCTTTCTATTTTATGAGAAAATAACAATAAGTAGTAAAATCTTAAATCTATATTTTACAATTCCCCATAATTAGTAACAATTAGTTAAAAATTTCAGTTTTTGATTTCATTAATTATTTTATAAATAATTATACACATAAGTAAATAATTATATTTCTTCTGATTTTTTAAATTTTAATATATTATTATTATTATTCTGCTGAGGATCTTCGATTGCGAACGTTGCAATTTGTCGATGTTTGATGCAGCGGATGTGCCCCATAATTGTACGCCGTACGCCCAAACTGGTTTCAGCACCTTCTTGTAGAGCAAAACTGTGCAATATAAACTTAACTCGGATTGTCTTCCAATTAGACACTGGAGTTTCGATGTTTTTAGTTTAACTTGTAATTTTTATTAGCCATTGCTCCAAACAGTTACCTATTACTGTAAGGTGATTTTCCAATATTTTCGATGCAGTACTAGGATTTTCGTGAGAGCACATTATTTCGGTGTCAACAGCAAATGTGATGATATAGTGGTTGAAAAGAGCTATCTTTCATTTTTTATGTTTAAATCTTCCAGCGCAATATTAAATAAATAAATAATAAAGAACAACTAAAACCCAAAATAGATACTCGCAGAAAGAAGAGGAACCAACTCCACAAGTGTATACATATAATATATCTATACAACAAACTGAACATAAAATATAGATACTGTGTTTATTTGTGCAAAATTAAAAATTATTAAAATTGAAAATAAATGAGTGTAAGGCGCTCTCCACCCCCCGCGCGAAATTCTCCCTCAACTAATGTTATGGAGATTAAAACGAGTGTAGACGCATCTCATGTAAATTAAAACAATGCTAAAGAACTAAACAGAAATATAGTTCTAATCTCGTCTTTACCAACAAATAATTTGATCAGTGCACACTCCAACACAACACAGACCAACGGTACTTCTCTCTCGTGGAGCGAACAATGTCCCTCTCCCAATCTTATTGAGGGAACAACAACAGCTTCGAATAGCAACTCCGAAACTCATGTTTATAAACAAACAAGCAGCAACATTGTTGATAACACATTGAATGCTAATAAGTCAGAAACAACAAAAGTACAAACAGGTATGGACAGATACATTACAATTAAATTAATTAAGCCCACAGAAATTAAATGATGGTAATAAGGCAAAAATAAATAAAACTAAAATAAATGAAGATGGAAGTGCTTCAGTAGGAAATAGATTCGCATTACTGAGCGACAAAAACCATGCAACCAATTGCACTGAATTGGGTTCTACATCTAGTACCTCTAATCCCAAACCGCCTCCAATTTACTTGCGTGAATGCAGTACCAATGAATTAGTAGACTATCTAACGCGCATAGCTGGCCAAAATAACTTCCATATCGTGTCGCTAACGAAAGGTAACATTAAAGAGACAAAAATACAAATATATAATAAAGACAATTACCGCGCCATTGCCAAATTTCTCAATGAAAACAACAAAAACTTTTACACATATCAGTTTAAAAGTTCCAAAAGTCTTATCGTTATCGTCAAAGGTATAGATCCGAATGTAGAACCAAATGATATAAAGGAAGCACTGGAAGAAGAAGGCTTTCCGATAAAAAGAGTTATAAATATGGTAAATAAAAATAAGGTCCAACAGCCAATGTTTAAAGTTTAATTGATTCCCGAATTCAAAAAACTAAAAAAGAATGAAACACATCCTTGTTACCAAATGCAATACTTGCTTCACCTTAAAATTACAGTGGAAGAACCACATAAGCGTAAATGCCCTGTACAATGCACAAATTGTCAGGAATTCGGCCATACTAAGAGCTATTGCACCTTAAGAAGCGTATGTGTAGCATGTGGAGATCTCCATCAGACATCAGCATGTACTTCTAACAAAAACGACCCAAATACTAAGAAATGCAGTAATTGCAATGGTAACCATACAGCAAACTATAGAGGCTGTCCTGTATATAAGCAATTATAAAACAGGTCTAATCAGAGTCAGACAACTCACTCCCAAGTGGCTACAAAATTTCAAATTCAAAATCAAATGTTACAAGCTCTATTAAATAAAAAATGAGTGTCCTTAAGATCTGCTTCTGAAATGCAAACGGTATTAATAACCACAAAATTGAACTAAAGCATTTCTTAGATAGTAAAAATGTTGATGTAATGCTTCTAGCTGAAACACACCTTACAACCAAGTACAACTTCAATATACCAGGATACACATTCTATAGCACAAACCACCCTGACGGCAAAGCACATGGTGGTACAGGCATTCTCATTAAAAGCAGAATTAAACAATATTCTTTTGAAGAATATTTAAGAAACTACTTACAAGCTACTTCAATATGTCTGCAATGCCTTAGCAAAAATATAACACTTTCAGCTGTGTACTGTCCACCACGATATTCAATAACCGAAAAGGTATTTAAAGAATTCTTTGACAATCTAGGAAAGAGATTCTTGGCGGCTGGTGATTATAACGCCAAACATACGTATTGGGGCTCTCGTTTAATAAATCCTAAAGGAAGGCAACTGTATAACACTATAATAAATCCACAAAACATACTCAATTTCATGTCTCCTGGCCAGCCAACATATTGGCCAACAGACACCTCGAAAATTCCTGATTTTATTGATTTTGCAGTCAATCGAAATCTTAATCGAAATATTGTCACTGCCGAAATAAGCTACGAACTATCCTCAGATCACTCACCTGTATTATTTTATCTAAATGAACGCCCTCCATTGTCAAAACTACAATTTAGGCTGACATACCCAAAAACAGATTGGCTGAAATACAAAAAGTATATAAGTAGTCATATCAACACCAGTCCTGTAATCCAGTCTGAGATCGACATCGATGATAATCTAAACATAATCAATACCATGCTCACTAATGCTGCAATAGTTTCAACCCCACGTGATTACCAAAAACAAAAGAATGTTCGTATAGCCACCAACACCCAAAATGGAAAACTCGGTTATGAAATGCGCCGGCGTAGAAGAGAACGGCAGACATGCCGATCACCTGCATCAAAACAAAGACTTAAGTGTGCTGAAAGAGCTCTGAAAGAAGCATTAAAACAGGATGAGCAATTTGAACAGCTAAAGTATATCGAAAAGCTTTCTCCTATGACTACCAAAACAAATTCGCTTTGGAACTCTTACAAAAACTTGAAAACGCCACTTGATGCAGAATTTCCAATCAGAAATCATGTCAGAAATTGGTCACGCACTGAAGAAGGAAAAGCCAACACATTTGCTATACATTTATGTAATGTGTTCCAGTCCAATCCGCCCGCAAACGACTTTCGAATCCCTCCACATAGCACTGCAACTAGTGGCTTCACTCCCCTCAAAACATCATCCAAAGAAATCAACATGATTATTAAGTACCAGCTTAATCCAAAGAAAGCTCCTGGTTTCGATGGCATTACACCAAAAATACTAATTGAAATTCCAACGGCAGCTGTATTATTTTTAGTGGTTTTGTTTAATACAATGCTAAATCTGGGCTACTTTCCTAACCAATGGAAAAAATCACAAGTAACAATGATCCTAAAGACAGGAAAAGATAAAACATTGCCGTCATCCTACAGACCCGCCATCCTACAGACAGAAAATCTGCTGTTAGCCAAACTCAGACCTCATCTTGAAGAACGTGTCATAATTCCTCAGCACCAATTTGGATTTCGCGAAAAACATGGGACGATCGAGCAGGTCAACAGAATTACCAATGAGATACGAAAAGCATTTGAATACAAAGAGTATTGTTCAGTTATATCAGTTATATCAGTTCAGTAAATGTTGCTAGGGCATTTGATAGAGTGTGGCATGAAGGGCTAAAGTATAAAATAAGAAAACTTCTACCAGAAAGCTCCCACCAAATACTAGAATCATACCTAGATAACCGTCGTTTTGTTGTAAAATATAAAGACTTTCCCACAAAAGAATTCAATATCAAAGCCGGAGTTCCACAGGGTAGAGTTCTTGGCCCCAATCTATATGTATTATATACTTCCGATCTACCAACAGATACACGGTTGTTGATATCTACATTTGCTGACGATACTGCTATTCGAAGCCGTAATCGAAACCCAATTAAGGCATCCACAGATTTAGGGGAGCATTTAGTACTTGTTGAAAATGGTTATTGTTGAACAACAATAATTTTTGTTGTCGACAACGAAATTTACTGTCTCACACCAGCTGTGGTTTTTTAACAATTAAATTTAATATCATATTTCAATTTCATAAGAGCATACAAATCAACGGTTTACACAGTTGTATCAATATGTATGTACTAAATAGAGATGTATTCATAGTTAGTCTATTGCAATAGTAATATAATATAATTCACAATAATAATATAATTAGATACTTATAATAATAGAACTTCATTATAACTTATATATAGGTATATGGCCAAACATCCCGGCCCCGTTGATATATTCATATATTAACAGCTGCCCTTATGGTAAAGGTGCCAATTTATGTATCGCACGTTTAATCGTTCCATTTTTCGTTTGAATATTGGCCACACGAACCATGCCATCTTTTCCAACAATGACATCTACTATTCTGCCTAGCAACCATTTCTGTGGAGGCAGGTTGTCTTCGTGAACAATAACCATTGAACCAACCTCTACGTTTTGTTGGGGCTTGAGCCATTTGGCCCTGGCTTGCAGCCCGAGGAGGTAATCTCTGCGGAACACAGACCAAAATCGCCCTTTTAGATAGCAGATACGTTGCCATCGTTTTGAATACGTCAGAACTTCGTGTTCTATAGTAGGTTCGGGTATGGCCTTTAAAGAGCACCCGATTAATAAATGCGCTGGCGTGAGCGCCTCTCCGTCGCTGGGATCTTCTGACATTGGAGCGATCGGCCTTGAATTTAAAATGGCCTCTATTTCGACCAAGACGGTTGACAATTCCTCGATCGTTAGGTTGGCGTGCGCGACGGTGCGATAAAAAAGATTCTTCATGGATTTGACGGCCGCTTCCCACAGGCCTCCGAAATGAGGGGCGCGCGGCGGGATGAATTCGAAAGTCACGCCTCTCTCTGCTACGAAATTGAGTATTTTGTTCTGACTCTGCTCTCCGAAAAACACGTCGTTCAGCTCTTTCAGCTTTGCATTGGCTCCCACGAAATTTGTAGCGTTGTCGCACATAACCTTCTCTGGAAGACCTCTCCTTCCGATGAACCTTTTAAAACAAGAAATGAAAGCGTTAGTGGACAAATCAGAAACAGCTTCGATGTGAACAGCCTTTGACGAAAAACAAACGAATATAGCTACATATGTCTTATAAGGAGGTCTACCACGAATTCTATATGACGTGTATATCGGACCACAAAAATCTACTCCGGTTATCAAAAATGGTCGCACTGATAAAAGTCGGTCTCTAGGTAGATTCCCCATAATTTGTGTCATTAATCTAGGCTTGTACCTAAAACAATGTATGCAATTGCGAACTACATTACGAGCCACTTCTCTTGAATTTATTGACCATATTTTCAGCCGCATTATACCAATTAGAGCTCGTGGACCTGCATGACAATTTGACAAATGCAAATGGGTGGCATACAGAGTTACGAATCGGGACTTAGGCATCAATAAAGGATGCTTAGTATCATAAGGTAGTGGGGCATTCAGTAATCTGCCACCAACACGCACTAAAGTAAATTTTCTGCCATTTTCTTCAAATTCGTGCAGAAACGGATTTAATTGTTGGAGTTGTTTGCTTAATAACAATGAGCTTTTCATACATTTTATTTGTTCAGCGTATTCCTCATGCTGAATTATTTCGATGACTTTGAAAAATGATAGCTCAAGTTCTTTTGCTGTAATTGGTTGTTCTGTATGCCCATTTTTGATCGGCTTTATAAATCGATAAACATATGCAAGTGTTCGCAATATTTTCATGTACGTCGACGAATTTTCAATTATTTCGTAGATTATGTTACGTTCTTTTTCAACAACTAGTACGATCGCTTTAGACTTGCGCATTTCTGACGATGACAATGTTTCTGCGGGCTCAAAGTGAGCATTTACCGGCCAATTATCTTCCTCCTCCATTAAAAATGTAGGACCATCAAACCATATAGACTGGCATAGCTCATCGACATTGCAACTTCGCGATACAATATCCGCAGGGTTCTGAGCAGTTGGAACGTGCCTCCATGTAGCTTTATTCGCCACTTCTTGAATGTCCGATACCCTATTCCCAACAAAAGTTGATAATGTGGATAGGTGCTTTTTAAGCCAGTATAACACAATTTCTGAATCGCTCCAAAAAATTACCTTTTCTGCGTATGGCAATAAAATTGGCTCTATAATTTTCCACACTTTTGCTAACAAGTGAGCGGCACAAAGCTCAAGTCTTGGAAGAGTTTTAGTTTTAAGTGGAGCAACTTTCGACTTGGCTGTAAACAGTATGGACTTGTAATTACTACCACATTTGCTACGTATATATATACAACAACCATATGCACGCATAGATGCATCAGCGAAACCGTGAATTTGAACTGTTGATAACGAAGAAATATTCACGTATCGAGGAACATGTATCTCTGGGATTTTTCGGAAGTTTTTTTTAAAGATCTCCCAGCTTGTAGCCACCGACATTGGAACTGATTCATCCCAGTCTAACTTTAGCAACCACAATTCTTGCAGCAATATTTTTGCTTTTGTAATAACTGGGCATAGAAGCCCCAATGGGTCAAACAACCGGGAAGACACCGACAAAATATTGCGCTTAGTAGCCTTCAAAGTATCAAAATTTGCTACGAGATTAAAATTAAGCTTATCACTTTTCGGATGCCAAACTATACCTAGAGTTTTAGTGGTTTCGGTGTCGTTAAATGTGATTTCTTTTTTAACATTGTCGCTATTATTGAGAACCTGGTGGTTAGAATACCATTTCGCCAACTTAAAGCCAGCTGAATCGAGAATTTTTGTTATATTATATTGAATGCTTTCAAGCTCCTCCAATGTTTCAGCACCTGACAATAAATCGTCCACATAGAAGTCCTCGTGTATAACCCTTGAAATCGCACGCATTTCTCTATTAATATTGCCAAGTTCATTTAAGCACCGAATAGCCAAGAACGGTGCTGGTGCAGTGCCATATGTTATTGTGTTTAGTTTGTATATTTGTATAGGCATGTTTGGATGTTTCCGCCACAAAATAAGCTGAAATTGTCGGTCTGCTTCATGGACTTGTACTTGTCTATACATTTTTGTAATATCTGCCGTAATGGCAAATTTACGACAACGAAATTTCAATAAATTTATATAGAGCTTTGGTTGAATAGTTGGGCCGACCATTAGAGTATCGTTCAATGAGATATTGGATGATGTTTTACATGAGGCATCAAACACAACTCTTAACTTGGTTGTCAAACTCTCAGGCCTTATGACAACTTGGTGTGGTATGAAATAATGTGGCCCTGTCGGAATTATGTTTTCCGTTTTAGACATGTGGCCTAACGACAAATATTCGATCATAAAATTATTATACATTTCTTTGACATCAGGTGTTCTCATAAGCCTACGCTCAAGTGACAAAAATCGTCGTTTTGCCGTTTCGTATGAGGCTCCGAGTGCTGACGAATTCATTTTAAATGGCAACCGAACTTCAAAACGACCAGTTGGTAATCGCTTGGTACTCTTCATAAAATGTTGTTCGCAACTCATTTGTTCTTTCGTAAACTTTTTGGATGTGCTTGGTACTTCTTCTATTTCCCAAAACTTATGCACAATAGCATCTAAAGAAGCCAACTGAATATCGCTTTTTTTATTTACTAAATTGCATGCTCCACTTTTCGAATTTTCAAGTGATTTATACCGACCAGAAACTATCCAACCAAGCAACGTCTTTTGCAATGTTGGCAACGAATCGTTTAATTTTATTTGACCGATTGATAAAAGTTCGAAAAATATATCGGCACCAATTAACAAATCAATTTTTTGTCTTTTATTAAAGTTGGGATCTGCCAGCTCAATATTCCCCGGGACTTGCCATGAGTCAACGGGTAAATTAACTTCAGGTTGGTAACTCGAGATGGACTTTATGACCCAAAAATCTGCTTGAAACTTGTAGTCATTAACTCTTGATTCTACAATAGTATTAACTTTATGTCGTAAGTTCGCATTTAACTCCCCAATACCCGATAAATTTAGATCTTTAAATTCTCGTTTTAAATGTAATTTCTGTGCACAATCTTCACTCATGAAATTTATTTGTGATCCAGAGTCTAAAAGCGCTCTTACTAGGTGGGTACTTCCATAGCGATCTTTTATTCTAACTATAGCTGTAGCCAATACAACGACATCATCTGTATTCGAGACATGGTGTGAAGAACGCTGGAACGATTGTTGTGGAGTATCATTGGCAGTAGCAGATGTTGATGGTAACACAGATAACTGATTATCGAAGCGATTTGATTGCTGCTGCACCTCATATTTATGCAGCAGAGTGTGATGAGGACGTTGACAAACTCGACAATGAGATCGAGAACAATTCCGGACCGAGTGTCCTTTCTTTAAGCAATTTATACAATTTCCAGATTTTTTTACAAAATCAAACCGTTTACCAACGGTCAATGCAGCGAAAGAGTTGCAACTATGTATTGAATGCCCATTCAATTTCCAAAAAATGCATTGATTTTCCAAACCACTCGCAGCAACTGCAAATGATGTTTTGTATTCATTCTTCTTGTTATTATGCGATTTAATTCTATGAGGATTCTGTTGCTCAGAACTGTCGTATCTATTCGACCTGTCGTCATTTACTTCGAGTGATTGGCATCGACGAATTAGCAATTTCGAGCAGTCGTTCCATGAAGGAAGGGTGGAGTAATCCAACTGATCGTTCCATCTCGATTTTGTAGCTGGATCAACTTTTGATAGTACCAGTTGAATGAGTAATATTTGTTATATCCATCTCTGTACCCAATGATAGCAACGAATCGTAAATTGCGGATACAGTGTCAACCACATTTCTAAGCGCTGAAGCATTTGGTTTGGTCATTTTTGGAATGTCAAATAACTGCTCGATATTATCAAAAAATATCAAACCTTTTTTATCGTATCGTTCTGCTAAACGATCCAATGCTTTCTTATAATTGGCTTCTGTGACTTGGAATGCTTTTACCGTTCTGAGCGCGTCACCCGATAAACAACTCAACAAATGATTAAATTTTTCAATTGTCGCTAGATGTGGCTCATCATGGACCAAATTATTGAATGAGCTTATAAAATTTTTGTACTCCGCGTACTTTCCACTAAATGTCGGTAATTTCAGATTCGGAAGACGAGACGATTGAGGCGTGGTAATACCAAGTGTACTCTCCAACATTGGACTCTCTCGACGCTTATATTGCCCCATAAGCTGAATAAGCCTCGATTTAGCACTTATGCAAAGATCCTCGATATCGCCTCTTCGGTCATCGTCAGGATCCTCCCTCTCGATCTTGGTTTGGTATGCCATTATTTGTTTAATATAAGAATCTAAGATTTCTAGCCGGCATTCCAAATCTATAACATTCCAAGTTACCGTTGGATTATCAAGCATGTTTTTGATACGTGTTATATTACCACGCGCTGTTGCTCTTTGCTGTCTTAAAGTACTCGGCTTTTGAACAGAAGCTGCTTCATCGCTCAAACTTCCAGGCATGATCGTAATTATTTAGTGATTTATTACGTTTAATAAATGTTTATATCCGGTCAGCTATAAGACCTCCAAGATGAGGAAGTACCAACAATATTGAATCTAATCGAATACAATTTGTTTCCAAATGTTCAATTTAATTCAAGCAAATAGTTAGACAATCTCGATTTAATTACAAAATGACGAATTAACCAGCACCCTATAATATTTTCTAGATAGCGAAGCAACCCAGCAATTAAAAAAAGAAAAACAATTTACGTATTGTTCAATGTGCTTTTATTTATTTATTTAAAAAACGAAATCTTTCCTTTTGGTTAACTTAATATGGCAATCATCAACAATGTACGTATTTATTAGATATACAGTGGCTCCCAGCTTATTTCGTACAGTGACAGTTTAAAAATTGCTGCAGTCGTAATTCCTAATATAGCAAAAATTTGAACAAAATATAAATGCCATTTTAGAAAGGAAGGTTTGTTTTTTATTTTCCAAAATTTACTTTTTCAAAATTTTAGTGTTTGACACTATAAAAAAATAAAATAAGAAAAAAATAGGAAAATTCATGTCACAGCTTATTTCGTACAGTCTCTTTAAGTTCAAACTAAAAACAAAGTAAGTTGATTTTAATATTTAGTTGACATCCCTTAGCGTTAATGACAGCCTGGAGTCTATTTGGCATTGAATCCACCAATTTTTGAGTGATGTCTGGTGTGATTTTTTTCCATTCTTCCATCAGTACCTTCTTTAGGTCTTGCTTATTAGAAATCTTGTGTGTTCTTATTTTATTGTCCAAAATAGACCAAAGATTTTCAATCACATTCATGTCAGGTGACTGTGGTGGTGGAGACATCAAGTGTGGGCAGTTCCAAATAAGCCAAGATTGCACAATCCCAGATTTATGTTTTGGGTCATTATCTTGGTAGTACCGAAATTCTTCCCGCAAACCCAGTTTGTCTGCACTTTGAAGTAAATTGTTTTTCAGAATCTCGAGGTACTTCATTTTGTCCATTGTTTCCTCAATAAAAACCAATTCACCTACTCCGGCTGCTGACATACAGGCCCAAACCATCACGCTACCGCCACCATGCTTCACTGTGGGCTTAAGGTTCTCCTTGTTTAGCTCGGTATTCGCTTTACGCCAAACATATGACATTCCGTCCGAGCCAAAAATATTAAACTTAGACTCATCCGCGAAAATAACGGTATTCCAGAACGCAGGAGTCTTAATAATATGCTCTTTGGCGAAGTCAAGTCGGCGTTGTATATTCATTTTTGAAATGAATGGTTTCTTTCGGGCTACTCTACCGTTCAAGTCATGATTGCGCAGCACACGTCGGACAGTTTCAGCACTGGATGATTTTCCTATTTCACGCTGAACCTCTGCAGCCAACTTCGGAGCGGATAACTTTGGATTTTTCTTAATTTTTCGTACAATATAACGCTCGTCTGATGCGTTGAAAATCTTATTAGGTGCTTCTCTGCCCTTGTTCTCCAACCGATTTTCGCGAACGAAGCGTTGAATGATGTATTGGACAGTTGAGGCACTTAAATTTGTCATTTCAGCAATTTTTCGCACACTCTGACCTTTCCTAAAATGGTTAATTACCAGTTTACGCTGTTCCATCGTTGTACGATGACCCATTAAGCTAAATGTTTAATTTACAGCACTTTAACTATTTAAAATAATAATAATAAAAATTGTTATAATAGTTAAAAAGGTCCAAAAACTCATACAATTCAAAAAAAACTTTGTAACTGCGCGGCAGAATGAAACTTACTTACATTGAAGTTTGTGTACGAAATAAGATGTGAGCTGAAAATCAGCTGATCAATAGTTTTTCTCTCTTGCATGACAAGAAGAACAATTTTTGGGGTTCCCCGTTTTCTTATTAGGTTTACTAAACACATACATAGACATCTACATTCAAAACTTATTGATAAGTTTTTTAGTTTCGATGTTACAGCCATGTACATAAAAATATATACACTGTACGAAATAAGCTGTGAGCCACTGTACGTTTGGTACCACACTCAAAACTCCAATGTATAGTGTATGTGTATATGTGTTTACGTTGTATATTCACAACAATAACACCAACAATTGTCGCGGCAAACTTAAAACTTCAAAATTCAAACCAAAAAACCAAATTGTGTCTGACAATATCTTTATAGATGCACAAACAATTATCATTCAAGGCGCAATGGATTGAATGGTTTATAAATGTTAATGTACCAAGCACAACAGAGGTATAACAATGATCGATATGTTTTTATAATTTAATGGTTTTCAAACTGTTAATATACTAGCAATTAACGAGTGAGAGCGACGACAACGATTCATATGATCAATATGTATTAGTAATGTAAGGATTTTCAAACTGTTAATATACTAGCAATTAACGAGTGAGAGCGACGACAACGATTTATATGATCAATATGTATTAGTAATGTAAGGATTTTCAAACTGTTAATATACTAGCAATTAACAGAGTGAGAGCGACGACAACGATTCATATGATCAATATGCTTTTTTTTTTTTTTTTTTTTTTTTTTTTTTCGTTTTTTATTTCAATGGTTCCACAAACAAATAGCAGATAAAAATGTTCCCAACATTATGCAACTTACTGAAGAGAAAACCGACATCAAATCCAACTGCACAATTAATGAGAATATGAACCCGAAGTTTCTACCAACACAGATGTACGTTCAAATTTTAAAATACAAGCAGTTTGGCTAGAAAGTGACGATAACAAATGCAATTGCACAACGTTTGATAATAATACCGTAAATTCGATATGTGCTCAACTAAAACTTCGTTCGTTCTTTTGAGAACTTGTTATCAGTGCAAATTGAATAAATGAATTTTCAGTGTTTTTCCAACTGCTACCACATTTATAGGAAATGTTTGTAGGCCATATATTTAATTGTTTAGCATAACTTGCGAAATGTTCAAATAAAATTTCTTAATTTAGTAAAAAAATAGACTTGCGTCTAATTAACGGTTGCCCAGTTACTTTTCAAAACGGTCTTTATCATTTGAACCGTAAATCAATGAATAACGTTATCGCAAATTTTATATTTTTCACTGATATATGTTTTATTAACCACAAGCTATTGTCTACTGAATTTATCATTTACAGTACCTTATTCATTCCTGATACTTTCATTTTTTGTTACCACTTTCCTTCGATGTACGCAGCCGACAACTCTCCTGATAGTCCTGAAGCCAGTCTTCGCTTGCTGATCCTAATGTTGAATCCTCGCAAGGCTCTTCTTCGCACAATTTTTTGGATCAGTCACTAACGTTCACTTTTTTATGTATGTTAGACTCTTAAGAAAATTAAACTTTAAACACAAAAAAAATAAACTTTTCTTTTTAAGTCCCTGCTCGGGCGCCAAAATGTTGAACAACAATAATTTTTGTTGTCGACAACGAAATTTACTGTCTCATACCAGCTGTGGTTTTTTAACAATTAAATTTAATATCATATTTCAATTTCATAAGAGCATACAAATCAACGGTTTACACAGTTGTATCAATATGTATGTACTAAATAGAGATGTATTCATAGTTAGTCTATTGCAATAGTAATATAATATAATTCACAATAATAATATAATTAGATACTTATAATAATAGAACTTCATTATAACTTATATATAGGTATATGGCCAAACAGTTATAAAACTTTTTTTTTTTTCTAACCAGCTTTTTTTATTGGATCTTTCTAAATTACTTAGAAACTAACAATAAGTAATCAAATCTTACAAACTACCTAAAATTATGTGATATTCCCAACGTTCCATCACAATTTGTTGAGTCGTGAGGTATAGCAATTTCACAGCATATTCAGTGTGTCTTTTCTTTTTAATCGACGATGCCCCATGCTCAGCAACAATTGCCTAGCAAGGGGATTCGGATGATTGTGTAATTTTTGAATGTAGCTTCTGCAGGACGTTGCAACTTCCTCAAAAATTGTGGGTACATTTAAATCTCGATGGATGTTAACGTTCCTCATACACCAAGGCGCGTTTACAATAATTCGCAGACACTTGGATTGTATTCGCTGCAATTTTTCGATATTTGAGGGAGATGCGGTGCCCCAAAACTGAATACCATAAGTCCAAATTGGCTTCAGGATTGCTTTATATAATAGCACTTTGTATTTAAGGTTAAACTTTGATCTTTTGTGTAACAGCTACCATAACTGATTCATTTTAAGTTTTATCTGAGTTTTCTTTGCCTCTATGTGATTTTTCCATGTCAGCCTTCTGTCGAGGTGAATACCCAACTACTTTTTGAGGAACATTGTGGATCTGATTGGCCATTAATATTAAGTGGGGGACATGTATCTATCCTTAGCGTGAAGGATACATGTACGCTCTTTGATTCATTGACTTTTATACGCCATTTTGCTGGCCAGATTTCGAGAGAATCGACATGAGTCTGCAGGAGTTTAGAGGCGTCTATGGGGTTGGAGCCAGAGCACAATATTGCCGTATCATCAGCAAAGGTCGATATGAATGTATAGTTATTGTTGGGTATATCAGAAGTGTATAAGAGATACAGTAAGGGGCCCAAAATACTTCCTTGAGGAACGCCAGCGCGAATATCCAATGGATTTGTTGTGTAATCCTTGTGATGTACGAGAAATTGTCTTTTCGTGAAGTAGCTACTAAGCAATGAGGAGACATTTGCAGGCAGTAATAGTTTGAGTTTGTAAATAAGGCCATCGTGCCATACTTTATCGAAAGCTTGAGTGATATTAAGAAAGACAGCTGAGCAATACTTTTTTTCTTCAAAAGTGTTCCTTATCAGAGGTGGACTTGTTCTATTGTGCCGTGCTGTTTTCTAAATCCAAACTGATGTTGAGGAATCAGTTGGTTGAGATTAATAAATGGAGTTATATTCATGACAAGTAGCTTTTCGAATACTTTAGAGAGTAGAGGCAGGAGGCTGATAGGTCTGTACGATGCAACTTTTGTAGGGAGATCTCCACAAATCACACAAACAGCTGACAGAGTACAATATGTCTTAGTATGTCCATATTCTTGGCAGTTAATGCACTGAGGAGGTCCAGTTCTCTTATGGGGTTCTTCGATTGTGATTTTGCGATGCAATAAATATCGAATTTTATATATGGGGTGTACTTCACCTTTTTTTAGGGGTTTTGTTTCAGGCTGAAGCTCAATACAATATAACGGTTGAGGTATATTGCTCTTGTTGAGAATGTTGAATACTGTTTTGGCTTGAAACCCTTCTTCCTGAATGGCAAGTTTGATTTCGTTAATGTCAACGTTGGGTTCGACGCCTTTGAGTACAACGATTAAGCCCTTACTACTTTTTAGCTGATATGTGTAGTAATTCTTTTTTACAGCATCAAATTCCGCGATTACTTTGCGATAATGAGTTTCGCAGTAGATTTGCACTTTCGTTTCCTCAATTGGCCTTTGCGAATAGGAACAACGTGGAACAACGTTGCGTTCTCTTAAGAAAATGGGTGGGGGTTTGAAATTTTTCTTGGAGATAATATTTTCGTCACTTTCATCACCTGAAAGCAGAGCGTATCTATTTTCCGAACTAATAGGGGCAGTGTTCTGCTTTTGAATTTTTGTTGAATTCATTTGTTTTGAATTTTGTGGACTTCTTTTTCGCTTTACTACAGTAATGTAGCGATCAATTCCAGTTTGAACAGCAACTGGTTCTTTATTAGTCATCGCACTAGTTGCTTTAACTACTGGGTCATGCACTTCAGTAGAAAGGCCGTTATTTGTTTGCTTTGATGTTGTAGCTGTTGGTGTTACAGCAGGAGAAGCGCATTGTACACTCCACGGTATAGAGGGAGATAGTATATCACGAAAGAACAAATTATTTTTTTGTCTGTACTTATTGTTGTTGCAAATTTTGATGTAGTGTTGGAGTGAGGAATATGTGCAGGCAATAGATTTGCACTGTTACTTTCACTTGTGCAGTGTGTATCAACTGTTTTTTTTTGATAATGCACTTATCGGGGGAGTTTGCGCGGGTGATTGCAAATTATTATTTACACACACATTAACAGGCGATTGCCGTTGCCGGAGAGGAGTGCGCTGAACACTCATATTACAAACAAAATGTTTGCAAACGATATTATTATTATTATTTTTTTTTTCTTTGATTTTATTGTTCTTTTTGCTTATTTGTATAAGCAATAAAGAACCACAGAAATAACTCCTTGAGTTTACTTAGCGTCTTTTCGCAATATATTTAATTTTTTTTTTACCGAAATCAATCACTTTTCCGATTCTGTCAAAGGAGAGATGCGAAACACGTCCATTCTTATTGGTGACTTTTCACATGTTATCTAACTGGCGCATAAAAGTTAATGAGTCCAAATGTAAACATGTAACATTCACACTTAACAAAAGCACATGCCTGACAGTTACACTAAATAATATCGCCATAACTCATACAAATAAAGTCACCTACCTAGGGATACACTTAGATAGACGGCTTACATGGCGCAAGCACATCGAAGCAAAAAGAACTCAGATAAAATTAAAAGCTTCTTTTATGCACTGGCTCATCAATTTCATATCCTCATTAAACTTAAAATACAAGGTCCTACTGTACAACAGCATAATAAAGCCAATTTGGAGTTGAATTCGGCATAAGTGCAAAATACGGACTCAGAAGGAAAAAAAATTAAAAAATTGCCTCGGATAAAGCTTCGTTTTGTGAATATAAAAAATAAATAATTTGTCTCTGCAAATGCCCACACAAGGCGTGGTTCAAGGTCAAAGTTCAAAATTGAGATCGAGATTACTCAAGAGACAAACAAGTTTTTTCTACAATATGGGTATCAAAACACGGGTAATTTTAATTCCTTTTCATAGGTATATAATATTTTATATGAATTTTTAACTTTTAAAATGTTATGAAGAAAATTATAAATTTTTTATAAAAATTTTGTAAAAACCGATTTTTTTTTCGAAAAAGTCCCCCATTAACCTATCAAAAATTATATATTATTTCAAAGATCATAGCATTACCTTTCCAATGGTATATAAAACATATTTTTAAAGAATTTTTATATATTTTTAATATATTTTTTTATGGTCATACTTTCGCTATAGCAAATATGTGCACAGAGGAATAGTGAGGCAGTTATAATCATAGCGGTAGACATAGACAAAAGAATTAAGGAAAAATAGGATGAAATAGTATAATTAACTAATTCTTTTATTAATCTGATAAAGACAACATAGTTTGTGTATTGGCGCAACCAGCAAAATTATTGTTAATTGCGAATACAAAAATTTTAGGTTACACTGTTCAGTCCCGTTATTTCAAAAGTTACGAATTAGCTTCAAGTAAGACAAATTTGATTTGATTTTAGCAAGGATTTTTAATACAAATTGAAATGAGTGAACTTAATTTGTGTAAAATAAATATATTATTTGAATCGACTAACTTTTTAAAATGGCAGGAAATCTCTACAATCCGTTAGAGCCCTGCGTTGTAGATTACCCTGATGGTGAATACAATATCGAAACTAATTAATAAAATTTCAATAGTAAAAATTACAAAGAGATTTCAATGCTAAAACGTTTGTTGCAAAGCTTGCGTGAGGCCTATAAGGGTTATTTTTTTAGCGCCCGGCGGAAGGCCGGCTATCAAAAAAGCTTTTGTCCTAAAATACTGTTGGTCACGAAGCCGGCGTCGGGCCTATAAGGGTTATTTTTTTTGGGCCCGGCCAAAGGCCGGCTATCAAAAAAGCTTTTGTCCTAAAATACTGTTGGTCGCGAAGCCGGCGTCGGGCCTATAAGGGTTATTTTTTTAGCGCCCGGCCGATGGCCGGCTATCGAAAAAGCTTTTATCCCAAAATACTGTTGGTCGCGAAGCCGGCGTCGGACCTATAAGGGGTTTTTTTTGAGCCCGGCCGAAGGCCGGCTATCAAAAAAACATTTGTCCTAAAATACTGTTGGTCGCGAAGCCGGCGTCGGACCTATAAGGGTTATTTTTTTAGCGCCCGGCCGAAGGCTATCAAAAAAGCTTTTGTCCTAAAATACTGTTGGTTGCGATACTGAATTTGAAGACATGCAGGTAATTGTATCGAAAGCCGTCCATATTGGAAACACTTGATGAAGTATCAGCTTGAAAACAATTTCTGAAATGCATACAAATTCTGGAAAAATATGTTTTATACACCGTTGTAAAGGTAATTGTACAAGCTTTAGTATGGTGCTAAATTTTCGATAGGTAAATAAGGCTTATTTTGGAAAAAAAAATTGGTTTAAAAAAAAAAAAATTTCAAATTTATAGTTTTGATAATAACTTTTAAAATGTAAAAAATAGGTATTAAATTATATATATCAGTAGAAAGGTATTTAAAAAACCTTTCTTATGATACTCATATTATAGAAAAAAATTACGTCTCTATCGAATAATCTCGACCTCAATTTTGAACTTTGACCTTGAGCCACGCCTTGTATGGGCATTTGCAGAGACAAATTTTTTACTTTTTATATTCACAAAACGAAGCTCTATCCGAGGCAATTTTTTATTTTTTTTTTCCTTCGGAGTCCGTATTCTGCATTTGTTCCGGATGATAACTGGTGCACCATGGTATATTAGAAATGAATGTATACACAATGACTTAAATATCCCAATGGTAGAAATTAAGTTAAAAATACTACACAAAAATATACTAGAAGATTACAAAGACATCCAAACACACTAGCAAGAACCTTGCTCAATACCTGCTATACTTCGCGCCTTCGGAGAAAGGACCTGCCAGCCTTCCAATAAAAAGAAGAGCATCGTACAAAAAACATTGCTCTAGATAATAAGGAGCTACTGTTGTTGAATTAGATTAAGATTTTAAAACTTATTGTTAGATTCTTTAGGAATAGATTCAATAAATAAAGAAAATGTATAATAAAAAAAAATCAGAAAATGTTGAGGTTAATACTTTATTTATATAGCATGTAGATGGACCGTAAAGCTTGTAAATGGACAAAATACACTACATTGAGGTACACCAGCATTAATTAGGTACTCACTTGACTTGGAGTCCTTACATTTCCAATTTTCTATTGGTGAGATATGGTTCTAGAATATTATGCAAGTGAATTGGCAGAAGCATTTTTATTTTGTAGATAAGGCCTTCGTGCCAGACCTTATCAAAGACTTGTGCAACGTCTAAAAATACTGCCGTACAGTATTCCTTTTCTTAAAATGCTTGAAATATTTTAGATACCAGCCTATGTACTTGCTTCGTTGTGCTATGTTTTGAGCGGAAAACAAATTGGTGGTCTGGTACCAGACCATTTTGTACAATTAGTGGTTGTATTTTTGCATTATTCATTTTTCAAAAAATTTTGAAAGCAGTAGACTAATTGGCCGGTAAGAAGAGTCTGTTCTATCCACATCAGGTGCTTTTTTCTTTTCTTTTCGACTTATATGAATTGGACGACACATTCAAATTGACTTATACTTTAGAAGTGTACTTTCTTCAATTGCATTCGGATAAAAAAATCCCTTGCAAATGCTCAGCGAAAGCTAGTGCTTTACTTTCGTCGCATGTGGCGCATTTATCAATTGGTAGACGAATAGGAGCATCATGCATTACAGGTCGTTTCATTTGTTTGGTTGCTTTCCACATGGAATATTCTGATGATTTAATAAGTATTTATTTAGTTCATGCTTTTTTTTTGCTTTTAAATGACTTTTCACCTTTTTTGTGCATTCAGATAATTGTTGCTTTAGATTTGGAGATCAGTGTTTTTCACATAGTCTACGAAGGCTTCTTTTTTATTTGTTTCAATCGTTTTATTACGTGCGCTTACTATTGGGTTATTTCTTCTTATTTTTAGGTTCTCTTGTTGCATTATTTATCGCTAGCGACATCAAATCGGTTAGATTTTTAACTGCTACGTCAATTTAATCAAGTCAAATATTTTCAATCATATGAGTGCTGATAAAATTTTTAAAAGTCAACCAGTTCATATTTCGAAAAGTGTTTTCTTGTTGCACATTACGTTTGTGTGGTACCTTTTGTAACAATATCATACATGGAGAGTGGTCAAACGACAGATCAAATTATGTTTTAGTTATTATTAAATTTAAATTGATATTTTTTACTACACCGAAGTCAATTAAATCAGGTATTTTTCAAGAGTCAGAATGCCAGAACGAAATTTAGTGAAGAGCAACCATGAACCAATAAGAGACCAATAAGAGATGTTAAAATCCGCCATATTGTAAGAAAAAACAACTGATGACTTTATACACAAATGACGTGTCGTCTGTGTATAAAAAATCTAAACAACTACACGTCATCTGTTTATAAAGCTGTTTTTCAATACTTTTTTTTCGCATGTGAATTGTCATAGCCTTATCTCTTTGAATCATGAAGAGAAACTATATGAAAGTGAAGTGGATATCATAGAACAACGTAAGGACTCATTTGATTCTGCGGACGAACATGAGTCCTTAGGTAAAGAAATTGAAGACGAGAATATTTTGAATGCTTATACGAGAGGTCAAAAGAGAAAAGGTCCGTTATCGAGCTCAAAATATACAGATACGGCTTATGGTACAATTTAGCAAGAAATAGAAAAAAGCTCAACACCTGTACGAGCGTCGATTTATATTTTTAGGGAATGAATCAAGTTAGCATATTATTAATTTATTTTTTAAATTTAGGACTCAATTAAACAATTATTTAATTTTCAGCTTTTATGTTTTTTAAATTAAATGCGTAAACAATTTTGAATCGTTATATGAAACAATTTGTTTTCATGTACCAAATTTTGTTAATGATATATTTTCTGCTATGCGTAGTATTATATATAACATCTTCAAGGGATTGGTATACATGAAGTATCGGTAGGTTTAGTGCTAAAACCCAGTGATGATTGTTGAAAAGTAAGAGTGATGAATATAAAAACATAAACAGCATACATTGCATTTAAATTCTTTCCGCGTTCCATGCTTACTCGGCGGCGAACAATATCACATAAAAATCGTCAATAAATCCACAGTGTGTGACAAAATGATTTTCACCAGATCGTTTCAAATTGCTGTCAGTATTTGGCCTGCTTTATGGAAGTGCAAAAACAAATAAAAATTAAATTTATTCAGGCTTATCATGAACATATTTCCGTGCGATATTTTTCCCTTGCCAGCAATGCATTTTAGTTATCTAAAATGTTAAAATTTTAATGCAGAAATTGTTTCATGATAAGCCTGATTATTATAAAAAAGGGAACAAATTACTTGAATATATACACTGAAAAATAGAGAGTTTCATTTTGTACAAAGTTATCTGTAATGGAAAAGCAATCAAAGAAACAAAATTACTCCAAATGTCCTTTAAATCTTCCATATTACTTCCAATAAATTATCCAAACTTATATCGAGGGCAGTTGTAGACAATTTTAATGAAGCCTCCAAAGTTAAGAATAATTATAAGAATAAAACACACACCGACTTTTCTTATTACTTCTCAATCCACAACTGCAAATTTTTTTAACGAAGTCATACTTTCGACAACAACAAAATCAACTTTAAAGATAACAAAGCATACAAAAATGTTGTTGCTATGACTTTAATATATGCAAAGAAGAAATATAGAAAACGAAAAAGGCAAAATTGTTTGTGTGTTTCGTACTTCTTTATACGGAATGCTGTGAGTGCATATTAGAATATACAATAGGGTGGCTCCAATTTTCAAATTTAATTTTTTGTTTGTGTTACCCCTCAATTTAGTTCCTTTATATAAAAAAATAACCTAGCGAAATTTGAACTTAATCCGATAAGTGTAAAGTGTGCCCATCGAAAAATTCATTTTAAAAAATCAGTTGATTTCTCGGCTTCAAAAAACTTGTACAGAGCAATGAAGTCCAGTGGAAAATTTCTTTGTTGTATAGTACAAAAAAAGTAAAACACATTCGTAAACTACATAAGTATTGTAATATATCTAAACCAGAATTGATCGTATTAAGTACTGCCAATAAAGTGAGCATCTAGATTTTGTATTCTAATTTTGAAATAACGGCGGTAATTCAAATGTTCTTTGCTATTCCGTTTTCTTTTCAAGTAGAATTGCAATTTTCTTGGGAATAAATTTTTATATTGACATTTGCTAAAAAATATCAGTGGTCTATAACATTCGAAAGATCACACACGGTAGCACAATGTTACCACTTAGAAATTTTATCAGCTCGGGCAATACTGGAATATAATTGCTGAAAACAAACAAGCGTTAAGGTTTTCTTTTTCAATTTGCGGGTGTGTAAGTTAACCGTACAGGGAAGTGCCTCACTAGCTATGCGGGAAGTTAAGGAACTGTATTCCAAAGTTGAAAGCTCTGTATCAACAACTTCAAAAACATGTTGGAAGATCGTCGAAGGTTTATTAGGAAAGGAAAATAGATTTCGTTGAAAAACTAGAGGATCTTTTTGACATAGCGCACGTCAATGGTATGAGCATCATTACCATTAAAGAAGATAAGAAGTTCTTAATCAATCAGTCAAGGTTCATGTATATAATTATAGACCAGGTAATTGCGAAAGAGAGAGGAGTTTCTGAACGAAAATTGCGAAACGTGAAGAATAAAGAGCGAAGAGATTTTGAAATACAACAACTGAGTGAGTACCTGTTTCTAAAAAAATGTTAACCATAACTGAAAATTTCGATGTGGTGCGAAATCCATTTTTTTATCTAGTAATACGGAAATATAAGCAGAAATAAAATAAATGTTGACGGATAATGCAAATATACTTGAAAAGAACGAGAATACGATCGATTTCGATAGAAAAAATTACGATAAAATAATCATGAAAACGCCCATATATTTATGTACTTATTTATATGTTTACAATTTGATTAAATTTCATATTATTATGTCTTTTCTTTTTTCAGCTCACGGAGGAAGTTCCACGAGTCGCAAAAAAATTATCACCACCAGCACAAAAGAAAAGAGTGCGTCAAACAATTATTACTCCTAAGCTTGTTGCTGCCTTGGATAAGTCCTAAATAAATTGGATGCTTATGTGATTTTTGGTATATTGTGCATTTTTAAAAACCTAGGGGCACACCTTACGCTAAACTGATTAACACCAAATCCCACAGAACACTATTGTTCATAGAATGGAACTAAACCGAAGGGCAGCCCAAGAAAAATTATTGAAAAAATTTTAAGTGTTAAATAAGAGCCACCCTAATACACAGCCTAAGTTTTTTTAGAAAAACAAAAGGGCATGAAGCGCATACGCATGGGCATCAATGTCAAAATGATTAAAAAGAATGATCCCTTTCGCTCCCACTATTCACTTTTTATTATAAACAAAATATTCAAATATTAATAACTACAAAAATCGCGATCTCTCGTTAGTACAAACAAACACGTCTACTCTCTCTCTAAAAATAAAATTTATAATAGTCAATTGAAAAACAATTGGTATACTCTTTTAATAGGTAGCTCATAAAAATAAAAAAGGTCAAGAAAATATTTTTCACTTCATTTTATATAGGCTCTAATATCAACAATCTTTGGGCAGTCTGCACAAAGAATATTCATTCAACATTTATTTATTCAGTTACCAATAATGGGAGATGAGAAATAAAAGATGATGGAAATAAAACTGAAATGCATTGTTTATACGCGATATACATATACACTCACTCAAATAACTATAGCACTTTTTAGGCATGATAATATATTTCTTCTGAATGTTATACACTCAATTGTTCTCTCTCTTAATGTCTAACAATACAACAAATATCAATAAATTTAGATCACTCTCTTCTAAGTATCGTTATTAAAACTGCTGAGTCACAATTTTTGCATTTGTCAAATAACTGCAGCACTCACGAGAAAAAATGCTTAAATTTTTTAAATTTTTTTATCATTATTTAAGATAGAGTGATAATCACCAAAAAAGTGGACGTGTTTTGGATCGCCTTTGAAAGTCAAATAAATAATTGATTTCAGTTTAAAAAATCTATTAAATTGCTAAAATACGCTAAATAAAAACAACCAGTTATTTCAGTATTATACCTCAAATTATTGTGTGTACAATAAGATAAGTAAAAAAGAAAAATAAAATCAAAGATAAAAAAATAGCATAGTTCGCAAACAGATTTTGATTGTAATATGAGTGTTCGGCGCTCTACTCTCCGGCAAAGGCAATTGCCTGTTAATGTGTGTGTAAATCATAAATTGCAATCTTTGCAATCACCCGCGCAAACTCTGCGAGTAAGTGCATTATTATCAAATCAGTTGATACACACTGCACAAGTGAAAGTAAGAGTGCAGATCTCTTGCCCGCACATATTCCTCTTCCTAACACTACATCAAATTTGGCAACAACAAACTCATGTCCAATCCCATCAAATGCAGGTAAACAAAATAATATGTTCTCTCTTGGTGTTCTATCTCCCTCTATACCGTGGAGTTTACAATGCGCTTCTCCTGCTGTAACACCAACAGCTACAACACCAAAGCAAACAAATAACGGCTTTTCTAATGAAGTGCATGACCCAGTATTAAAGGCAACTGGTGTGATGACTATTACAGAACCAGTTGCTGTTCAAACTGGAATTGATCGCTACATTAAAGCGAAAAAGAAGTCCCCAAGATTCAAAACAAATGAATTCAACGAAAATTCAGAAGCAAAACACTACCCCTAGTAGTTCGGAAAATAGATACGCACTGCTTTCAAGTGATGAAAGTGACGAAAATATTATTCCCAAGAAAAATGTCAAACCCCCACCCATTTTCTTAACATAACGCAACTTAGATAAGTTGATTTCCAGAATAACAAGCCTCATAGGACCAAAGAATTTCCACGTTGTTCCTATTCACAAAGGCCAAATTGAAGAAACGAAAATGCAAATATATAGCGAAGCTCATTATCGCAAAGTAATTGCAGAATTAGATGCTGTGAAAAAGAATTACTACACATTTCAGCTAAAAAGTACTAAGGGCTTAATCGTTGTACTCAAAGGCGTCGAACCCAACGTTGATATTAACGAAATCAAACTCGCCCTTCAGGAAGTAGGGTTTCAAGCCAAAACGGTATTTAACCAATATCGCCTCTAGCAAACAACCTCTAAAACCAGTTAGCAAACTCAGATGGCCAACTCAAGTCAGGGACAAAATCTTGATGCAAAACAATTCTTCTCTGCAATCACAAACAAGAATCAAAGCAATTCATACGCTAGTGTTTTAGAACAAAACCCACACCAACAAAGCAATGTAAATAATGAGCAGAAGCGCTCACTCAGCAGCCAAGTACCCTTGAACATTTGCTTCAAACACTAATCCAGAACATAAAAAAATTCATGAACTCAATGCAAACAATGATGCAAGAAATGATGAAAAATCAATCGATGTTACTCCAAACATTGCTATCCAGACCATAAATAAAATGAGTCGTCTCAAGGTATGCCACTGGAACGGCTTAAGCCAGCACCGTTTGAAGCTAATTCAATTCCTTGAATCCATAATGATGATATTTGAGCCCCATTTCACTGACAAAAATTGCTACCGAAGACTACATAATACCACTGATTAAAATAAGTGTTTATTTAACTTATCTTATATTTGTCTTCCTTTCAGGGACCAACCATATGACTTGTCTAAAGGGATTTAGACAACCACATAATGGCCTCTGTAGTCTAACGTTAGCGAACTAGACTACTACCCCAGAGGTCACAGGTTCGAGCCCCAGTGGTGACAATCTGATCCTGCGCTTTTTCCATCTTCCCAATTTTTCCTGTCACTCTTTAATATCCTAATCCTAACAAAACTTCCTATATGTACTCAAATCACCTTTAATCCTTCATCAATCTACCTCAAATATTACGCGCACTTAATAATTGATAGAAAAAACAAGAAAGTGCAGTTGCAAGGTGCATAGCAGCGACAGTAAGGGGAAAGCGGTCAAATAATGTACTTACGCACTTCATTATCGATTTATCGAAGTTCCCAACCATTTGTGTGTAATACTTCCTTTATTCAAAAGCAAAACAAATTAAGCACAGATGGCACTACAGGTGGAAACATTGTTCTCAAGCGACGTCAGATGGCAGCCCCATCACTTGAGATCGCTATCGGTAGGCCAATCACTTACCATAGTGTATACACAAAACCGATTAATAACCTAGACAGACGGCAGCCTAATTCCGGATTACCGAGTTAATTTGCATTAACTCGGGCATTAACTGCAGCTAATCCGCATAAACTCTATGAGTTAATTCTCAAAATAAAAGAGGATTAGGACAATTTGCTATGGCAACACTGCTGAAAATTGTCTATTGTGAATTTTTCTCGATCCATTTTACAAAATATTAGGTTTGTTCGCTAACAAAAAACTTTCAACAATTGTTAACAGTTTTCCACATGAAAAACGTTGGCGAACAAATAAATCCAGCTGTCAATTACGAACGGTGAATGTCAATTTACAAGTTTCTGATAGTTTTCAGTTCACGTACTTCTTGTAGATTTTCTCATATCGAGAGTGACAGATGACAGAAATTGATAGTGATAGTAATGTAAGTGAGCAGACCTAATAAAACAGCAATCAGCCGGTTAGTTAATCCGCAATATTGCCGTCTGTCAGGTTAATATTTTATTCGGATTAAGTGCGCCTATAATCCGGAATAAGGCTGCCATCTGTCTAGGCTATAACGTAACCTACACAAGGAAAAGCCTCGGATACGGACATAAACCTATGATGATGACATTTGGCCTACGCACCCACACAAGAATAGCTCAATGGAATGTAAGAACTCTCAGGGATGCCTCCAGACAGGAGCTACTCGAAGTGCAGGTGACAGCATACAACATCAACGTGCTAGGTATAAGTGAGATAAGGTGGAATGGCAGCGGTGAATGTTCAACAACGCATGGCAGTATTGTACTGTACAGTGGGAAGGAAGTCAGAGGTGAGAGTGGAGTTGGCATAATTATATCCAAGGAGATGCGCAACACCTCCGACCAATCTCCGACTGCATAATCCTGGCCCGATTCCACAGTAATGTTCATCGACACGTTACCATCGTACACTGTTATGCTCCAACGGAAAACACGGATTGCATGGTAAAAGACGACTTCTATGCGCAACTGACGACAACGCTCAGTTCCATCTACAGAGGGGATATAATATTCCTCATGAGCGACTTCAACGCGAAAATCGGAAGTAATAACTCCGGTATAGAGTTGACAATGGGAGTCCATGGCTGTGGAACACGTAACAACAACGGCGAGAGGCTAATAGAAGTGTGTCAAACCTTCCAACTGGTTATTGGCGGTTCCATATTTCCTCACAAGGAAATTCATAAATACACATGGTCCTCGCACATGGTAAAACTCGAAACCAGATAGACCACATCTGTGTCAGTCGGAAGTGGAGAGGTTCGCTACGTGATGTCAGAAATAGAAGGGGGACTGATATTGATAGTGATCACGAGCTCATCACTGGTGACATTTGACGTACAATGCAAACATAAGCACTATAACGTTCAATATCTGCGGAACATCAACACCAGAAACGAAATAGTCAGCAAACTACGTGAAAAGCTAATCAACAACAACGAAGGCACCAGCTGGGAAACTACTAGCACCACAATCAGGCACGTAGCAGATGAACAACTTGGCACAGTTAAACCCGCCCACCGAAAGCCTTGGATCTCTGACCTCACTTGGGGCATCATACAGCGAAGAAATGATCTAAAGAGGCAGCTTAACAACGACAACTCACTACGGCCATCTTACAGAGAAACAGCCAAAATGGTCAAGAAAGCGGCTAGAAAAGATAAAAGACGTTTCATGGAAAATATCGCTAGTGATGCTGAGGAGCAGCAGGAGGAGCAAATAATATGCGACAGCTGTTTCGCCTGATTGGCACCCTAACCAACCGGCAAACCAACAGAAATCAGCCAATAAGAGATCAAAGTGGCACCTTACTAATGAGTAGCGATGAGCAAATGCAGAGATGGAAAATTCACTTTGAAGCAATCAGCAACACCACACTCACTGAGGATAGTGGTAGCTGCCAACTCGACAACACCAGAGTCAACAGCAAAATATCAACTTCATGCCCAAGCGTAGCGGAAATAAGGGACGTAATTAAGAAGCTTAAGCTTAACAAGCAGCTCACATAGCTGCTGTTTGGGACACCTCTCTCTTGGACGAAGGGCATCATCGTTAAACTTCCGAAAAAGGGTGATCCGCGCGACTGTGGCAACTGGAGAGGAATAAGCTTGCTCAATTCCATCTACAAAATGCTGGCATCACTTATACAGAATAGACTCCAATGCGTTGAGAATGCTTTAGGGACGAACAGGCTGGATTTCGCCCGAAACGTACCTGCGTTGACCAGGCTAACACACTTCGTATCATCGTCGAGCAATCAATTGAATTGCGCTCCCTACTATACATGCTGTGCGTCGACTTCAAGAAGACATTCGACACACTTAAGCGTAATTCTATCTGGATGGCTTTGAGTAGAAAAGGTGTCGTCCTGAAGCTGATTCGCCTCATAATGGCGCTTTGCGAGAACTCTGAGTTGGCGGTTCTACACAATGGTAACATCAGTGATTCATTCACGACCAACGCTGGAATACGGCAGGGCTACCCTCTGTCCCCGCTTCTCTTCGCCATTGTGCTGGATGACGTCATGAGCAGCCTCACTCAGCACAAGAGAACTGGCATTGCGTGGAATCTCGCGCGGCAGCTTGAGGACTTGGACTTTGCCCATGACATTTGTCTCCTCTCGCACAAATTCTCCGATATGCAAGCGAAGGCGAACAGTTTAGTCGCGCTGGCACGCACCGTCGGATTAGAGATAAATACTGCGAAGACCAAAGCCATGAGCAGCAATCATTCCAATAGATGCCATATAGTGATTAACGGCTGTGCGATTGAATTTGTCGAAAGTTTCTGCTACCTCGGTTGCACGATAGCAACAGACGGGAGAGCTGAGGAGGATACTAACTGCAGGCTAAGCAAAGCAAAGACAGACACGAAATCACGAATATTCTCCGCATGTGTGAAATCGACACTACTGTACGGAAGTGAAACATGGCTGATCTCGAACTCCATCACGCAGAGACTGCAAGCTTTCGTCAACAAGTGTTTGAGGATCAACTGTAGAATTTTTGGCCTAACACTATTTCAAACGAGGCACAATGGCGTCTGACGAGCGAAGAGCCCATACTGATCCAGATTAAGTGTAGAAAGTGGCGCTGGATTGGCCACACGCTAAGAAAGCAGCCAGATAGCATCACGCGAATGTCGCTTGAGTGGAACCCGCAAGAGAGCAGAGGCCGCGGACGACCAAGAAACACCTGGAGACTATCAACACTGGGTGAGCTAGTTGCTGCCGGCATCACATGGGAAGGCTCTAGATCAACTACCCCAAACCGTGTGCGATGGCGAAGCCTTGTGGAGGCCCTATGCTCCAATTAGAAGTTTAAAGAAGAAAACCAAAAAAACACATTACAAACTGTACACCATAAATCATATTCTTGGTAAGACACGCGGAGGAACTGACATATTGCTAAAAATCAGTATAAAACATCGTGTTCTCGAAGATTTCAATAGATGGTACTTGCAGGCAACATCTATATGCCTGGAGGAGTACATCTCTAAGGTAGTAATATCTGCGATATACTGTCCCCCAAGATACAGTATTTCCGAACAGCAATATAAAGAATTTTTCTCAACTTTTAGTAACAAATTCTTGGTTGCTGGCGATTTCAACGCCAAACACACTCACTGGGGCATACTAACCATGGCTACGATGTAATCTCAAATCTTCAACCGACATATTGACCGACGGACAAGAGAAAGATACCCGTTCTCATAGACTATGGAGACGCCAAAGGTTTGCAGATGGAAAATATCTCCACAGAGTGTAATTATGATCTCTCATCTGATCACTGATCCACGGTTATATCTATAAATTCAGCAAACCCCCAAGACAATTGCGTTAGAAAGAAAATAAACTGGTTGAAATTCAAGAAATATGTAAATTCCCATCTTCCTCTAAGTACTGTATTAAAAAATGGACACGATGTAGACTCAGCGCTCGAAAAATTCAACCAGTTGCTCTCATTAGCTCTCAGCTTAGTCACCTGCACAAGGGTGTACAAGCAATCAAACTATAGCCCACACACCAATCAACATTGAATTGCTAGTAAGACAGAAAAGAAGACTCCGAAGAGAATGACAAGATTTCAGATCACCGAATCTGAAAACACAACTACAGCACTAAAGATAAAGCTAAAAGACGGCAACACCAAAGAGTTGAAAGATCACATAGCCATACTCTTTGTGGAAATCAGCAAAAAACTCAAATCGACCAATTCTCACTGATTCCCTCATCTGATTGAGTGATGGTAATTGGGCTAGAAGCAACTATGAGGAGGGTTTGGGTTTTGCAAACCACTTAAAAAATGTGTTTACACCCAATCCACCCTCTACACAGTCCTCACTACCAAAATTATATTCTCAACCTTGCTCAATAAGGCTCAAAATTAAAATGAAGAACATATTCCAAGCAATTTATAAAGATTTAAACCCAAAAAATCACCTGGTCCAGATAAAATTACCGGAAAAATTATAAAAGAGCTACATCCAGCTTCAGTAATTCATCTCATGCACATTTTCCATGCTATCCTTAAACACTATCCCAAATGCTGGAAAACTTCAAAAATTATAATGATAGCAAAACCAGGAAAAGACCCAACAAAAGTTGCATCGTACAGACCTATCAGCCTCCTGCCTTTACTTTCTAAAGTACTCGAAAAGCTACTCGTCATGAATATAACTCCATTTATTAATCTCAACGAACTGATTCTGCAACATCAGTTTGGATTTAGAAAACAGCACGGCACAATAGAGCAAGTTCATCGCATTGTAACTCAATAAGGAACACTTTTGAAAAAAAAAGTATTGCTCAGCTGTCTTTCTTGATATCACTCAAGCTTTCGATAAAGTATGGCACGATGGCCTTATTTACAAACTCAAACTATTACTTCCTGCAAACGTCTCCTCATTGCTTAGTAGCTTTCTCAGAAAATTTCTCGTACCTCACTTGGGGCATCATACAGCGAAGAAATGATCTAAAGAGGCAGCTTAACAACGACAACTCACTACGGCCATCTTACAGAGAAACAGCCAAAATGGTCAAGAAAGCGGCTAGAAAAGATAAAAGACGTTTCATGGAAAATATCGCTAGTGATGCTGAGGAGCAGCAGGAGGAGCAAATAATATGCGACAGCTGTTTCGCCTGATTGGCACCCTAACCAACCGGCAAACCAACAGAAATCAGCCAATAAGAGATCAAAGTGGCACCTTACTAATGAGTAGCGATGAGCAAATGCAGAGATGGAAAATTCACTTTGAAGCAATCAGCAACACCACACTCACTGAGGATAGTGGTAGCTGCCAACTCGACAACACCAGAGTCAACAGCAAAATATCAACTTCATGCCCAAGCGTAGCGGAAATAAGGGACGTAATTAAGAAGCTTAAGCTTAACAAGCAGCTCACATAGCTGCTGTTTGGGACACCTCTCTCTTGGACGAAGGGCATCATCGTTAAACTTCCGAAAAAGGGTGATCCGCGCGACTGTGGCAACTGGAGAGGAATAAGCTTGCTCAATTCCATCTACAAAATGCTGGCATCACTTATACAGAATAGACTCCAATGCGTTGAGAATGCTTTAGGGACGAACAGGCTGGATTTCGCCCGAAACGTACCTGCGTTGACCAGGCTAACACACTTCGTATCATCGTCGAGCAATCAATTGAATTGCGCTCCCTACTATACATGCTGTGCGTCGACTTCAAGAAGACATTCGACACACTTAAGCGTAATTCTATCTGGATGGCTTTGAGTAGAAAAGGTGTCGTCCTGAAGCTGATTCGCCTCATAATGGCGCTTTGCGAGAACTCTGAGTTGGCGGTTCTACACAATGGTAACATCAGTGATTCATTCACGACCAACGCTGGAATACGGCAGGGCTACCCTCTGTCCCCGCTTCTCTTCGCCATTGTGCTGGATGACGTCATGAGCAGCCTCACTCAGCACAAGAGAACTGGCATTGCGTGGAATCTCGCGCGGCAGCTTGAGGACTTGGACTTTGCCCATGACATTTGTCTCCTCTCGCACAAATTCTCCGATATGCAAGCGAAGGCGAACAGTTTAGTCGCGCTGGCACGCACCGTCGGATTAGAGATAAATACTGCGAAGACCAAAGCCATGAGCAGCAATCATTCCAATAGATGCCATATAGTGATTAACGGCTGTGCGATTGAATTTGTCGAAAGTTTCTGCTACCTCGGTTGCACGATAGCAACAGACGGGAGAGCTGAGGAGGATACTAACTGCAGGCTAAGCAAAGCAAAGACAGACACGAAATCACGAATATTCTCCGCATGTGTGAAATCGACACTACTGTACGGAAGTGAAACATGGCTGATCTCGAACTCCATCACGCAGAGACTGCAAGCTTTCGTCAACAAGTGTTTGAGGATCAACTGTAGAATGTTTGGCCTAACACTATTTCAAACGAGGCACAATGGCGTCTGACGAGCGAAGAGCCCATACTGATCCAGATTAAGTGTAGAAAGTGGCGCTGGATTGGCCACACGCTAAGAAAGCAGCCAGATAGCATCACGCGAATGTCGCTTGAGTGGAACCCGCAAGAGAGCAGAGGCCGCGGACGACCAAGAAACACCTGGAGACTATCAACACTGGGTGAGCTAGTTGCTGCCGGCATCACATGGGAAGGCTCTAGATCAACTACCCCAAACCGTGTGCGATGGCGAAGCCTTGTGGAGGCCCTATGCTCCAATTAGAAGTTTAAAGAAGAAAACCAAAAAAACACATTACAAACTGTACACCATAAATCATATTCTTGGTAAGACACGCGGAGGAACTGACATATTGCTAAAAATCAGTATAAAACATCGTGTTCTCGAAGATTTCAATAGATGGTACTTGCAGGCAACATCTATATGCCTGGAGGAGTACATCTCTAAGGTAGTAATATCTGCGATATACTGTCCCCCAAGATACAGTATTTCCGAACAGCAATATAAAGAATTTTTCTCAACTTTTAGTAACAAATTCTTGGTTGCTGGCGATTTCAACGCCAAACACACTCACTGGGGCATACTAACCATGGCTACGATGTAATCTCAAATCTTCAACCGACATATTGACCGACGGACAAGAGAAAGATACCCGTTCTCATAGACTATGGAGACGCCAAAGGTTTGCAGATGGAAAATATCTCCACAGAGTGTAATTATGATCTCTCATCTGATCACTGATCCACGGTTATATCTATAAATTCAGCAAACCCCCAAGACAATTGCGTTAGAAAGAAAATAAACTGGTTGAAATTCAAGAAATATGTAAATTCCCATCTTCCTCTAAGTACTGTATTAAAAAATGGACACGATGTAGACTCAGCGCTCGAAAAATTCAACCAGTTGCTCTCATTAGCTCTCAGCTTAGTCACCTGCACAAGGGTGTACAAGCAATCAAACTATAGCCCACACACCAATCAACATTGAATTGCTAGTAAGACAGAAAAGAAGACTCCGAAGAGAATGACAAGATTTCAGATCACCGAATCTGAAAACACAACTACAGCACTAAAGATAAAGCTAAAAGACGGCAACACCAAAGAGTTGAAAGATCACATAGCCATACTCTTTGTGGAAATCAGCAAAAAACTCAAATCGACCAATTCTCACTGATTCCCTCATCTGATTGAGTGATGGTAATTGGGCTAGAAGCAACTATGAGGAGGGTTTGGGTTTTGCAAACCACTTAAAAAATGTGTTTACACCCAATCCACCCTCTACACAGTCCTCACTACCAAAATTATATTCTCAACCTTGCTCAATAAGGCTCAAAATTAAAATGAAGAACATATTCCAAGCAATTTATAAAGATTTAAACCCAAAAAATCACCTGGTCCAGATAAAATTACCGGAAAAATTATAAAAGAGCTACATCCAGCTTCAGTAATTCATCTCATGCACATTTTCCATGCTATCCTTAAACACTATCCCAAATGCTGGAAAACTTCAAAAATTATAATGATAGCAAAACCAGGAAAAGACCCAACAAAAGTTGCATCGTACAGACCTATCAGCCTCCTGCCTTTACTTTCTAAAGTACTCGAAAAGCTACTCGTCATGAATATAACTCCATTTATTAATCTCAACGAACTGATTCCGCAACATCAGTTTGGATTTAGAAAACAGCACGGCACAATAGAGCAAGTTCATCGCATTGTAACTCAATAAGGAACACTTTTGAAAAAAAAAGTATTGCTCAGCTGTCTTTCTTGATATCACTCAAGCTTTCGATAAAGTATGGCACGATGGCCTTATTTACAAACTCAAACTATTACTTCCTGCAAACGTCTCCTCATTGCTTAGTAGCTTTCTCAGAAAATTTCTCGTACCTCACTTGGGGCATCATACAGCGAAGAAATGATCTAAAGAGGCAGCTTAACAACGACAACTCACTACGGCCATCTTACAGAGAAACAGCCAAAATGGTCAAGAAAGCGGCTAGAAAAGATAAAAGACGTTTCATGGAAAATATCGCTAGTGATGCTGAGGAGCAGCAGGAGGAGCAAATAATATGCGACAGCTGTTTCGCCTGATTGGCACCCTAACCAACCGGCAAACCAACAGAAATCAGCCAATAAGAGATCAAAGTGGCACCTTACTAATGAGTAGCGATGAGCAAATGCAGAGATGGAAAATTCACTTTGAAGCAATCAGCAACACCACACTCACTGAGGATAGTGGTAGCTGCCAACTCGACAACACCAGAGTCAACAGCAAAATATCAACTTCATGCCCAAGCGTAGCGGAAATAAGGGACGTAATTAAGAAGCTTAAGCTTAACAAGCAGCTCACATAGCTGCTGTTTGGGACACCTCTCTCTTGGACGAAGGGCATCATCGTTAAACTTCCGAAAAAGGGTGATCCGCGCGACTGTGGCAACTGGAGAGGAATAAGCTTGCTCAATTCCATCTACAAAATGCTGGCATCACTTATACAGAATAGACTCCAATGCGTTGAGAATGCTTTAGGGACGAACAGGCTGGATTTCGCCCGAAACGTACCTGCGTTGACCAGGCTAACACACTTCGTATCATCGTCGAGCAATCAATTGAATTGCGCTCCCTACTATACATGCTGTGCGTCGACTTCAAGAAGACATTCGACACACTTAAGCGTAATTCTATCTGGATGGCTTTGAGTAGAAAAGGTGTCGTCCTGAAGCTGATTCGCCTCATAATGGCGCTTTGCGAGAACTCTGAGTTGGCGGTTCTACACAATGGTAACATCAGTGATTCATTCACGACCAACGCTGGAATACGGCAGGGCTACCCTCTGTCCCCGCTTCTCTTCGCCATTGTGCTGGATGACGTCATGAGCAGCCTCACTCAGCACAAGAGAACTGGCATTGCGTGGAATCTCGCGCGGCAGCTTGAGGACTTGGACTTTGCCCATGACATTTGTCTCCTCTCGCACAAATTCTCCGATATGCAAGCGAAGGCGAACAGTTTAGTCGCGCTGGCACGCACCGTCGGATTAGAGATAAATACTGCGAAGACCAAAGCCATGAGCAGCAATCATTCCAATAGATGCCATATAGTGATTAACGGCTGTGCGATTGAATTTGTCGAAAGTTTCTGCTACCTCGGTTGCACGATAGCAACAGACGGGAGAGCTGAGGAGGATACTAACTGCAGGCTAAGCAAAGCAAAGACAGACACGAAATCACGAATATTCTCCGCATGTGTGAAATCGACACTACTGTACGGAAGTGAAACATGGCTGATCTCGAACTCCATCACGCAGAGACTGCAAGCTTTCGTCAACAAGTGTTTGAGGATCAACTGTAGAATGTTTGGCCTAACACTATTTCAAACGAGGCACAATGGCGTCTGACGAGCGAAGAGCCCATACTGATCCAGATTAAGTGTAGAAAGTGGCGCTGGATTGGCCACACGCTAAGAAAGCAGCCAGATAGCATCACGCGAATGTCGCTTGAGTGGAACCCGCAAGAGAGCAGAGGCCGCGGACGACCAAGAAACACCTGGAGACTATCAACACTGGGTGAGCTAGTTGCTGCCGGCATCACATGGGAAGGCTCTAGATCAACTACCCCAAACCGTGTGCGATGGCGAAGCCTTGTGGAGGCCCTATGCTCCAATTAGAAGTTTAAAGAAGAAAACCAAAAAAACACATTACAAACTGTACACCATAAATCATATTCTTGGTAAGACACGCGGAGGAACTGACATATTGCTAAAAATCAGTATAAAACATCGTGTTCTCGAAGATTTCAATAGATGGTACTTGCAGGCAACATCTATATGCCTGGAGGAGTACATCTCTAAGGTAGTAATATCTGCGATATACTGTCCCCCAAGATACAGTATTTCCGAACAGCAATATAAAGAATTTTTCTCAACTTTTAGTAACAAATTCTTGGTTGCTGGCGATTTCAACGCCAAACACACTCACTGGGGCATACTAACCATGGCTACGATGTAATCTCAAATCTTCAACCGACATATTGACCGACGGACAAGAGAAAGATACCCGTTCTCATAGACTATGGAGACGCCAAAGGTTTGCAGATGGAAAATATCTCCACAGAGTGTAATTATGATCTCTCATCTGATCACTGATCCACGGTTATATCTATAAATTCAGCAAACCCCCAAGACAATTGCGTTAGAAAGAAAATAAACTGGTTGAAATTCAAGAAATATGTAAATTCCCATCTTCCTCTAAGTACTGTATTAAAAAATGGACACGATGTAGACTCAGCGCTCGAAAAATTCAACCAGTTGCTCTCATTAGCTCTCAGCTTAGTCACCTGCACAAGGGTGTACAAGCAATCAAACTATAGCCCACACACCAATCAACATTGAATTGCTAGTAAGACAGAAAAGAAGACTCCGAAGAGAATGACAAGATTTCAGATCACCGAATCTGAAAACACAACTACAGCACTAAAGATAAAGCTAAAAGACGGCAACACCAAAGAGTTGAAAGATCACATAGCCATACTCTTTGTGGAAATCAGCAAAAAACTCAAATCGACCAATTCTCACTGATTCCCTCATCTGATTGAGTGATGGTAATTGGGCTAGAAGCAACTATGAGGAGGGTTTGGGTTTTGCAAACCACTTAAAAAATGTGTTTACACCCAATCCACCCTCTACACAGTCCTCACTACCAAAATTATATTCTCAACCTTGCTCAATAAGGCTCAAAATTAAAATGAAGAACATATTCCAAGCAATTTATAAAGATTTAAACCCAAAAAATCACCTGGTCCAGATAAAATTACCGGAAAAATTATAAAAGAGCTACATCCAGCTTCAGTAATTCATCTCATGCACATTTTCCATGCTATCCTTAAACACTATCCCAAATGCTGGAAAACTTCAAAAATTATAATGATAGCAAAACCAGGAAAAGACCCAACAAAAGTTGCATCGTACAGACCTATCAGCCTCCTGCCTTTACTTTCTAAAGTACTCGAAAAGCTACTCGTCATGAATATAACTCCATTTATTAATCTCAACGAACTGATTCCGCAACATCAGTTTGGATTTAGAAAACAGCACGGCACAATAGAGCAAGTTCATCGCATTGTAACTCAATAAGGAACACTTTTGAAAAAAAAAGTATTGCTCAGCTGTCTTTCTTGATATCACTCAAGCTTTCGATAAAGTATGGCACGATGGCCTTATTTACAAACTCAAACTATTACTTCCTGCAAACGTCTCCTCATTGCTTAGTAGCTTTCTCAGAAAATTTCTCGTACATCACAAGGATTATAAAACAAATCCATTGGATATTTACGCTGGCGTTCCACAAGGAAGAGTTTTGGGCCCCTTACTGTATCTCTTATACACTTCAGATATGTCCAACAATAACTATATATTTATATCGACCTTTGCTGATGATACGGCATTATTGTGCTCTCGCTCTAACCCCATAGAAGCTACTAAATCTCTCGAAATCTGGTTAGCAAAATGGCGCATGTAACCTTCACGCTAATGCTAGATACATGTCCCTCAGTTAAAATAAATGGGCAATCAGTTCCACAATGTTCCTCAACAAAGTACTTGGGTATTCACCTCGACAGAAGGCTGACCGGGAACAATCATTTAGAGGCAAAGAACACTCAGATCAAGCTTAAAATTAATCAGTTATGATGGCTGTGACAGAGAAGCTCAAAGTTGAATCTCGAATACAAAGTGCTATTATATAAAGCAATCCTGAAGCCAATCTGGACTTATGATATTCAGTTATGGGGCACCGCATCTCCGTCAAATATCGAAAAATTGCAGCGAATACAATCCAAGTGCCTGCGAATTATTGTAAACGCGCCTAGGTATATGAGGAACGTTAACAGCCATCGAAATTTGAATGTACCCACAATTTCTGAGGAAGTTGCAAAGTCCTGCAGAAGCTACATTCAAAAATTAAACAACCATCCCAATCCTCTTGCTAGGCAATTGTTGCTGAGCACAGGCTATCGACGATTAAAAAGAAAAGAAACATTGAATACGCTGTGAAATTGCTACACCTCGCGACTCAACAAATTGCGATGAAACATAGGGAATATCACATAATTTTAAGTTAGTTTGTATGATTTGAATATTTATTGTGAGTTTCTCGGAATAGTAGTAAGATTCAATAAACTCATAGTATTAAAAAAAATTTTGTTTTTTTATTTTTTAACAATTAATTAGACCTTCATGATTTTGTATACAATCAAAAATTCTTTTAGGCATTGAGGAATACAAAGATTGTATTAAATTTGTATCAATTTTCTCCCACTCTTTCATCATAGCTGTTTTCAAGTTCTCCATATTATTAAATTGCTTGCTTCCTTTGTAAGAATGCCTAGCAAGAATGCCCCAAATGTTCTAAATCGGATTGAGATCCAATTTTCGCTCCCTAGGAATGTAACACCTCTATTTGCGCTTGTTCCTTGTTCACTTAAAAGTGTTCCACGAAGCATTGTTAAAAAAATATAATGCTAAATCTTAAAAACTGTACTTTGGTGTAAAGCACTAAAGATATAAAAACATTTTCTTATTCGCTAATCACATTTTGACCGAAGCTTCTTCATGTATAAAGAATGAATGATTGCCTTGGTGAAACGAGTTCTTGATACTAGCTTATGAACAACATTTGACGTCTATAATAAATATATTCAATATCTAAATAACAAGGAAACTGGTTAGCGCATTACATACATATAATAAGGACAAAATTTGCTACGTATTCTATCGACTTCTGCATTTCAAAATGCAGATCATTCTTAGAATTTTGAGTTTCAAATCATCCCCTACTTGTGACCTTTTAGTAATTCAGAGATTTTATTGAATCTGTAATTCATGATCAATACACTAATACATGTGTGTATAATGTAAATATTAAAACAAGAACAATTAGTTGTTTTAAAATTATCTACATACAACAGCAGATGAGATCGTTTTTGTTTATTGGAGCATTCAACTCTAGTTTTGTTTGTCGTAGTTATTTGATTTTATGTCGTTGTTCAGATGATGTATAGTTTGGGCCGTTTGCGTTTAATTACATTCGATATTACGAATACACTATTAAAATATCGTACAAGTACTGGCAAAAAATATGGTGAGATTGGATCGCTATTTGGTGTCCACTCTAATAATGATGATTTGGCGAAAATTTTCAAAGCCAATTGGTATGTATATATTTTGTATTCTAATTCTAATTGTCATTATTCCCAAAATAATTATACTTCTACTGCCGATGTTAGGAACAGAATGAATAGAATGTATCCAAACTTTGGACGTAGCTCAAACATGAAATGGCGAACATGGTGGCGTGAATTGATTGGAAGTAATTAAATGTGAATCTAATAAACTAAAAATATACATTAAATATTCAAATATATTCATATATTCATTACTACTTTACGGTAACAAGGAATGTGAAAAGTGAAATTAACTTTTCGTTACTTTTACTTTTCTTAAGCCACTTTTGCCGACAGTGACTAGAATACCAGCTGGTAAATTGGACAATTTTACTAATCATTTGCTAGTATTATACAAGACAAGCAGCAGCTGGCAACATTGTAATGGTAGTATTGTTGTACTAAACTATCATTCACAATGGGTGTTATAGCCAATTTTGATCAACGTTTAGATGCGCTATTACGAAATATGAAGATTGGTAATTTTTTTCCAATTCGCAATGAATTCATATGATTGTGGAATAAAAACCACTTGAAGAAATATTTAAGATGGCCATGAAAAAAATGGAGTTAAAAAGACTTAAAATCAAACGAATGTTTACACATCAGTGGACGTGCAGAAACTGATTACTTGGCATCATTGCTAATTGGTTGGAATTCAGCTTTAGTGTACGAAAACGATAGTAAATATATGAATGATAAAATTAAGATAAATATCAGTGAGCATTATATATATATACAAGATTATTTGATTTTCATAAAAGACTATTAATTAATCAAATAAATTGGTGAATTTTGTAATAAGAAACATTTTAATTTAACATAATTGTTACAGATTGACCTAAGATCTTACTTAATTTCTATAAATTTAAAGAAGTGAACTATGTTTCCTTGTTTATATGGTCATTCAATAGCACCGAATGTCTTTCGAACATTTCACTTAACGGATCTTCTGGCTTATTACATTCCCTATCATATCCTGGTCCTACAGCCCATAATGACTCCAGATCGAATATTTCACGGGCTTTTGGTGAGAATATATGTAATGCAATATTACCTATGTATAATGGAAAAAGAAAGTAATTTAGAAAGCTAATAAATTTATTATTTTGCTTTCAACCTAAATCAAGGGCCATCCAATCGCGACTTTTGTTGCCTTCAATATTAGGCAAAATATCATTCTTGGCACGCTTTATTTTATACATGTGACGAACATATTCTGCTGTTGCCAGCATATGTCGGTAACTGCGTCCGCTGCACACAACCATATAATCAACATATTTCATCTCTCTCGGTACTGAACATACGAATATATCCACAGCATTCTCTTTACGTAGCACCTCGACTAAATCCTCAATATCAAAAACACCATGATTACCTCCTGCGATTTTGCAATAAAAAAAATAATATCGAAATTTAATATAAAACGTTTTATTTTCAAATTAATACCTACTTGCTAAATTTAAATCAAGATAATCTTCATGCGGCATTGGTTGAACTATATCCTGCTGTTGATACCGATAACGTTCTTTTTCTTCCTCCACATCAAAAATCTCTGTCGCATCCGCATCACGAAATACTATATATTTTTGTTGGACAGCATTTGTAGTGTTAGCAGATTGTTGTAATGGTAGATGTTGATCTTTGAATTCGGGATGAAACAAACGCTTGAGTGGTGCATGTACACATCTCCTTCGTATTAAATTTTGTAGTAAACGTAGATTTAGCATTCCTACTTTACTCCGTACAAAATCAAAACAGCTAAACTGGGCGAAAGTACCAATTGTGGCATATTAAAATTCACATTGAAGGCAATTGACATTCTATTATGGTAACAGCACTGCCAAGCGCAAATTAATTAATAATTTTCAATATGGTGCAGCTAATAATCGCGAATTCTACATTTGTTCAAGCTTGAAAGCTGGCCACGACTGTACTGGACGTATTTAATATTTAGGGCATTTGTGATAAACCTACATTTTGAAATAAAGTTTTCGATGTGTAATAGCCCTGACAGACGGCAGCGTTAATCTGGATAAACGAGTTAATTCGAATAACCTCGGGCATTAACTGCAGCTAATCCACATTAGCTCTCTGTGTTAATTCTCAAAATTAAAGAGGAATACGGCAATTCTATGGCAACACTGCTGAAAATTAACAGCTGGTTTCTATTGTGAATTTTTTCTCTATCCAACTTACAAAACAATAGGTGTGTTCGCTCAAAAAATTTCAACAATTGTTAACAGTTTTCAACATGAAAAGCATTGGCAAACAAATAAATCCAGCAATCAATTACAAACTGTGAATGTCAATTTACAAGTTTCTGATAGTTTTCAGTTCACGAACTTCTTCTAGATTTTCTCAATTCAAGCGTGACAGATGACAGAAATTGATAGTGATAGTAACTTAGGTGAACAAACCTTATAAAACAGCAATTAATTGTTTACTTAACCCGCAATGTTGGGAGCTGTCATGTTATAGCCTAGACAGACGGCAGCGTTAATCCGGATTAACGCTGCCGAATAAAATACTAATCTGACAGACGGCAGTATTGCGGATTAACTAAACATCTGATTGCTGTTTTATTAGGTAAAGAAATTTTTCAGCAGTGTTGCCATCGAATGGTGGTCTGGTAGAGTTTTCGCAAGGTAACGTGTCTTTTGCCTCAACCGGGTGGAGCTAGCGCAATCCTTGTTGAACTCATCGCAAGTCAACTCACTGGCTGTTATGTAGTTTGTTCTGAGACTTATGTGATGACACCTTTATTTGTTAATGAAGGATAGTCAAGTAGCTTGCTTTGCTTACTCTGTGATGGCGCCTTCATTATTAATGAGCTCCTCCACGTAACGACTAACGGGTAACGTCCTCCTGGCACCTGCTGGGAGGCGGCTGAAGTGAGTGGCGAAAACCTCCTCGATTAGCGTTGGGTTCGGGACCCGCCTCATATAATATCCCCCCAGTGAATAGTATAAGAATGCCTCGGAAATGGACTACTCCCTTCGTTGATGACCCCCGCAAACGAAATAAGGACCATGATTTACGGATATGCACCTGGAATGTCCGGTCCCTGGTTGATGTCCTCGAGAAATAGAGAGCTGATATCACCGCTCTCCAGGAAATGCGATGGACGGGACAGGGCTGCTCCAAAATAGCGTCCTGTGATATATACTACAGTTATCATGCTGAAATGCACGAATTAGGATGTAGATTTTTGGTCAGCAAGAGACTACGACACCTTGTCTCAAATTTCACTCTGGCCACAATCCGCATCAGGACAAAATTCTTTAACATCAGCCTTATATGTGCCCACGCTCCGACGGATGAAAAAGACAATGTGACCGAGGAGAGCTTCTTTCAGCGCCACAAAGAAGCTTACGACCGCTGCCCTTTCCACGACATCAAAATCGTGCTTGGCGACTTTAATACCAGGGTGGGCAAGGAAGGTGCCTTTGGTCCAACTGTCGGAAACTTCAGTCTCCACCAGAATACCTCCGATAACGGAATAAGGCTGATCGAATTCGCCGCAGCACGAAACATGGTAATTAATTTCCAACAGATTCCAACATCTCGACATGCACAAAGCGACTTGGCTGTGGTAATTGACGGAAGGCATGCTTCCAGTGTGATGGACGTGAAATCGGTCCATAGCTCCAACATCGGCTCGGATCACTACCTTGTTGCAGCTAAGGAACGCACACGTTTGTGTCGCAAATAACAAGAGAAGTCCCACACAGAGAAATCTTGACTTCAGTAAGCTGCGATCACCAGCGACAACAGATGCATTTGCCACTCGACTATCGGATCTGGTTATGCAGAACACTCCCCCACTTTATGATACATGCGCACGGTGGACACATATATCCCACTCCATGACTACTGCTGCCGAGGAGGTAATCGGTTACTACCGGCCTCTGAGGAATGAGCGGTATGATCAGGAGTGTCGCGACGCTACCGCAGAGAAAGACGCCGCCTACAGAAAAACCCTGCGTGCAGGCGTAACGCGAGCTGTTAAGGAGCGGTATAGAGAGAAAAGGAGTGCAGAGAGACGTCTTTTCAGGCGCAAGAAGAGGGAGTTGGAAAGACGCGAGTGTGAGGAGATAGAGATGTGTGCTGACAAGAAGGAGACTCGAAAATTCTTCGAAAAGATCAAGCGCCTGAGTGGCGGCTTAAACCCCGGTGCCTCTTCTTGTCGCGATGGAAATGAGAATCTAGTTACAGATGTCCAGAGTGTACTGAGCCTCTGGAGGGAACACTTCTCTACGTTACTGAATGGCGATGCTATGAACAATTCCGCCAGTGGAGAAGATTTCCCGATAACCCCGATTACAGATGATGGTATTGATGTTCCACCACCCGACTATGGCGAGGTTGAAACGGCCATTTTAAGCTGCAGGTGCTGATGGCCTGCTTGCCGAGTTGTTTAAGACCGGAGGCGATGAGCTTCTCGCCTGCATGCTCCAGCTCATAAGCAGAATATGGTCGGATGAAAACATGCCTGATGATTGGAGGCTCAGTGTTCTCTGTCCTGTACATAAAAAAGTAGACTCCACAATTTGCGCCAACTACCGTAATGAGTCTCCTGATTATCGCATACAAGGTGCTATCGAGCGTACTGTGTGAAAGGTTGAAGCCTATGCTCAGCAACCTGATTGGACCTTATCAGTGTGGCTTCAGACCTGGTAAATCCACCATCGACCAGATTTTCACACTGCGCCAAATCCTGGAGAAGACCCAAGAAAAACAGATCGACACACACCACCTATTTGTTGATTATAAAGCCGCTTTCGACAGTCCGGTAAGGGATTACCTCTACGCAACAATGTCTGAGTTCGGTATTCCTGCAAAGCTCATTCGACTTTATAGAATGACACTGCATAACACCCGTTGCGCAGTGAAAATTGGGAAGGACCTCTCCCCTCCGTTTAATACCGAGCGGGGTTTCAGACAAGGTGATTCGTTATCGTGCGACTTCATCAATCTTATTATGGAGCAAGTAATACGAGCTGCTGATCTACGACATAATGGCACTATCTTCAACAAAGGTGTCAAGCTGTTGGGGTATGCCGACGATATTGACATAATCGGCATGAACACGCGAGCAGTCAGTGCAGCATTATCAGAGTTGGAAAGAGAGTCGCGTCGAATGGGTCTTACGGTGAACGAGGGCAAGACGAAGTATCTATTATCAACAAACAAAGAGTCCCGACGTCTTGGACAGCACGTCACTGTTGACAATTACACTTTCGAGGTGGTGAAGGACTTTGTTTATCTTGGAACCAGCATCAACAAGAGTAATGACGTCAACCTGGATATCATGCGTAGGATAACTCTTGCAAACCGGTGCTACTTTGGGCTAAATAAGCAATTGAGAAGTCGAGCCCTCTTTCGAAGAATGAAAACTACACTCTACAAGTCTGTCATTACGCCTGTCCTTACATATGGCGCTGGAGCTTGGTAATTTCCACCACGGATGAGCGAATGCTTGGGGTTTTCGAAGAAAAATCCTACGCAAGACCTTTGGACCTATTTGTGTTGGTGGCGAGTACCAAATAAGGTACAACCATGAGCTGTACGAGCTGTAAGCCGACATTGACATAGTAAATCGCATCAAAATCCAGCGGCTGCGCTTGCGAATGGAAGAGCACGCTCTAGCTAAGAAGGTGTTATATTAAAAACTCGCTGGAGGACGACGCAGAAGCGGAAGACCAAACTTTTGGTGGAAAGACCAAGTACTGGAGAACCTGACGGCGCTTGGAATTTCTAACTGGCTCCAGCTAGCGAAGAACAGAGATGGCTGGTGAAACATGTTATATTCGGCCTATATCGATATAAGGTTGTTATGGCCACATAAGTAAGTTAGTAAGTTGCCATCGAATATTTCCCTAATCGTCTTTAATTTTGAGAATTAAGTCGTCTAGTTAATGCGGATAAGCTGCATTTAATTCCCGAGTTAATTCGATTTAAATCGTTAATCCGGATTAACGCTGCCGTCTGTGTAGGCTATAAGAGAAGGCACTTATAGAATTTCAATATTTGACGCTACGAGATCTATGTGGAAGATAACAAACAATTATTTCGAGGTACATTATGGAAAAGCGACCACTTTTTCTTTAGAATCGTTTTACTCAAAAAGGCATTTCTAACCTTGGGGCCTTATTTCATCTCTTTTCTCAATGGATGTCACCTTAACTTTTGTTTTATAATTAGTAAATAAATTCAAGCGGGTTTGTGTCATACAGTACCGCTATGTGCTAAAGACACATTTAGAATTTGTAATAAAGTACCGTTATAAGATAACTAACAATGATCTTCAGTTACTTGAGATTATAATCAAAATTATAAATAGAATTTCCAGTATTTTATGCAGTATATGATATTACCATATTTTACCATATTGTTACATATTTCGTTTTGGAGGGTAAAATATACAAAAATTTAATTAGTTTTATACAATGAAAAATAAGAACACGAGAGATCATTTAAAACAAAACACAAATTTGTTTAACTTCATCCATTTATGTGTAACAAAATGAGTAAAACACAGGTCTATTTCGCTAGAATATTCAATTCAAGAGTTGCGATTGGTGTTGGTAATTGATACCAAAAACGAATAATAGTTAATGCATTATAATAATTGCAATTTTATTACAATTGTAAAATTAAATTGAGAAGACGTCACAGATTTTCATAAGTAAATTTTTCAGTAAACTTTTGTTAGACGTGTTAACGATGTCTTTTGAAAAATTAAGATTGCACGTTTTTGAAAAAATATTTTTAACTTATAAATTTTCTCATGTCTAAACATATTCATTATTCAATGAGAGTTCAATACGTTTAATAAATTTACTTTAAATTTGCAGCCTAAAATCTTCTTTCTATAAATCAAATTAAAAAATTTGATCTAGTGAAATAAGAATTCTCAACAAATTTCCCAAAATATTGCGTTCTAATGGGGAAATTATATTGTTACGTTTTTATTCTGTGAGCGTTTAATTCTATTTGAATTACCTTGTTCGATCACTGGATTCTGTTAATGATAACTGCAACACTTATTTTATACAACTATATACAGCAACAATTTATTTAATAAACACTATTTACAATCAACTCTGTTTATAATCAACTATTTACAATAACACTTTAATGTACTAGCAACTTTTGCCTCTGTATAGATGTTTGCGCAGTCACGATCTGAATTCGATTGATTTTCCTCCTCAACACTGGCTCTATTTATACTCTGTTGGCAACACCCCAGAATCTTCCTTTATCGAGATTCTTCTCTTCCTTTCTCGTTGGCTTGTTCTGGTTATCGCTCATTTCTTTTTGTTGACATTCGTTTCGATGCTGCCAATAGTGTCAGTCACAATAGTGATGAGTAATCAACTATCGATACTCGTTACACTGCCCTCCTCTTAACCTTGTTCGTCCCGAACAAGTTTTTATACTTCCCCTCGATATGGCGCAAGTCGCTCCAAGTGCACTACTTTAAACTTTGCTCTTTTATTCCAGGCACGTTGAATGCGATACACTACGTCATTTATCTTTGCTATAATCTCATATGGTCCTTCCCAATGAGTCTGTAGTTTAGGAGACAGGCCTTTCTTTCGTTGTGGATTATGAAGCATTACAAGCTCTCCTTCATAGAACCCTTTTGAATTTGCTTTCAAGTCATACCTGGCCTTCATCTTATCGCTTATCATCTGCGACCGCTCTCTGATGAACCGATGTACTTCATCCAACTGTTCCCGCTTTTCGCTAGTATAATTACCTTCGGTTGATCTCGTTGGTGTTACGACTCCAAATTTTAAATCAGCTGGCAGTCTTAACTCGTTTCCAAAAATTGCCATTGCCGGTGTAGTAGCCGTCGTATCATGTTGTGCGCATCGATATGCCATGAGGAACATTGGTATATGTACATCCCAGTCTCTTTGGTATTTATCTACGACTTTTCTCAAATATTCCTCCAAGGTACGGTTAAATCGTTCTACCATGCCATCAGATTGTGGATGCAAAGGTGTTGTACGAGTTTTGTATATACCCAGCATACGGCATATCTCTTGGAATACAACTGATTCGAAATTTCGAAATTGGTCTGAGTGTAACTCCATCGGTACACCAAAACGAGTAACCCATTGGTTGGCGAATACATCCGCAACTGTACTAGCTTCCTGATTTGGAATGGGGTATACTTCAGGCCATTTACTGAAGTAATCTATAACCACCAGAACATACTTGTTTCCTGCGTTGCTTATTGGAAATGGCCCAGCTATGTCCATAGCAATTCGCTCAAATGGAGCACCCACGGTGTATTGGTGCATCTTACCTCGACTTTTCTTAGTGGGACCTTTGGCCATTGCACATTGCTTACATTTCCGAATCCAATCAGCGACATGGTCATGACATCCAACCCAATAAAATCGGTTCTTTATTTTCTCGACGGTTTTGGTGATTCCCAAATGCCCTCCACTGGAGGCATTGTGATACTCAGCTATCACTTCATTTATTCTCGCCTTGGGTACCACTAGAAGATCATTAGTGATTTTTCCATCCACACTTTCCCATGCTCGGAATAAACATCCGTCTCGTAAGTGCAGGCTTTGCCACTGCGCCCAGTATGCCTTTGCTATTGGACTCTCATTAGCCATTTCTTGCCAATCTGGACGTATGCCCTGCTCCTTGTATTCCATAATCTTTACGAGATCTGGGTCGTTCCACTGATCTTCTTGCACTCGTTCGGTGGTCCATGACTCTTCCGGCAATACATTCGTAAGACGTAGGTTAACAATGTGATTCTGGTTTCTTTCCCGTTTACTATCCACGGTGCAAGTAAGACGATATGGAGTATAAGCTTTACTACGATGAATGACATCACGATCGTCCTTTCGTTGTCCTGGTGAATTCGATCTTTGTTGCTTGTGTCGTAGACGACAATTCCGCGCCTTGTGCCCTCTTCGATGGCATATGAAGCACTTACCGGCAAATTTATATTTGCGTTGATTCCTTGTTCTACCTTTAGGCTTCATATTCGATTGATTGCAATCACGCGCTATATGCCCTCGTTTGTCGCAAATGAAGCACTTACCATTAAATTTGTTTTCACGTCGACCTGTTGTTCTTCCTTCAGGCTGCATTACTGACTTAACTGCCTGACACACTGCTTCAACCAGATCTGCTGTTTCTGTTTCTAGTTGGCGTACCCGTGGCATTGGTCTACACATCAAACTGGCGGCTTCAAATGTCAAGGCACTACTGACTGTTTCGGCATAAGTATTCCTGGGTGACATGACCAGAGCACGCTTTGTCTCTCCATCACGTATGCCATCTATGAATGCCTCTATTTTTATTTTTTCGACAAACTCTTCCGAATTACCGGAGAACGCTAGATGACATAAGCGCTCAATATCGGAAGCGAATTCCTGAAGGCTCTCATTACTCCGTTGCACTCGCGATCTCAATTCCACTCGATGTAATTGACTCTTGTATTCATTTCCATATTTCCGCTGAAGTGTGTCCATCAGTGACTGATAGCTACCACGATCTTTCTCTGGAACCATCTGTAACACCTCGGAAGCATTACCTTTTAATGCGACTATTAAAGCAGCAGTCTTGTCGCTGTCATCCCATTGATTCTTCGAAGCTGTTGTCTCGAATTGAAGCTTGAAGATATTGAATGGCGTGCTTCCGTCAAATGTTGGTGGCTTTAATTTGATTGTACTTGAATCTCTAATCACTGATGTGGCTGGTCCATTTATTTTTAGTTGATTGAGTTCGTGCTGTAATTTCTCGAACTTATCTTCCCAGTCGTCGACATGTTCCTTCAGCTTATCATCCAACTCATCCACGTGTTCTTTCAGCTCTGTGACTTTGTCATTAATAGCTCCGGAAATTTTCTGAAATCTAAGTTCAATTCCTTTTTGTAGATTTTCGATGACGTGTTCTTGGCGAGCCGAATGTTCTTGAATTTCCATACGCAATTCACTAATAACGCCCTCTTGGCGAGCCGAATGTTCTTGAAACTTGTAGTCAATTGTTTTCTGGAATTCTCCCATAGCGTTTTCTTGGCGGGACGAACCTTCTTGAATTTTCATACGCAATTCAGCCGAATGCTCTTGAAGCTTGGAGTCAATGCGAGAGGCATTTTGTTGTAACTGTTGTTGCTGCTGTTGCATCATGGTTTTCATAAATTCCATGAGTTGACCACTCGAATCTACCTTGCTCTCTTCCTCAGCGTGCACAACTGCTTGTATATCGGCTTCCTCGAAGAACTCATGTTCTTCTACATTAATTCCCTTAGCCTCCATAGCTTGCCTCAGCCTCACCAGCAGTTCCGCCTTTGCACCTGATGACGATAGATTCATCTCTACTAACAGCTTTTTAAGCTGGTCCACTTTCAGTTGGTCAATTTTCACCATCTTTACAGAATCCCACTTCTGACACCAATTGTTACGTTTTTATTCTGTGAGCGTTTAATTCTATTTGAATTACCTTGTTCGATCACTGGATTCTGTTAATGATAACTGCAACACTTATTTTATACAACTATATACAGCAACAATTTATTTAATAAACACTATTTACAATCAACTCTGTTTATAATCAACTATTTACAATAACACTTTAATGTACTAGCAACTTTTGCCTCTGTATAGATGTTTGCGCAGTCACGATCTGAATTCGATTGATTTCACTGCTCAACACTGGCTCTATTTATACTCTGTTGGCAACACCCCAGAATCTTCCTTTATCGAGATTCTTCTCTTCCTTTCTCGTTGGCTTGTTCTGGTTATCGCTTATTTCTTTTTGTTGACATTCGTTTCGATGCTGCCAATAGTGTCAGTCACAATAGTGATGAGTAATCAACTATCGATACTCGTTACAATATTTTCAATGTTTCGATGTCAAAATTTTGCTGTTGTTCTCTGTTGTCAATTTTTTAATTGACGCTATGTTACTCATTCAAAATTTTGCTGCAATTTATATCATCTGTCCTGTCCAAGCGACACCACTTTATTTGATGTGATGCAGGTTCGTTTTGTCAGCAAAGACAATGTTAATATTAACTTTTTGTTCCTTTTTTGCTCTTTTGCTGTATTCATTTCTCCACACAACAACAATTGTATTGGCTTGACAGCACAATATTGATAGTGAAATATATCAATAAGGCATCGTATTTCTGATTGCAAATTACATACATATATATTTACCATCGATTGTTAATAATTTAATGGTATTTCCGTTTAGTAGTTAAATCAGATTATATCAGAAAATAGACAATGACAAAGCATTTAAAATGGAACTCCATAATAATAACGTACATGCGATTGCATTTTCGTACGAACAGACAAGAACTCCATACTATACGTTCTATACGTTTGAACGTGACATTATTTTATTAATGGACGAAGCTTTCATGTTTATATCGATGGTGATTGGAAACGTAATTGCAGTGCATTTGTTGTACATTGAACTAATGACACCAACAACAATATATGGGTGCAAGAATATATATTTGGGCCATGAAGTTAGTGGTTTCTTTGCAGTTACGTACCTGAAATTAAAACAGCGTGATCGCAACTCGCACGTAATCACTGTCTATTCAACCTCACAAAGGTGTAAAATCATTCCAAATGGCATGCAATCCCAATGGTGTGCATATTGTTCCTTACGTTGACGTTATTTTATTCTTTTCTACGATAAAACTTAAATAAAAAGTGTAATGCCTTGTAACATAAAATAAATATTATTTTTTTACTTCATTAACCCATTTCATTTAATTTCTATCCACTTTTATACACTCTGTTCGATAAATTCGCCTCGTGAAATATTTGTGTAATCAAATGGGGTTGCGTACTGAAATCTTCGCTTAAAATTTCACAATTTGTGTATCCATATCTCATATAAATTTTGACAGTTGTTTTACGAGCTAGTAAGTTTACGAAATTTACAAGGCACTTAAACATTAGATGAGGACATCTAATACATGTCATAAACATTTTCTCATATTTAAAGGCGGCTGTTATGTTGACGGTCTCGATAACAATCACGTCACGTGTTGAATTTGTTTTTAATGTTAAATGAAAAATTGAGATTGAGAGCAAGAGCGTAAGAACTGACCGAAAAGATCACAGAAGATTTGGCTATCGGCACCAAAAGGGATTTTAAGTTATTCACGAAAATAAAAATGCAACCCTTCAACAGCTGATTTTTTCACCAAATTAGTGCAGTACAAGTTCCATTTTGGTTACTTGTATTTTGACAAGTATTTAAATAGCACATTAATTGCTTTTATTGCTCTACAAAGACGAAGTAAAATTATAATAATTATAGCTTCTATTCAAACATTATTCTTTGTTACATAATATTAAATTGAAATATTTCAGCTATAAAATTACTCTCAAAAGTAATCGGAATCATCTAATTGAAAATTACAAACAAATTTCACTATTACCATTTTGACCACTCTCTCTCTTAACTTCAATATGGCGAAAAATAACATAAAAATGGTGGCATCAAACGACGTAAAATAGGCTGGATGTGTGCACAATAAAAATTTCGGAATAGTTTTTAACGCGAAATGCTAGATTGTACACAATTAAAATAAATGAAATACACAAGCAAATCTAAAGTGAAACAATTACAGTGAAGACCAGACCCTGCAAAAAAGAATGTTGCTGAAAATTATTATTTAATTTTCATTCATTTCATTTTCTTTTTTTTTTGTGTGTTATTTCTCTTGTTCATTTTCGGTTTTCTCGTTTCGTTCGCGTGTGTTTATATACATTCGCTGTATATTTTTGACTTATTTTTGTTTGGAATTTTTTGCTCATAGTCAAAAAGAAAAGAAATACCTAAAATTCGTAAAACCGAAGGAAAACTCTAATTAAATAAAAAAACACTAACTCTCAATAGAGTGATTGAAGTAGGTGTGTTATTTTTGGTGCGTTGTTACATTACGTCGAGAACATGAGTGAAAAAATTGTATAACAAAAGAAACGACAAAAAATGTTCACCACCATAATCATCATTATCAGTTTTTAGAAAACATTATTATTATCATCCAGCAGCAGCAGTTAATATATATACGCACATCTCCACGGAATACTAAAATCGTGTTAACGGCAATTGTATATACAGTACGTACATAATTGCAGAAACCATAACTGTTACCCGAAATTCTTATCCAAAACACCTTCAGCAACTAAAGCACTTGGTGGATAGTTTGTAGGAAGAAAGCCGACGAAAATGTGTGCAGCTGCAACACCTAACAATAACCCTCCAGGAGGTGGAAACGATGATGGTGGTGGTGGAGGTGCTGTTAATGATGGAGTGGCATTAAATATAAACGGTCAACGTACTTTTAATCGTATCGAACGTGAATATAATTCGCGTCCGAGTCGTAGCAGTTGGATAAGACATTATCAGGTACGTTGCGGGGTAGAAGCGTGTAAACAACTTCCTCTATCATGTATAAAAATTCTCGTATTCAAAAAAAATTATATGAGGTTAATTGAACGAAAGTTGTGCAATATGGAGTCAATATTTTACTGTGTAAAAATGTAATATAAATAAATTCTTTTGTATTGGAATTTGATCGAATAATAAACACATGAATTTCATATACGATTTACATATTGAGTCAAAGTCTCAGGTGTAAAATGGAACAAAGTAACGAAAAAATAAGAATCTTTTTTTTTTTTAATTTTGTCAAATTGACACAAACAACGCTTGAAGGTTAAAAAAGTACAACAATGTGGAGTTGAGGTTTTTTTTCTTTTGCAAATTGGAAAATAACCGTTTATCTTTATAGCCACCAAGAAAGTTGAATTCAATGGGTTCTTAGTTCATTTTCCTAATCCAGTTATAGCATACAAACAGCAAATAATGTAAAGGTAATTCATGTGGTAGTCATTTGTTAATTATTCTTGCTCCCCATCTGTTCATTACAACCAGAACGCAAATAATTTGTAGGTAGGTACGTACCTACATATATTACTGAAAAAAAAATATATTGCGCTTATAATAATAACAATAGCTGCAAAATCATTACTGAATGTGTATTCCTTTAGCAGGCATTTCCACGAAAATCTTATGAGTGTTATTCACACACATACATACATATTGTATAATGTACCTACATTAGTATATGCAGAGAAAATAACAGAAGGAATCTGCCGGCAGGAGGTAAGCAAAAAGCCCAGTCTCCAAGTTCTCATACAATGGCAAAATCAACAGACTAGTCGGTGGTTTAAGGATGCCGAACAGTAGCAGCAACAATTTAGAAATACAGTGTAAGAGCGCGATTGTAGAGCGAGTGAATGCATCGCAAATTCATACTTTGTGGCCCCTATGTGCAAGTAAAAGCGCTAACAACTTAAAAGGCCGCTCGCCTGTGTCTATGTATCTGTCGCTTTATATACAGATGCATACGTCATTGTATATTTTTGAGTAAATGTATAGTATTGTGTGTGTAAACCATATCACCACCAGTGCGTAGGGAAATTTAAAAATACTTCAATTTTTTCATTTACGTAGCAAACTTAGCAAATGGTAGTTATAATTCAGCAAACTGATTGTAGCGTTTTTTGAGAATGTGAATATTTTTTCTTTTCATTTGATTCAGCTCTTTATCTGATTACCTTCTTCCATTATTACCTTTTGCCATAGTTCGAGATGTTAACGAACAAAGAAAAATTAAATGAAATTACTTTAGGCTAAAAACAAATTGCTCTTGAGTTTATTTTTCGTATGTATATTCATTGGATTCTTGATATAAATGTATGTGTGTAAATGTGGAGATATTTTCGCTGTGCGCTTGCGTGCAGCTTCTAAATACAAACCTATTTAACGCACATTTACTTCTTGTAGTTATATTGTGGCAGTTGCTTCTGCTTGAACATTTCAATCATATAAAGAATATTGCAATCGAAATTTAATTCATGTCCTTACAATTTTTCAGCACCTTTTTTTTCCAAATTACCCCTGTCTTATCCAAATTATTTTCTTACACACTCAAACAAAGCCTTGTTTTGCCAATTTCTTTATTTTCATTTATTATTTTGTACCTATCAGGTCAGTCCATAAGTTCGTGCGGTTTTTTTTTCAATAGTTTCACAGTAGGCTCTTTTAGCGTACAAAATATGATAAAGTGAGATAAAGGAACTATTTTTATTTTCTTGATGTATTGTGCATTCAACAAGTGATTTTAATCGCGGATAGAAGTACGTGTTGTTAAAAAATAAAATGGAATCTTCGAACAAGTATAATAGGCAGTGGAAAAAAGGCTACAACTGTTGTTGCAGAAATAAACGCAACTCATGGGGAGAATACCGTGAGTGTAAGGACTGGGCAAAAGCTGTTTTCCAAATTACGAAGTGGGGGTTGTTACGTTGAGAATGCCCCACGCTCTGGTCGTCCTGTGATCTTTAACTCCGAAACTTTGCTCGCGGAAGCTGAGCCAAGTTTGACAGTGAATGTGTGTTCTCAGCTTGAAAATGAGAGTTTTTTTGAACCGTATTGTTACTGGGGACGAAAAATTGTCGTTTACAATAATCCTGTTCGCAAACGCCAGTAGTTAGATAATGATGAAATATCAGAACCAACCCCCAGAGATGGCCTCCTTTTGATGGGATATGGCCGGTATCATTTATTTTGATCTGCTGGAATCAATCCAGACGATCACAGCTGATTATTATTGCCATCAACTATTCAAACTTAATGAAGCACTTGAAAAAATAGGCCGTCTTTAATCAATAGACGCAAAGTTGTGTTTCACCACGACAACACAAGATCGCATTTGCAAGGCAGACCTTAGGCAAGCTGAATGAGCTCGGATGGGAGCTAATGCCACATCCACCATACTCTCCCGATATTGCACCTTGCGAATATCACCTTTCCACTAATATCAGTCCCATTTAAGTAATAAGAACTACACCTCAAAAAAATCTATAAAAAGGCAAATCGACGCGTATTTTGACTCCAAGGACAAAGAATATTTTGAGCAGGGTATTAAAAATGTGCCTAAACGTTACATTGTAAATAATGCAGGAAAATATATTATTGATTAATAAATACTGAAAACATCTTTTTTATTTATTTTAAAACCACCTAAGAAAAACGCACGAACTTATGGACTAATCTGATACTTGAATCCAATCCAAATGAAATTGAATAACTGATTTGTGTATCGATGATGATGATATCGATTATAATAAAAATAACTGATGAAATTCAGTGATTGTACTCTTGTGAAATTAAAAGTTAATAGCAAAAGATTGAATATCTAGCCCTAAAACACCAAAAATTCAGACATAATTTGAATTTGAAGAGTTAACCGTTTCATTTATTTTATTTTTTATATATGCGAGTTTATACATATATAATTTTTGTATTACAATCAAATGGTGACCTTCCAAGAATAATGTTTACAATCAAATAATTTTGTTTGTTGTCTTTGTGGTGTTGATGTTAATAATGATGATGACGATGGTATTGTGATGGTATGTTGTGAGTGCAAGTTAAAGTTTTGTTTTTATATTTTGCATCAATTCTCTAGTGATTTTATGTGTACATGTGTGTGTATGTTGATTATCGTTAACAACATGAAGTACGAAATATTATACCAACTTGAGTTATGAACTTTCCTGGAACCAGAACATACACTACACAACAGATGATATGACATCCAGTGTATCTCAGAGATATGGCGTTGTTGTTATTGTAAGCGTAATATTCTTTTATTGTGGTTTTAACGTGAATTTAGGGTAGTGAGTGAGAGCATTTGGTATATTTATTTAGTGCGAATCATTTGTTTGTATGTATATTTCTATGTACTACCTTTTATAATACCTAGAAAACTCCTCGAACAGCTGTGCGTACATTGGAAATTAAAAGGACTAACATATATCATTAATCGCTTGTTCATAGGGGTTTTATAAAAACATACATTTTTTGAGTAATTAAAACTTTGATTAATTAATAAAATTTCACATAGGTGATTTACAGAACATTATATCGCCAAATGTCATAATTTCAAGTTGTATGAAAATATGATCTGTGTGAAGACAGCTTCATAATTTTGTGTACCTGCTATTTCAATAGATTGTAATTGTGATTATTTCTAAACGAATGTACTGCGGAATGTTGAATGCTATTCGTTCAGATGACCGGCTTATAAAATTCCGAGACATTCTGAATAAATTCTGAACGAGGAAATTCAAAGAGCAAATAGTATAAATGACGACATGTCTATAAGAAATCGGTCAGACATGTCTGATCTAAAAAATAAATTAAATCCCTTGACATGTGTGTGAGAAATCTTTAAAAATTCGACCAGATATGACCAAAGGTAAACATTTTAAAAATCTCTACATGTCAGTAAGAAATTGAAAGAAATCGATCAGATATAGACGATAAATAGATATGTCGAGCACAAATCTGCCATATCGGACAATTTGGTGTGCTGGTTAGTGGCATTTATATAGGTGCCAATTGTTAAAATATTTTAAAGTATGACAGAATAACATTATGACACCCTGCAAATTTCTTAATGACGTAACTTATTTTCTTTCAAAGTCGGCTTTGTTCTTTTCTTTTCAATTTATTTTTACTCTAATATTGAGAAAATTCAGCGTGTTCAATCTAGAAACCTTAGACGTCTTTGTCGAGCTCCTTGGTACATCAGTAACACAAATATAGACAATGACCTACCGATTGACACTATTAAAATAGACATAAGGAAACATTGCCAACGTTACTCTGAACGACTAAGTAATCATCCTAACACTTGAGCGAGAGAGCTCCTTAACCTTAAATACATTAAAAGACTAAAAAGGCAAAATGTTTTAAATATATCTTTCATATAATCTCTCATTACTAGTGTAATAACTCGTGTTAAATAATGAACAAATCACTTTAATTTACATTTATAAGAAACTTAGATTTTATTTCATTTTATTATCTTACACTTGTTCGATTAGAGATTACAATACTAGAATAGAGATGAGTTAATAGATATCGATAAAGATCAGTGATGCCACATCCCTTCCACCTTTTTTAGTTTTAGCTTCAACGGTCCTTGCTGTGGAAACGATGACGACTCCGTCGGTGAAACGTTGGGTGGATCGTTGGCGGATAATGAAGGTTGATTGTTGATGGGCGATGATACCAAGTCGTTGATAGGCAATGATGGTTCTATGCAAAGATGTTGTTTAGATGTTGTGTCCTCTGGAAATTGAGCCCCTGGAATCTTTTTCAACATGCTTATGTTTCTTGTATATGTTTTCCCTCCTCCAACGACTCTTACTTCACTTCCATTTCTTTCAACAACTTCATATGTCGTTTTATCAAAATTTGGAGTGAGTTTATTAGGAAAAATAACGTTTTCCAACAACACCTTATCTCCTACTTCTATATTAGATTCTTTTGCATTTCTTTTCAAGTCAGCCTTTTCCTTTCCTTTTTGTTTGTTTATCAAGTCATTATCTCTAGCAAACGAATCAATAACATTTTCGGTTATATCCTCGATGCCTGGAATTTTATCACGAATACGTCTGTTAAACATAAGCTCACTCGGTGCTGAGCCCGTGGTACCATGTGGTGTCACATTATACATTATTATAAACTTTTGAATCTCCTTTTTGTAATCACGCTTATTTGCCGCAGCTATTTTCAACCGTTTTACCAAAGACCTGTTCATATTTTCTACTTCGCCGTTTGCCTGAGGCCAATAGGGAGGTGTTCTGATCAATAAAATGTTATTCTCGGCACAAAAAGACTTGAACTCATCGCTGACGTACTGTCTTCCATTGTCGGTTCTCATTGTTTTGGGTAAACCAAGTTTAGAGAAAATGTTCTTAATCGCCTTGATTATAACATCAGAAGTAATGCGTTTCAAGAAAACAACTTCTTGGTATCGAGAATAGTAATCAATTAGCACTAAAACATATTCGCCATTAGGCAACGGTCCTAGCAGATCGGTAGCCAAAAATTGCCAAGGCCCATTGGGAAATTGGTGTCTTTGCATTGGGGTTGGATTAGAAGGCTGTGAAACCAGGAGACAATCACGACACGCTTTTACGAAATTTTCAGCCTCCCTATCAATTAAAGGCCACCATACCTTAGAACGAAGACGACGCTTCATTGCCGACTCCCCAGGATGGCCCTCATGAGCCAACTCTAACACTTTTGGTCTTAATGATTTTGGTATTATGATACGGTTTCCCCGCAACAAAATTGAGCCAATAGCTGATATTTCAAACCGAAAAACATAATATGGATTCGTTATGTTCGAATCCCAACATTCATTCTCCATGCTGGAAATTGCATCGCAAATATCCACGTCCTTGCCACTTTCCTTGCTAATCAGGGAAACGGTTAAAGTGGCAGGAACTGAGTTTTCCACCACATGGAAAATTGACTCCTTGCAAGTTCCATCAAACGAGTCCTCATCAGAAATTTTACAGAGTCTGGATATTGAGTCCGCTATATTATCTTTTCCGGAGCGATATATTACCTTGAACTTGAAAGCCTGCAATCTAAGTAACCACCTCTCGATTCTAGCAGGAGGTCTTGAAGTCGGTTTCAAGATAGCCTCCAGAGGCTTGTGATCAGTTACTAGCTCAAAATCCAACCCAGCTAGATAACAATAAAATCTTTCTACCGACCAAACTAAAGCCAGGCTCTCTTTTTCGGTTTGAGAATATCTCTTCTCAATGTCAGATAAACTCTTAATTGCAAAAGAAATGATTCTGGGTTCACCATTACCATTGAATTGCAACAAGACTGCACCCAACGCTACAGGGCTTGCATCAGCTATTACTCGTGTTCTTAATTTTGGATCGAAGTATGAGAGATTCGGAATTTCGGATAGCATCGTCTTCAATTTACTAAAAGCTTCCTCTTGTCTGCGATCCCACACAAATTTAGCATCCTTCGTTAACAGTATCCTGAGAGGTTCGGTCATATCTGCTAAATCTAGTAAAAACTTTCCAATGTATGTTACTAAGCCCAAAAAACTGCGTACTTCCTCTTTTGATTTTGAGCTCGGAATTGTTGTATGACCTTAACCTTCTCAGGATCTGCAGTAAACCCGTCTGCCGAAAGTACGTGTCCCAGAAACTTGAGTTTTTTAGCTTTCCATACACATTTTTGCTGGTTAAGGGTAACATTGTTTTTCTTCTTTCTTTTCTTTCGTTTATATCTAAACAAACCTTTATGCGTAACAAAGGTTGTGATTTCACGACTTGACTCATCCAATTCCAATTGATGGTAAGCAGACTTGAGATCCAGTCTAGAGAAGATTTTCGCTGACCTCAATCTGCTCATAAATGAATCAAAGGTGGGCAAAGGGTAATTTTCGCGAAGAATAGCTCTATTAGCACATCTCATGTCAACACAAAGACGAATGTCGTCGTTACCTTTAAACGCAATAACTATTGGAGAAATCCATTTACTGGGGCCGAAAACTGGTTCTATAATATCAAGTCGCAATGCTTCATCTATTTTCTTGGTAACCATTTCCTCCAGCGCAACCGGAACACGGCGTACTGGTTGTTGGACAGGTTTTATAGTATGATCTATAGATAATGAAACCTTGATACCATGTATTTTCGGAAAGGGCTGTTGTTTTTCTTTCTCCTCAATGTGATTAACACCCACACCCAGTCTCAGTACATTTAGTTGGAGCGCTGTTTCTCTTCCTAGGAGGGATTGGTTCCCGTTTTTAATAACATAAAATGAAGTTATTACTTCATTTCTGTTGCCCACACATATAGGAGCGTCAAAAACCACAACAATTTCCAACGGATAACTGGCAGCATATGCTTTAAAATTGTTTGACGAATGTGACCGTATATTCCACATTACAGCTTCTGATTTGTTCAATAGATTCCAATCGTATTCGCTTATAAGATTAAAACGACACCCGGAGTCAATAATCATTGCAATTTCTTTTCCACCAATAATGCAGCTTATGTTTTCGTCATTATGCTCATCATTCCCAATCTTGAAACAACTGAATTCGCGAATTTCAGAGGTAAAGTTATCTTCGTCTTCAATGTTTCGGACATTAGCAGTAAGTCGATTCCTTTTGTAGGTTCCGTTGCTGTTGTTATCAATTTTTCTTTTCTTAGTTCTACATCTTATTGCAAAATGTCCTAGCAACGAGCACTTATTGCATTTTGCATTCCTGGCAGGACATTCAGGAGAATTTGATAAGTGCCCTTTTCTTCCGCATCGGCTGCACTCAATTTGGGAATTTCATTGAACATTGAATTTAGAGGAAATTTTGTTTACCTGCTAATTTTCAGTGCACAGCGAAATGCTACGAGAAGTCTTATTTATCTGCTCATACACTTGGCATGAATCAACAATTTCTGTGAGACTCTGTTCCTTTTCCAGCAATCTCTTTCTCAAATCAAGGGGTGCCCATGAATCTATTATTTTATCCTTTATTGAAATTTCCTCAATTTCTTCCTTAGTGTTGCCGAATGAACATTTTGCCACTTGCTGGCGCAACCGCAGCAAAAATTTGTTGAAATTCTCGCCCTCAATAGGAGTTATATTTCTAAACAAATGCCTCTCAAATGTAGTATTTCTTTTTGGAGAGAAATATTCATTTAATTTCGCTACCAAAACATCATAAATCTTAACATTTTCCTTCCCGTCGCTTTCCACAAGAGCCCCAGGAATGTTGAATATTACTTCTTGCAACTGGGGGCCACCTAAGTGCAAAAGTTTATTATTCTTCTTGACATCATCAGTAATTTCTTCCGCAGCCAGATAAAGTGTCAAGGATCTCAACCATTTTTCCCATTCATGTCGAAGAAGCGACTTGTCAATTGTATCACAAAGGAAGGGTCTTATTACCTCCGCCATTTCACCAAACGAGCAACTGTAACAATAAATGTTAATATTAGTATTATCTGGTCAAGCTGACCTACCAAATGCAACATGTGTCTACACCTCAGGTGTCAGTCCACATTTTACGTATTTCACATAATTCCGAATTTAATCGGTAACATACCAATATTATAAATTCGTTTTGGTAATCCAATACACGCAATTTAATGCCCATTCACTAATCCAAAAACTTTTAGTGAAAGTCTGCCGCAATTTAATGCAATTTGTGGTTTTCTACCAATTAAAAAAAAATCAACCAATTTATCGCAATTTAATGCTAAATATCAAATTTTATAGTTTACCAATCGTCGCCAATGTAATAACTCGTGTTAAATAATGAACAAATCACTTTAATTTACATTTATAAGAAACTTAGATTTTATTTCATTTTATTATCTTACACTAGTTCGATTAGAGATTACAATACTAGAATAGAGATGAGTTAATAGATATCGATAAAGATCAGTGATGCCACAACTAGTATACATGTCCTTCATGACATCCTTCCTTGTCCTTATGTGGCCATAACAACCGAATATCAATTTAGGCCGAAACTAACATGCTTCGCCAGCCATCTCTGTTCTTCGCTAGCTGGCGCCAGTTAGAAATTCCAAGCGCCGTCAGGTTCTCCAGTACTTGGTTTTTCCACCGGAGGTTTGGTCATCCTCTTCTGCGTCGTCCTCCAGCGGGTTCCGAATATAACACCTTCTTAGCTGGAGCGTGTTCTTCCATTCGCTCGACATGACCTAGCCAGCGCAGCCGCTGGATTTTGATGGGCTTTACATGTCATGACATCACATGTTACATTTGTTTTCTTTAATTTATTTGAATGATGTACACATTGGTGTAGAATGAACAAAATGTATTTTTTAGTATGTAAGATTTGAATAATTATTGTTAGTTTCGTAAGAAAGATGCAATAAATAGAAGAAATTGAAAAAAAAAATTTTACTTTTTAGATGCATTTAATTAGTGAGCGGTAATTTTTTTACGCAGATTTAAAAGAAATAATAGTTTATTAGGTTTTATGTATTTATTTCAAATGCGGGTTCTTTATTTTTTTTTTTAATTTGCTTACTTCGATCAATAATATATATAATTTCTTCGTTTTTTAGATTTTGTTGCTGAAACGAAACACCAAACGCAATCTTATGTTCGTAACTTTATCCTTCAAGCGCTGTTTGTGTCAATTTGACACAATTTTTAAAAAAGATTCTTATATTTTCGTTATCTTGTTCAATTTCACACCTGAGATTTTGGCTCAATGTGTAAATCATATTTTGGCAATAGATGTCTCTTAAAGACTGTACAATAAATATGAATAACGACTCAAATGTAATATAAATAGAGATGAGCTTGATGTTAAAACCCGGTCTCTTTTCTTTGTATTTATCAATATAAATGTTTTTAATATTTTATGCGAATAATTTTCTTCTAGTTAATCGAATAATCGAACTCTCGAATATTATTTTTTTCGTGTTGAATAGGAAGTATTTAAGTTTGAAAAAAATTTCATGTAGGTCACATTAACCCTTAACACTTAATGCTCAAACCGTTTATAATGCGTATAATTTTTATACCCGTTTAATTAACTTTTTATAAACTGCTCTATAATTATTTATTTAGCAAATATAATTTAAATGTTTTGTCTGCGTAAAAAAAATACGCATGTTCTAAATATGGGTCAAAGGTACTCAAAGCAATAAAGTCATTGCTCTATAGTGGAATTCGAAAAGTGCACTGCGTAAAAACTGCGTAGTAAAAGAATTTCGTTTTGATAACGGTATTAGCAACAGCGACAAAAACCAATCAAAAGAAAATATATTCCAAACATAACTGTTTAATGGCAGCATACATTTTTTGTTGTTGTTGTTTGATTTTGATTTCACGGAAGATTTTTCAATTGTGCAATTGTTTTTTGGCTGTGAATATACAATGTGCTACAATTATGTATTAAGACTGCCTCTAGAAAACACAATTAAAACACGATATCGGCAATTTTTTGGTATATTTATTCGAAATATTCTCCTCCTGATTTAATACACTTGTTACATTCATTTAATAGTGATTCAAACGCGTGTTCCAGCTCATTTTTCGGAATTGCCTCCAGTGCCCTCGTCGAAGCTCGTTGTATGGTCTGAATGTTATCAAAAAAGCATCCTTTCAACTTCAATTTCAGTTTTGGGAACAAAAAGAAGTCGCACGGTGCCAAATCAGGTGAATACGGCGGGTGATTCAACACACAGACCTGATTCCGAGCCAAAAATGGACGAACAATGAGCGCTGTGTGTTAAATTTCATGTTAAAATTTCAACACCAAACGAACACGTGTTTTGTAAAATGAATGTCAATAAATATTAAATGTCAACCAAATGCCATGAAATTTTGACAGTTAGTAGAGGAAGGTTGAAGCTTCAAAACACACATAGATGGTGCGCTTGGTTGCTGAGATATGGTTCGAGTCTTAGTACATAATTGTCGCACCTTGTACGTACTTAATTTGAAATTATGAAACCAGTACATTTTGGAAACCTGCTCTTGCATCTGTTTTGTAAAATGAAACACCAATTAATTCATTGACAGAAAACGAAGAAGATATCACTTCAGTTGTTGGATCAATATATTATCCCAATATATCAATAAACTGAGATGAAGAAAACTGTATTTTTTTTTATCAAAGCGAAACAGAATCAGCAGCATAAAAAAAATAAATAAGTATGTGGCACTTAAATCCCCGAAGGGTTCATTGGCCGAGCTTCTGTTCCATTACTGTTGTGCGTGTTAAATTTTTGGACAGTATTAGAAGGAACCTACTTATTTTAGCCGGTTCCGAACGGCAGAACCCTTGTGACATCACTTTTTCTGAACTTTGTCACAGAGTTCTTTTAGAAGATTTTTCATGGCAATTTGTTACTGTCGGAAGAATTGCCAATTACTTGCCGACAGGTGGGTACCGTTCGAAAGAAAAATTTTTTCGATATTAATTTTGTTATGCATCAGCCGGGGATTGAACCACGACCTACAGATCAGAAGGCCAACACACTAACCACTGAGCTACGGCACCCACATCAGCAACATACTCTTCCAAAAATGGAAAATATATATGGTCAAAAACAAAAAAATATGGTATTACAATCTGGGCATTGTGTGATTCTGTAACTAGCTCTTCCACAACGCTGTCCTACTAAAGCGTTTATAAGAAGTCTTCAAACATACTCAACAATAGGTTCAAAGGCTAAAAACTTGAAAAGATTATGTTGATTCTTTGGTCCAAATATTCAAACAAATGTTCCGATTGTGATAAATTTATTTGTAATAACCATTATAGTACATAAGAAATAAAAATATATAGATTTTTCATATTGTGCAAAATTGGCCCACTAATGTTATATGCGTTTTATTTAAACTACAGGATAATGGTTAAAGCCAACTTCATGCAATAAAACAAATTTTGCAATTTTCTTAGATTATTATTATATGCATTCTTTTGTAAGTGAGTTGAAAAGAACACATAAACTCATATATAACTTCCCTTTTACTTGAATATAATTTCCCTTTAGTTACTTAGCAACGCTGGTGATATATATGGTTGTTCGTGAAATTTATGAACGAAATAAAACAAACAAAAAACAATTCTGCGGAATCTGCGGTAAATATATTTGTTTATTTAAAATAAATTTTTATTTGCACTGCTTTATTTTGCTTATTTTTGTTTATCTTTACAATAATTTGACGTGTTGTTGAAATTTCCCAAGCACATTTCAGTAGGCTATTCATAATAGTGCTATAACTCAGGTCGATAAAAATATAAGCAACTTTAATTAAACTCGGTTAAAATAGACGATGTAGCTTATTTTTGTTGTTGCTTTGCATGCAGTTCAGCAAATAAGTCAGTGTTCTTTTGCAACTCGCGAGCAAAAGAATGCGGCTATTATTATTTTTTTTTTAATACTGATTGTGTGAAGGATGGGGTGCCAGGTGGACTCGTTCCAATGATGGTTGCTTCCTCCAGGTGATCGTGGTGTGTGTGAGTGCGGGGATATTTGTTAGTTCAATGCGGTTGTTGTATATTGAGGTTGTGGGTGGTGATGTATTTTTTGTTTCTGCTGCTGCTGCTGTGAACGATGTTGTGTTGTTTATGTTGCTAAATAAATAATAACACCCGTGATTTTTCAACTTTAAAATTAACAATATTTATTGAAAAAAAGGAACGTTTTAATTATATATAGCGAGATTTAAATATTTGCGCGCACTGGCTGTCTATTTTCTTCGGGATATATTTCGAGTATAACAAAAAAACAATTAAAACTAAATTTCGAGACGAAACCCCTACCCCAGGTAGAGATAGATAGAGAAAGGAAAATTACAATTTAGAAAATAAATATATACAAATATAGAGGATACATAACAAAATTCAATTTCATTCTTAAAAATTTTAGAATTAAAACTAAGTGTCAGCAGCAATACGAATATGAATCCAGTCTGTGTGTGTGAGGGATGGGGTGCCAGGTGAGCTCGTTCCAACGGTGGTTGCTTCCTCCAGGTGATCGTGGTGCGTGTGAGTGTGGGGATATTTGTTTGTACAATGCTGTTGCTATTGTGTCTTGATGATGTATGTGATGATGTTTTGTGTTTCTGCTGCTGCTAATGCGATGTTGTGTTCTTTATTTATTATAATAAATGGATTATAACACACGTGATTATTTTATATTTGTAAATAACAATATTTATTTGATGTTATAGTTTTAACTCAATAGAGAAAGAGATTTTCGCGCCCACTGGCTGTCTATTTACTCTGGGTATCACTTGAGAATAATAATAAAATATTCAAAACGGGAGACAACAAGAGAAAAATGTTATATAAATAAGAGGGTTGCCAACCCACTCAAATGAAGCAAAACAAACAGTGCAAGCGTCTTACTCTGGCGTAGACATTCCGCCCCCCTTGCAGAGATACTGCAAAAGAGACGAAACACCTACCCTAGGTAGAGAGAGAGAGAGAGAGAGAAAGAAAGGGAAAATAATATTATATAACCTTAAAACTAATACAATTTATTTAGCTTAAAAACTACGAAGTCAGCAGCGATCCAGCCCCGATCAGCGGCAACTACATCGAACCATTGCACGGAGTTCATATCATGTTCAAGAATTAAAGCGACTACTTCAATTTGCGCTGGAAGCAGAGACGTTATAGCGATGTCCAAAAAAAATAGGAAAAATATTTCGGGAGCGACACCGAGATGTTGATTGTTAATCTTGGGTTAATGTTGATTGTTGAGCGCGGAACGAGCGTTGATCATTGAACGTTGATTGTGGAATGTTGATTGAGAGAGATGTTGAATGTTGAATATTGACTGCACAGTGTTGATTGTTGAATATTTAATGCTGAATGTTGACACCTCTCAATGGGATAGAAACGATCTTGTAATGATTTTGATCACCTCTGTATGTAGAGTAGTGATCTGTCTCTGGGTGCTTCGAAGATATCAACTGGTGGCTTCTTCAAATACTCTTCCTTCCATCGTAGACAGAAGGGTTCGTAGAGAGTATAACAGCATAAAAGCTGGTCGTAAACCAGACATAAGGGAATGGCATGCCAACGTAATTGTCTAACCAAAACTAAAAAATCTCGAGTTGGTGTACGTCACATAAAAGAGCATAGATCACAACGTTTGTGACAGTGAATTTCTCCGATATTGACTCCATATAAATGGAAAAAGCTCTTAACGCTTGCTGCTTAACGATCCTGAGAATACTTCACGTATGGTTAAGAAATCCGGATATTCTCGGCTCGTAGAGCACGAAAGTAAAAAAAAGTGGGGATGCCAGATTGGCGGGATTGCCGGAGATGGAAATGCTTCTGACGATGTCTAGACTCAGCTAAGCCCAAAAGAGTTTCGGGTTCATGACCGTATGATGGTTGACTTGGTTCATAAAAATGTAGCAAGTAGTGTGAATTTAATACCTTGGATTATTCATACGCATAGAAATTACTCATTCACTGACGTTTCGTAGAAATCGATCAATTATTTTCTTCGGTTAGAATGAGCTGAATAAATGAGAAAGGGATACGTATGACGGTCCGATTCGTAGAATCTGACGAAACATTGCTACATGATAAGGGCGTGGCTTCTGTCAATGAGTACGAGCCACATTGTCACGTTAACGTTTCCGATAATAAATTTTTGGGGCCATTATTAGGCGGGATCGAGTACATTGGTATTCGTGTACGATTTATATAATTGATAAAACTGTAGTGATGAGTGGAGAATACCTCAGTAGACGGGGTAGATAGCGATGTCGACTTCTCTGCAGGGAGTCGCATTTTGGATTTGCAAGATTTGTAAGATCGAAACTTCTCTGTTAGAGAAGAAGTTTGGAAATCCTGGCAATTGTGCTTTATATTCCGATTTTCAGGTATTCGATGAAGCACGGAGTGGTGTCGTCTTCCACATATACGGCACGAGAACTTGCTCTGGCACTCTGTAAGAGTATGCAATGTTGCCAAGCAGTTGACGCATAAAACGCTCTTGCGGACAAGGGATATTCTCTCATCATCGTTAGTCAACGGAGTTGACTTAATTATACTGTATGCTTCTCCACGGGTTTTTTGTAATAAATGATACAGTTTCTCAACCGAGGATAATCGTGGATTATTTCGATATAAGGCCGTAAACATGTCATAATATAATCACCAGAAAAACATGGGGTGTCACATGGAGGAAGTTGTACAGCGAGAAACGAGCAGTTGTGCAGGAGGAGTTGAAGTTACGGGATTTGCCACCTCAGCGTCAAGCTCGTGTAGCTGAGCGTTGATGACCGAGAGGCATTGGATATAAGCGGTTTTGCACTTTTTATATGTCTCCTTGATTTGAACAAATCCATCACCAACATCGTCTCTTCCGATTAAAAAATATGCATCTTTACACTCGATTCATACGGCTTGAAACTCCTTTTCTTGAGCTTCCAGAAAAAATCGGTCGTGGATATCAGCAAAAACCGTCTGAAAATTTGTTTTCAAATCGATGATCTCATCTGCGGCTACCTTGAATAGCTTTAAAGCTGACATTTTCATGCGTAATTCGTAGAATCACAGAAAAAAAACCGAGAGAAAAATGCTTGTGAATCTGAAAATAAGTTGCCCAGCAAGAGATTAATCCGAAAGACGTAGTGTAATATGTATAAATTAATATTCGCGCGAGATGGAATAAAAGTTTGGGAACCGCTGTATTGTACTTTCCGGAACTTGTATTATATTATCTCTCAGCAAGAAATAAATTATATTATATTTGATCGCACTGTAGCAACTTAGGGTTGAGAGTGACTATTTTTCTCCCTGGGTGTTTTCCAATAGAAAATAGCATACAATTGTTATTGCAATTCTCTTTCTTGTATATAACTACTAGCCAATGCAATTATATTTTGTTGCTATTGTAAGTACATATGAGAAACGAAAATTGAAAGGAAAAAATTTAGCAACAATGCACCGTACCGCTATACTTCTAATCAAATGTATTTTATGCACATATGCCAAGACAACTCAGTATATTTTGTTGTTGCTTATGTAATCCTTTTATTGCCCTATTTTGGGTGTACTTGTTTGTTCATGCATATAGAACGAATGTAGATTCAATGCAAGTGACGAGTATTTATACCAACAGCAATAGATAATGACATGTGAATCTGTTTTGCATTGCATATAAAGCAAGCAAAATTATTACGAAAAGAGAATATGTATATACAGTATGTCAAGAATGAGTTTACACATTGAAACAAAATTCAAATTTTCAACTTCCTTAGCCAAAAACATGAACTTTTATTTCCATATACACATTTTTTTTATTAGTTACAGATATTTACAGTATTTATAAAAGATTCATGAAAAATAATTGCAAGTTCTACGCAAAAGAAAAGAAAAATACAAGAAAAAGAAATTTTACTCCATTTTACAAGTGTCAAGAAACTCTTTTCACAACTATTTTTTTAATTCCTTTATGCAACACTTCAACGATTAACGGTACATTTACAGTTATCTGTTTGCGTAAACGCGTTGCAGTGACCCGTTCCTATGATTTTGTTTGTTAGTTTGTGATTAATTTTTCTACATTTTCCACATTTCCACATCATCTGTTTAAATATTGTGTTTTTAAAATGCCAGGCAAAAGGTTATCGGCTGAAGTGGTTCAGCTTATATACTACAATCGCCAATTGGAAGAAAATGTGGAGAAGTTATCAGAAATGTTCTCTGTAACACGTAAGACAATTTATAATGTTTTAAATCTTTCTGAAAATGAGGATAGATTGGAGCCAATGTGTGGAGGTGGCCCAAAGCTTAAAATTACTGATCGGGCAGACCGCTTAATGATGAGGGAACTGCACAAAAATCCACAAATTTCGACCAGAGCGCTTGCGGAGAAACTCAAGGAAGAGTGTGGTATAGTGGTTTCCCATGAAACTGTACGACAGGCGATACTGAGAAACAAATACTCATCAAGAGTTGCTCGTAAGAAGCCGCTGCTATCAGCACAAAATATTGAAAGACGTTTCTCCTTCGCCTCAAGGCTCATTTCTCAACCTGATGAATAATGGGACGACGTAATATTCTGTGACGAAACAAAAATGATGTTGTATTACAAATATGGAGCGACCAGAGTGTGGCGCAAGGCATTAACAGCTTTAGAAAATCGACACATAATTCCTACTGTTAAATTTGGAAAAATGTTAATTATGATTTGGGGATGTATCTCAAGCAGAGGAGTAGGAGAATTGGCTTTTATAGAGTCAACCATGGACGCACAATATTATTTAGGCATTTTGAAGTCATTTAATCAGTAGTGCGAAAAAATGTGGGTTCATCACAGAGGGCAAACCGCATTTCAAATTTTATCAAGATAATGACACAAAGCATAAGGCGAGTAGGGTGCGACTGTAGCTTCTTTATAACTGCGGTAAAGTTATGGATACTCGAGCCCAAAGTCCAGACCTTAACCCTATTGAAAATCTGTGGGTCTACTTAAAGAAAAAAGTGGCTAAAAGGCAACCTAAAAACCGTACAGCACTTAAAACTGCTATATTGGAAGAGTGGCAAAATATACCGAGCAATTATGGCCTAAAAAAATTGGTTTATTTTATGAATAAACGGATACAATCCGTGACAGATACTAAAGGTGGCCATACTAAATACTAAATATTTTACTTGATCAAATTTTAACTAATAAATATTATAAAAAAAGACTTTGTATCGTTTGTGAAAAGAGTTTCTTGACACTTGTAAAATTGAGTAAAATTTCTTTTTGTTGTATTTTTCTTTTCTTTTGCGTAGAACTTGCAATTTTTTTTTCATGAATCTTTTATAAATACTGTAAATATCTGTAACTAATAAAAAAAAATTTGTATATGGAAATAAAAGTTAATATTTTTGGCTAAGAAAGTTGAAAATTTGAATTTTTTTTCAATGTGTAAACTCATTCTTGACATAAAAGAGACAAAACCAATCCAAAACCAAACAATTGACCTGTACTTTTTACCTTTGTAATAAGGAATATGTAATTACCATCAACAAAATTTTGTTTTTGGTAAATATTGTTTTAGAAACGGGGAAAGAAGTATTCTTTTTGTTTTGCTAAACAACATATGCTTATAATGTTTCGGTACAAGCAACAATCATATACAATAGCGATATGTGAAAATAATAGAGGCTAGTTAATATGTACGTATACAATAAAAATGTCTTTCTTTTTTTTGGGATAGAAATAATAATCACAACAACGTAGTTATTGTAATATATTTCATGTGCCAAAGTAATCGAATGTGTTGATATGGCCAATATCAACAGCAACGATAACTCTTGGAAAGATATGTTTTTTGTCTGTTTTCAAATTATTATACGTAGTATATATTGAGAAAAGTCTTATGTAAAATAAATACACAAGAAAAGAGTAGCGGGGAATAAGAATATATACAATTTATTTGTAAAATGTATTTATTAGTTTCATAAGTTTAAGAGGAAAGTATTTCCTTGTACCTGGGGAAGATTGTCTCTTACCAACGTTGCGAGCCGATCCGGCTCGAAGGACCAAAAATGTGTGTGTGAGGGATGGGGTGCCAGGTGAGCTCGTTCCAACGGTGGTTGCTTCCTCCAGGTGATCGGTGCGTGTGAGTATGGGGATATTTGTTTGTACAATGCTGTTGCTATTGTGTCTTGATGATGTTTTGTGTTTCTGCTGCTGCTAATGCGATGTTGTGTTCTTTATTTATTATAATAAATGGATTATAACACACGTGATTATTTTATATTTGTAAATAACAATATTTATTTGATGTTATAGTTTTAACTCAATAGAGAAAGAGATTTTCGCGCCCACTGGCTGTCTATTTACTCTGGGTATCGCTTGAGAATAATAATAAAATATTCAAAACGGGAGGCAACAAGAGAAAAATGTTATATAAATAAGAGGGTTGCCAACCCACTCAAATGAAGCAAAACAAACAGTGCAAGCGTCTTACTCTGGCGTAGACACAGTCCACGCAACAGGAAGTAGTACGAAGCGCCTCTCAGGATTTAGTTGATAATGTGCGGCCTTCTTCGCTGTATGCTCCAAACATATACTTTTTAATGGGTTATCGTAATAAAACTGACTATAAGTCATGGGGGAGAGATGCCACACGCCATTGTATTTCGATCAGCAAAGGTATGTACGAAGATGAGTTCTTGTCGAACTCAGTGAGTTCGACAAGAATTGTCAAACGGAATTGAACGTGCTCATATTAGTTATACAAGAACCCTGTGAATGATTTTAAATTATGTCCATGTTTAAACAGTAAGTTTTCGGGGGAAGTATATCCTGATTGTCGTTGATTGATAGAGCTTCACTGTAAAGTGTTGATTGTTGAGTGCTGCTCAGTGTGTATTGGTGTATACCTTATCATCTCACGTGATGAGAATTTGTAACTGCAACAAGCACTACTCAAGGATAGAGATTGGTTCCGGAGTGAGTGTGTCGTGCTATGCGATCTATCAGTTGCTTCTGGGGGTTTTCATATCGTATACAATTTGCCGTTTTATAAAGTACTCTTCCTGTCGTCGTAGACAGAAGGATTTGTTGAGAGTATACAGATATAAGAGCTGGTCGTAGACCAGATTTACGGGAGAGATATATCTTTCTCCGAGATGTTAGATTTGCGGGATTGCCAGAACATGTAATGCTTCCGACAATTTCTTAACTCAGCTATATTTAGAGTGTTTCGGTTTCATGATAGTTCGATCGTCAACTCGATTCATGAATATGCAGCAAACAATGTGGAAAATGGGGTTATTCATGCGCATGTAACCTACGCCAGAGCATAGTTTCACCGAAGCTTCGTAGAATTCGTGATTTATATCGGGCAGTTACAGTGAACTGAAAAACGGGAGAGAGGGATGTGTATGACGGTCAGAAACGGGTACTCTGACAAAACGTTGCTACATAATACGGGTGTGGCTTCAAGCCACAATTCTCTTATCAGGTTTTACGTGACAATAATCTCGGGAGGCCAGTTTTATACGGGGTCGAATTCATTGGCATTCGAGTATAAATTTTCTCGTTGATTGAACAACCTTTCCCTAAGGGAAATTCACTATTCTATTGAATATCGTCGTATGTGGTTTCTCAAACTAACTTTGTCCTTCCATCGTAGATGGATAGGGTTAGTAGAGAGTATAAAACCATAAGGGCTGGTCGTAGACCAGATGTACGGGATTTTGGGTCAACGTAGTTGCCCAAGTATCAAGTTGAGATATGCTACATTGATGAAAATAGAATTAAATACTCTGAGTTCATCTTCGTGAGAGTGAGTATACGGTAAGTCTTGAACAGAAACTAAAAGTCACTGGAAATATTAATGATTCTGGGAGAAATCGGGTGTGTAGTACGTAGAAATTTATATTCATTGGCTCGTAGAGCACGTGAAAAATCAACGAAGATATTCCATATAGTTCACATATAGTAATCAGGAATGCCACATTAGGGGATTAGCGGAGTATGTAATACATCCGACTGATCTATAATGTGAAACTTCGGGTTCATGACGTTACGACGGTTGATTCGGGTTATGAAAAGTATCGAATAGTGGGATGTTAACACCTGAGCCCATTCATACGCAGGTAAATTATGGTAGCACACAGTTCTTTTGATGCTTCGTAGAAGCTAACAAACTTCATGAGTGTAGTTACGAAGAACTGTTCATAGTGAGAGAGGGATTCGTATGATGGTCAGTATCACATAACCTTCAAGAATGTTGGTAAAATGATGAGGGCATGGCTTCAAAAGGTTATATAATGCCCGAGCACAATTCTCGTATCAGCATTTCCGTGAGAGTAATATTAGGGGGCCAGTATTTGGCGAGATCGAATGCGTTGACATTCGTGAATTATTTCTCTCGTCGAATGAACGAGATGCCTTTGGGAAGTGATGCTTCGAACTCATTTTTCCGCTGAGTTTCGTTGTAGGGAATGTATTACTACTGGTAAATACTTTTGACGGGAGTTGTCCTCTTCTTGGATGCGATCTGTAAGATCGATCCTTTGTATCTGGGGGGAGCATTGTATAACGGCGAACACAAAGACGGCATGAAAACTCACTTTGGCATTTTGCAAGGGTATGCGATGTTGCCAAACAGTTTATGCAAATTCCATACTGATGCACACAGAGTATTCTCTCTTCAACCGTAAGTTTGGAGAACTCTTTACAGTGTCGCTGGGGGTGCTTGCCTTTACATAGCGGGCAGCATGTCTTCGTGACAGTACTATGCAACGAACTAACATCTTTAGTTGTTGCGAGGGTTTTTTCGAACATTTGGGATGTTTTCTGTTATTACTTCGTGTCGGGTGCTTATCGCATTTAGTACGGGATGATGAATGCGGGAGTTTGTCGAAACGGACTTGGTTGTGAAACGATGAAACCATTTTATAGGAGACCGATTTCATTTGTGGGAGGTTTGTCGTTATGGGTGCTGTATCCAAAGCTGTATTATGTTTTTTCTTCGTAACAGCTGGCAGCAGAGAAGAACGAGTACGCTGACAAGAACGTTCGGCTGTTGTTTCAGTGGGAGTTGACTCGGGAGTTACCTCATACCGAGTGCTGGAAGCATTCTCTAGTCTGTGAAGTAGGAAATTGTGCCTTTGTCGGCACGATGAGCACGTAAACCGGCTTTTACAGTTATTATAAGTGTGAGAGTTGGCGAAACAGTTGGTACACAGTTTGTGTTTTTTAACTACGCTGTAGCGTTCATCAACCAATAACTTCAGGAAATCGGGACAATGGCGAAGAGGGTGTGTCTTTCGGCACAATGGACAACCGTAATTTACAACTTTAACGTGATACGTGTTAATTTTTCTGGGAGTCGTTGGAGGAGTGTTCGATCGCCTGGGAGGGTCGAACTGTACGGGTTGCCGATTCGATGCATGGCTGAATGGCCAATTCTGTGGCTGGCTGAGTTGCCGAGAACCACTTCTGATATCGGAGACCGATTCCAAGGTCTGATACCGCTCTGTTAAAAAGGCGTCGAAGTCATTCCACTTCGGGATTTCGCGCTTATTTTTTAACGATTGTTCCCATAGACACAGGATTGTATCGGGTAGTTTTGTTGAACATAAGTACACGAAAATCGCATCCCAGTGACTTGTGTCAACGTTCAAAAGTTTCAAATTCATAATGCAATCGTTTAGTGTGCGCTGTAAGCGCTTCAAATGCGGGCCGGTTTCTTGAGTTACCGGTTGGAGAGTGAAGAGGGATTTCAACTGTAAGTTGACGAGAATCCTCTTATTTTCATATCTCTCCTCGAGATTATGCCATACTTGTGCAAAGCCATCATTAGTCAAGGGAGTACACTGAATGGTGCTATGTGTTTCACCTCGGGATTTTTGTAGCAAGTGGTATAATTTTTCACTGGCGACAGACGGGGGTTATTACGGTATAATGCCGTAAACAAGTCACGAAAACTTGGCCACGATACATAATCTCCTGAAAAACATGGGGTGTCGCATGGAGGCAGCTGAATAGCGGGAAATGAATGTTCGTTATTTACTTTCTTAACGGATGGATTTGGAATTGCCGGAGAAGAGGAAACTACGGGGGATGCCACTTCGGATCTCAGCTCGTGAAGAACAGCAGGAAATGAAGGTTGACGGGGTATGTTTTCAGCGGGAGAAGAGGAAACTGCGGGGGGTACCACTTCGGATCTCAGCTCGTGAAGAACAGCAGGAAATGAATGTTGATGAGATATCTTTACATCGGGAGGAGGGGGAATTTCGGGAGACACCACCTCAGCGTTCAGTTCATGAAGATGAGCATTAATATTAGAGAGGCACCGGACATACGAGGTGTAACATTTTCTATATACCTCTTTAATTTGGCTAATATCGACATCTTCAGCGACTTCCTCTGTTAGAACATTGTGATATGCTGTTCTGCAATCACTCCACAGGGACTGGAATTGCTTTTGCTGTGCCTCCAACCTAATTTTGTTATGAGCTTCTGGGTTGATGGCATAAAAATTGCTATCAAATTCAATAATATCTTCCACGGTAGCTCTGAAGAGATCGTAAGCTGACATTTTATTGTTAATTTAGAATCGCAGATATAATACGGGATCAAGTTTAAAAACGAGAGAGAATTGCTGCAAATCTGGAGTTCAGTTGCCTTTTCGCACGATTTATCAAAAAATGGGTTGCCAAAATGTGCCCGGAAAGAGATTAATCCGAAAGACGTAGTCTTCCGTAACGAAATTGAAGGTTATACTAGTGGGCCAACTTATGGAAGGTATGACCTTGAGTTTATTTTAAATTCGTATTCGATTCCTCTGAATTCCGGAATTGACGTAGGGAGAAGTAATATAATTAATTCACAGTCAATAAAATTACTCAATTATAATGAGCCGGGGTGATATTTACGTATAGAAAATTCGTATCCGATGGGTATAAAAACGTTTGGGAACCAGTGTATACTACTTCCTTCAATTGTAAGCACAAAGAACTCAATTATTTGATATTCGTTAGCATTGTAGCAACTTTGGGTTGAGAGTGACTCTTTTTCACACTGGTTCTTTTTCAATAGAAATGATAGTGTACAATTGTTATTGCAATTACTTTTCTTTTATAAAAAACACCAGCCAATTCAATTATATTTTGTTGCTATTACAGGTATATGCAAAACAAAAATTGGGAGATAGAAATTTAGCAACAATATGCACTACCGCTATATTTGTGATCAAACGCAGGTATATTAGTTGAGACAAATCAATGCCTTTTATTGTTGCCTATGTATGACCAAATACATTTATTGTTTGCTTTTGGGTGTACTTGTTGTTGATGGTTTTTGGATATGCATAAACTCAGACCTGGTATATTAAATGCAATTGTCAACAACAACAGGTAATTGCATGTGAATTTGATTAAAAGCACTGTTGTGTCCTTGCATGTAAGCCAAGCAAAATTATAACGAAAAGGGAGGACAAATATTCGTAATATTGTTTTTTATCTTCCATATATAAGTATTATTATGAGGGGAAAAGCAACAATTTGTATTTGAGAAGTGTGAATGTTGTACCAAACAATATATTGTTGTTAATTTATAAAGTTAGTTTGTAATTATTGGGATTGCATATATTTTCATGTATAAAGCCAAAACGAAAAAAAGCAAAAACAAGGGATCGCCTTTCCTTATTTAGTTGCTGTGATTATCTTAACTCTCGTAGAGAGACTCGTGATGGTATGAAAGGGTGATCTGAGAATCACTTAGCGCAACAACAAATATAGTGGTATATTACTGCAGATGAGATTTGTAGATGGGATTTGAACTCAAATGCATGTACATATACGTATTTCTCAAGAAAGAGCGGGAGAATATAAAAACAAAACCCAAGTGATTTGATCCAAATTTTATGATTTTGTGATTTTATGATAACCGGGAGTATAATATACATATATACGTATCGGGTGTATGCAATTTTTGTATGTCAGAGGCTTATGTATACATATATGTGCACGTGAAATGCATGGAATGCACGTACCTGTGGTGGCAAGATTTGCTTACCAATCGGTCCTTCGAGCCGGATCGATGTGTGAAGGATGGGGTGCCAGGTGGACTCGTTCCAACGATGGTTGCTTCCTCCAGGTGATCGTGGTGTGTGTGAGTGTGGGGATATTTGTTAGTTCAATGCTGTTGTTGTATATTGAGGTTGTGGGTGGTGATGTATTTTTTGTTTCTGCTGCTGCTGCTGTGAACGATGTTGTGTTGTTTATGTTGCTAAATGAATAATAACAGCCGCGATTTTTCAACTTTAAAATTAACAATATTTATTGAAAAAAAAAGGAACGTTTTAATTATATATAGCGAGATTTAAATATTTGCGCGCACTGACTGTCTATTTCCTTCGGAAAATATTTCGAGAATAACAAAAAAACAATTAAAACGGGCGGCCAGTAGAGAGAAATTTATATAATAAGAGAGTTGCCAACCCACCCAAATTAGACAAAGCAAACAGTGCGCGCATCTTACTTTGGCGTAGACAAATACTAAGAATTTATTGAATCTTTCTACCATTCGTAGAAACTCACAATAAGTATTCAAATCTTACAAACTAACTTAAAATTATGTGATATTCCCGTTGTTCCATCACAATTTCTTGAGTCGCGAGGTTTAGCAATAACACAGCGTATTCAATGTGTCATTTCTTTTTAGTCGTCGATGGCCTGTGCTCAGCAACAATTGGTATGAAAGGGTGATCTGAGAATCACTTAGCGCAACAACAAATATAGTGGTATATTACTGCAGATGAGATTTGTAGATGGGATTTGAACTCAAATGCATGTACATGGGATTCGGATGGTTGTGTAATTTTTGAATATAGCTTCTGCAGGACTTTGCAACTTCCTCAGAAATTGTGGGTACATTCAAATCTCGATGGATGTTAACGTTCCTCATATACCTAGGCGCGTTTACAATAATTCGCAGGCACTTGGATTGTATTCGCTGCAATTTTTCAATATTTGAGGGAGATGCGGTGCCCCATAACTGAATACCATAAGTCCAGATTGGCTTCAGGATTGCTTTATATAATAGCACCTTGTATTCGAGATTCAACTTTGAGCTTCTGTGTAACAGCCACCATAACTGATTAATTTTAAGCTTGATCTGAGTTTTCTTTGCCTCTATGTGATTGTTCCAGGTCAGCCTTCTATCGAGGTGAATACCCAAGTACTTTGTCGTGGAACTGATTGACCATTTATTTTAACTGGGGGACATGTATCTAGCCTTAGCGTGAAGGTTTGAGTTTGTAAATAAGGCCGTCGTGCCATAATTTATCGAAAGCTTGAGTGATATCAAGAAAGACAGCTGAGCAATACTTTTTTTCTTCAAAAGTGTTCCTTATCAGAGTTACAATGCGGTGGACTTGCTCTATTGTGCAGTGCTGTTTTCTAAATCCAAACTGATGTTGGGGAATCAGTTGGTTGAGATTAATAAATGGAGTTATATTCATGACCAGTAGCTTTTCGAATACTTTAGAGAGTAGAGGCAGGAGGCTGATAGGTCTGTACGATGCAATTTTTGTAGGGTCTTTTCCTGGTTTCGC